>LR738713.1:823845896-823857857 GCA_902687465.1 Secale cereale | reverse complement strand
CCCCCCCCCACCACCCTTGTGCTTCCTCGCCGGCGACACCACCAAACCCTAGCAATCAATGGGCCTCTTCGGCAGCAGCAGCGGCAAGGGCAAGTGCACCACCGGCGCCTCATCCTCCTGTGCTCCTCCTCCCCCTCCTTCTCCGCCGTCGGCGCGTGTCCACCCAGCTCGCCGACGTCGGCACATCCCGATGCACCAAGCACGGTGGCACTGGGAGTACAGGGATCCGCGCCGGATCCCCGTGCCAGCGGTTCCGCGGACCCAACAGGCGCACGGCGAGGAGATGCCCAGGCGCCGGGCGCAGCTCACGCTGGCGCAGCAGCGGATGCCCGAGTACGCCGCCGACTCTCCCAACTGGGAGGCTTGGTTTGCCCTCGAACACAAGAAGCAACGACGGCTAGGCGTCGGCGCCAACCCACCGCCGTTTCCACCACCGCCCCCGCAAGTAGAGCCGGAGAAAATGGAGGCGGAGGCGGAGGCGGAGTACCAAGACGCCCTAGAGGAGGCCCTGCAGCACGCGCTGGTGGCTAGCCGGCTCGAGGAGGACGTGCATTGGGATGGGATGGAGCAAGCCATTGCCTTGCCGGTGGCGGGGGACTCCGTCCACACCCCGCTCTTCGTCCCGTCTCCACCACCGCTGCCGCACGTCCTCGAGCCCAAGCCGGATCCGGAGCCGACGCGGAAGCGCTACCCGCCACCACCCACTTGGCCGAAGGAGGCCTGCACGTGGACCGGCCAGTGCCGCGAGTGGGTGAGCGCGCCTGCTCCCGTCTTCATCGACCTCACCGGCGACGAAGGTGATGGCGACGTCAAGGGCAAGGCCGACGACGTCTAGGGCAGCGCGGGGGCGCAGACTTTTTCTATGTTTTAGTTAATGTTTAATTAGGTTTAAGTTGACTTTGGCCGGCGGTTGACCGGCCACTTAATGTTTAATTATGTTTATTTCTGCAAGCTGTTTTTTTTTTCCTACGCCGGCGGATTTGGTTCGTCTCCCGTTGGGCGGTCAAGCTGACCCATTTGAAAATGCGGACACGCACATGACCAATTCAAACGGATGAAAAACGGATAAAGCGCGTGTCCGTTTGGGTCGCTCCGTTGAAGTTTCTCTTAAGCCACTATATGCTCAACATTCTCGAAGTAGTCAAGAAGAGAAAGAGAGGAAAAACGTCTGCAATAGTGAATTCTTGTTGCTCCTGGCCTCACGGCACATGTGCTAGTAGACGTACGCTGCTCATTCCATGCATAATTGAGCGCAACGAAGATTTGTCTTGAATACGGCAAAGCCTGGAACGGAGACGCTGGACGTCAACCTCAGCGCAGAGGGACGTTCAGTCCGGCTCCAACCGACGTGCATGACACCTCAACTCCTTGACCCGCCGATCGACTCCATCTCCATGTGACGCCAAACCGACCGAATCACGACCTACGCAATTTAACATAGATTCTGCAAGTGAGAGGAGGCCTCACATGCATACGCTCGGTCGGCTTAATGGCAGTCTTTACTTTTAGAGTAGTGGTTCAGAGCCAAACCTTGCATGGCTAATGGCTCCATATCGCTAGTTCAAAAAAAAAATCGCTGGAATATAATCTAGGAGTATAACCGAACTATAGACGTGTGTGTGGTATATCCGTGTAATTTGATTCCGGTTCCGAATCGAACTGAGGAGGATCCATTCATAACTGGAGTAAGAGCATACACAACCCGACTTCGCAAATCCGTCGGCAATAAACAGAGCCACTTTGCAACAATGCAGTAAGCGGTTAGGAAGGATGTAGAGAGGGCATTTGAAGTGCTTCAATCTCGTTGGGGAATTGTTCGTGGGGCTGTAATGATGTGGGAATCAGAAACTTTGTGGCAGCTCATAACATGTTGTGTTATTTTGTACAATATGATTGTTGAGGATCAGGGTAATGGTGTAGTCCAAACCGATGATTTTGAAGGACACATGAAGAACAAGTTAAAATCCTGGAAGATCAAGATGCAACTCAGCTCATGAGGGGGAATCAGAAACTTTGTGGCAGCTCATGATATGTTGTGTTATTTTGCACAATATGATTGTCGAGGAAGAGGGCGATGGTGTAGCCCAAACCAGTATTTTTGAAGCACATGAAGAACAAGTTAAAATCCTGGAAGATCAAGATGCAACTCAACTCATGAACTTTCTGCAAATGCATCAGAATCTTCGAGATCATCAGGTGCACGCGCAGCTACTCAATGATCTTGTGTAGCATATGTAAACCCACAATGGAAACTAAAGAGCTGATGTTTGAGTTGTGCATTTAAAATAAATTTTGTGTAAGCACTATTTATGTTCGATACAACATTTGTTATTTACGTGGGACAATGATTTATATGATCGACGTGCATGGATTTGGGAGTCCGGATTTGAGATATGTGAATGCCGGGAGTAAAACATGAGAGTCCGTTAGGACATGGCCGCGTGCGTGCCCGGACGCGTCCGCGGACATATAAGGTGGCGAATTTGCCAAGTTCGGTTGTAGATGCTCTTAGACTAGTAATATGCGTTCATGCTATCTCTATAGTGGAGAGTAACATATGTTTGGTGTCACCGCAATACTTAATTTATTTGGTTGTAGACTAATTTGTTTTGGTATATGTGATATTACTCATGGTGTGACTAACTAGATATGTTACTCAATTTGTTTTTCTTCTCATCAATTAGCTGCCACATCTCTTTTTTGTTTAGGTGTCACCGTCATCCATATTACTCTTTATGTTACTCCCATTATGGATAGTCTTATTGAAAAATCCTTAAAAAACTTACATTTGGGAACGGATGGAGTACATATTACTGGACACGACGACTACTCGTATTTTGTTTTTTTCTTGGACGTTATTTTCTATTAAACCATATTTAGACGCTAATTCATTTGTTTTTGGCTGAAAAAACTGGTATTGGCAAGATATATTGAAACCCAAAATTTTCGGCGCTTTCCAGAAAAAAATGTATTAAAAACTACCGCTCATGAAAAAGTTTTGTACGCATGGGTTAAACATTATACGCTTTGATGCGATTTTAAAATTTGATTCATTTTTTTTTTGAAAAAAAGGCCAATATTTTCCTGCATCCGGTTTTTTCGGCCCAAACCAAAAAAAAGAATATAGAAAAAAATGTGGGTCTAATATATAACCAAGTGTACCTCGTTGTAGCCATGAATGTTGTTGCTGCACTGGTTTGCTAGTGCGTGCACCTCCCAGAGGTCGCCTAGTACAAAGTGGAATTTGCAGTATCGCCTCGGCATCAACACGCAAAAACACTTCCCTGATCTGGTCCTCTTTCCAAGAAGCTACAACAACATGGTGCGCCCGCTCAACGGGGCCCAAAATTTAGTTGGCCCAGCACTACAGCAATCGACAACACGAGCGTTTATTCAATTATTCATCTGAAAAAAATGATTGTCTCAAAAAAAAATCTGAAAAAAAATGATTTGCTCAAAAAAAATCTGCAAAATTGAAAGGAAAACTGAAAAGGGGACGATGATAGATTCACTATCCTGTCCATGTCACCAACCCCCTGGTGGTAGGAACAACTGTCAAATGACAAATGCTCTAAACTCTGTGCTAGCAGTACTAGGCACGTACTAGCGTCTGGTTGCATGGCACCGTGCTAAGCCGACGCCCGGTTTCAGATTTCATATGCGCCGAAGTGTGGGGATCCTGACTTTGACCGCAACCTCCCATCTGTATCTATCATCAGCTTAGCTGCATAGACTACGTGCACTGCACTGGCTTTTATTGGAAGTGTATTACAAGGACAGATAACAGTACTACTTAAAAGTGCACGCGCGGCGCTTTCCGTAATTGACAATCTTGCTGCCAAGCCGCTTTCGCGTTCAGGTGCACTGTGATCAATCTGGGTGTTCCCATTTCCCCTTGTGTGGGTGTGTTTTCTGAGCTTTGCGAAATGCATACCATGATTTTTCTGTCTATCAATAACTGCATGCATTGCACGGTAAATGCATGAATGTGATGGACTAAAAAATCTGCGGTTCCTAATGGAATAGGTAACAAAGCCACTTTGCCACCTACTGCTACTAACTCGCCGCCTCCCCACGTTAAGCTAGTACTTGTTGTTGCACCGAATTACTTCGGATCTTTCTAGAGGCATTTGGGGCAATGCGTCTTTGATTACAGCAACAATAACATCACCAATACGAGCTAGAGGTGCTGGCAGTTTTGCGTGGTGGAATGACGTGGGATTAGATAATAGGAAATCAGTGGGGTGGGCCCCACCGTGAAAATCACGGGGAAAGAGATTAGTGAGGGAGAGACGCACGCCCGTAGGCTGCCTGTATGCTTGGGGCTTGCATTATGAAGGATATACATGGCCATCCAATAATGTTAAATATACAAAGAGTTACACGTAATTACACGTAGACTAGGATTCTTTATTTCTAAATAACCATTCCTCCTCCTGATTTTCATGGGAGTGGGCCGCTTCTCCCCTTAATTTTCAAAATCAAAACCCATCTGTTTGTAAAACCTATGTAGACCTATGTATGTGTAGCATTACTCCTGACCATTCGTTGTGCCGGGCATAACAAAGCCCGAAGAAGAAAACTTGGGCCTGGTCCGGCCTAGAATTTAGGTTCAAGCCCAGCCCATCAACAACAAAAATCCATTGGGCCTCTTCCCTAAATCAAAAATATGGCAAGCCTGGCCTGGCCTGGCCTTCGGGCTCAAAACCAAGGCCCAGGCAAGACCGGGCCGATTTAGGTCCTGCTTTTTTGGGCCGGGTCGGGTCAGGCCGGGTATCCCATGGCTAGGTATAGTGGAGGGTATACTTGGCCATAACTCGGACCCGTCCGGGCTTCGGGGCGAGCCTAAAAAAGCCCGCAGCTAGAAATCTAGGCTCGGGCCCAGCCCAGAACGTTAGTGGAAAAGCCCGCCGAGCCTCTTCCCTAAAACACGCACAATCAAGCCCATGTCCGACCTATCGTGTCACTCGGGCTTAAAACCTAGGCCCATGCCCGACCTGTGGGCAAGACCGGGTCGAGCTATTCAGGACCGGGTTTCCCATGGACATGTATAATGGAGGAGCAGTGGGTCGGCGTACCGCAGGGGTAGGTCAAGGATGGTCGGGATTCGACTCGGAACTGGGCAGCAACATGCGAGTTGTGGAAAAGCTACGGCGATGTGTCACTCGCGGGTGCCTATCGAGGTGGTAAGGGTTGGCGCGGGGCTGTTGGTGGTCTGGCAGGTCTCATGCTCGGTGTGGGCGTGAAGCAAGGCAATGTCGAGTGAAAGGATCTGCTTTTGGTCCGTTGTTCATGGCCAGCGATGGCGATACCTTAGGTGTCGCTCTCTTCATGAACATGTTGCCAAGATAAGGTGCTCGCCTTTACTTGGACCACTTCAGGGGAAACCTAAGATCTCTCTCAGGATCGAAGGATGGTTGCATTTCTATGTCATGCTTTCCCTTTGGGGCGTCATTTGGAGTGATCATTAGTTGGAGGGACCAATGGAAGGTGCTGGTGTTTTCGTTGATGCTTTTGTGGAACGATGATAGGAGCGAACAATTCCGAAGACATGACAATGGTTGAGCTAGTCGATTCTTCTTCGATTTGTCCATGGGCTTGCCTCAGTCTGTTTGATGCCTTGAAGTCTGAGCTGCGGTGTGACGCCCCCGATTTGACCGTACACTAATCATGCACGCAAACGTGTACGACCAAGGTCAGGGACTCACTGGAAGATATCACAACACAACTCTAGACACAAATAAAATAATACAAGCTTTATATTACAAGCCAGGGGCCTCGAGGGCTCTAATACATAAGCTCGAATACACAAGAGTCAGCGGAAGCAACAATATCTGAGTACAGACATAAGTTAAACAAGTTTGCCTTAAGAAGGCTAGCACAAAAACATCAATGATCGAAAAGGCAAGGCCTCCTGCCTAGGACCTCCTAACTGCTCCTGGTCGTCAACTGTCTCCATGAGGTAGTAGGCTTTGTCGGGGTAGTAGCAGTCCTCAAGTGTGGCATATGGCTCCTGGACTCCACCATCTGGTTGCATCAACCAGAAAGAAGAAAGAAGGGAGAAAAAGGGGGAGCAAAGCAATCGTGAGTACTCATCCAAAGTACTCGCAAGCAAGGATCTACACTACATATGCATTGATATCAATGAAAAGGATAGTATGTGTGGACTAAGCTACAGAATGCCAGAATAAGAGGGGGAGAAGCTAGTCCTATCGAAGATTAGCATCTTCTAGAAACCACCATCTTGCAGCAATAGGGGGGAGTAGAGTAGTATAACATAAGTCATATTTATGTTGCTGTTTCAACGCTCTGGGATCCTTTCTCGACTCCCGAAGCAATATATCCAAATCATGCCTCAGCATCCAGTTCTAGTTGTAACGATCGGGATACAACTCCAAGTGTCCGTTACCGTAGGACAGGCTATCGGTAGATGTTTTCTTCCCTACATGGGTGCACCAACTTACCCACCACGCTTTCTTAACTCCGACCGGACACACCATCAGGTCATGCCCGGCCTCGGCCAAACAATACGCAGCAACCCGACCTAGGCTTAATAGAGAGGTCATGCACGCCGGACTAAACCTATGCCCCCAGGGTCATGGGCCATCTCCCCGGGAACTCCTGCACGTTGCGTACGCGGCCGGTGAGCAGACCTGGGCTACCTCCTTAAAAAGGCAGGTGCTTACGCGGTCCAACCCGGCGCGTGCCGCTCAGTCGCATGACGTCAGTTAAGCTTCGGCTGATGCATACGACGCAGAACGCCCATACTATGCCCACGTGATGGTTAGTGCTATCAGGCAGAGGCCCCTTGGATCAAATATCCAAACCGTTTAGTGTCTTGGGAACGCGCGGTAACGAGCAGAGACTCACGATCATGTGACCCCATCGCCCCATCTCGAGGACTTGCGGCAAGGGCTAAGAATGCCCGGCCACACCTCATAATTATCTCGCGGGCACCTTCCAGGTCAACCCGACTACACATCAATCGCAAATAAGCTCGCGGGGGTACCCCTCAGGGTCGACCCAACTATAGTAACAAGGTTTAGTGTAAAGTCATAGTAACCATAGTAACTGTGTGTCTAACACCAAAGGAAAACCTGAGGAAATCACCCTCGATGGAATTCCACCTGATGTTTATCGTCAAGGTGAACGAAAGAGGAGTCACCCTCAAGGTCCACTCTTGAGGAGTTGCACAACAGTGTCGTTATCGAGAGTGGAGAAGGAGGAAATCACCCTCGATGACCATACGGATGAACTAACCTACAAGGTTAACATCAGAAGTGCTGATGAGGTCTTACCCTCGGCACTCGATAGTAACCCAGTAGTGTCAAGCAACTAAGGGGAAAGTGATGTGCGGTGTCGAGGCCTGGTCTTCGACCCCGTTGATCGGGTCTTTTGATAATCCAGCGGGGCAGTCAGGACAAAGTGGGGGTCACTGGTGGATCTCTAACCAACCTATACTAAGAAGTTTAGTATAAACATGTAAGGTATGAAAGCAGATATCAACAACATGCTATGCATCAGAATAGGATCATACAAAAAGCAAAAGCAATTCTAATGCAAGCATAAGAGAGAAGAGAGTGTGCGATATCGGAATGATCAAGGGGGGTTGCCTTGCCTGGTTGCTCTGGCAAGAAGGAGGGGTCGTCAACACCGTAGTCGATCACTGGGGCATCATCGGTCTCGGGGTCTACCGGAGAGAAGAAGGGGAAGAAATAGTAAATATAAAGCAAACAGTTGCATGACAAGCAAAAGCAGCGCTCGGTGTGATCTAACGCGGTGCTACATGATACCGGCGAAGGGGGATAACATCCGGGAAAATATCCCTAGTGTTTCGTGTTTTCGGACAGTTGAATCAAAGGGGGAAAGTTGCATGTTCGCTATGCTAGGAGCATGTGGCAGCCGAACGGACCGAGTATTCGAATTCGCCTCGTCGTTTTGAGCAATTTTCATATATAAAACTTTTTCATCCGAGTTACAGTTTATTTTATATGATTTTCTAAAGTTTTAAACATTTTCTAGAATTTATTTAATTAATTTAAATCAACATTATCCAGAATAGTGAAAGGTGATGTCAGCATGACATCACCATGACGTCAGCAGGTCAAATGTTCAGTTGACTGGTCAAACCTGACAGGTGGGACCCGTCTGTCATAGGTACAGATTAACTAACAGTTTTAGTTAGACTAACCTAGTTCATTAGACTAATTAAGCACAATTAATTAGTTAATTATGACTAATTAATTAATTGTTTTTTGTTAATATTATTATTAACCCCCTTTTTTAAAGGGGCTGGGCCCCACATGCTGTGGCACATAAGGCCAGCCGGGGCGGGCGCGTCTTAGCGGGTGTGGGCGCCGTCGGGGCCGAAGCCCGCCCAGGCGCGGCGGGGTGCTAGCACGGCACGACTGGCCGGAGCAGCCGTGGCGGGGCGGGGTCGTGGGACAGCGGCGACGCGGGGCTGCTGCCGGGAGCAACATGAGCTGCAGCTCGGCCGGAGCAGAAGAGGGCGGCGGCGGTGGTGGGGCAGCCGGCAGTGGAGGGGCACGGCGCGACGGCAAGTGGGCGGCAAGCGGCGGTGGTTGAAACGAGGCGCAAGCTCACGGGCGTGGGTGGCTGCGGTGGCCGGAGGCAACAACGACGACGGCGGAGTAGCGCAGTAGCAACCGAGAGCAGCAGGGAATGGCGGCCGCAGCAAGCGCCGGCGTGGGGAGCGTGGAGGGGCGAGGCGCACGCGGCGGCACGCACCAGCAGGAAATAGACGCAGGAGCGGCGTGGCAACATGCATGGCCGCGAGGGCTCGGGCGCGAGTTGCGTCGGGCGCATGGGCGATGCGAGGCGTGGCAAGCGGGTACCTACGACGAAAGGAAGAAGAATGGGAGGGGGTCCGACGAGTGGCTCACCGAGCGGCACACGATGGCCGGCGACAGTTTAGTAGCGGCAGAGGTGGAGTGGATCGACGCGACGGGGTCCGGCGTCTGAAGGAAGAAGACGAGGCCGATTCGCGCACTACAGGGGCTCCGAGGTCCAACCCGTGGTTGTAGAAGAAGTAGGGTAGGCAGGCGCATCTCCTAGCGCAAGCTCCGCTGGTGGGGAGCTCGGTGGCCATGTCGACGACAGATTCCATGGAGGCACTCGGGTGAGGCTGAGAGGAGGAGGGAGGGCGCGAGGGGGGAAGCAGCGAGAGGGGTAGCTAGGGTTCGGTTTGAGCGCCTGGGGGTAGAAGTAGGCGGGGGCGACCGGCCATGGCCGCCACGGCGATGGCCACGGCCGTGGCGGGAATCGGTGGCAGCCACGGCTGCAGTGAACAAGGGAAGGGGAAACAGGGGCGTGCTGGGCCGGCCTAGTGGTCAGTTGGGCCAAAGCCCAGGGGAGGGTGAGGCCTTTTTGTTTTTGTTGACTTTTTATTTTTCTTTTAACCTTTTCTGTTTATAGTTTTATTTAAAACTTCGCGTCATCTTAGCTTAATAACAATATGAGACCAACACCTAATTTAGAGTTTTAGTTGAACCCTCCGCCACAAAAAGTTTTCTTCTCACAAACAAAATAGTTCAACATTTTAGAGACTATAAAAGGCATTCAAACGATTGTTTAAACCACTGTTTTAAATATTTTTGAGCACTTAGACATTTTATTAAAAACTTGGTTTCTTCACCAATAATACTTATGAATTATTTGCTACAATTGCACATTTTAGTTTTGACATTTGAAAACTTTTAATTTTGACTTTGTTTTAAATTTTGAATCTGAACCGGTTTTGAACCGAAGCGAGTTTAGTAACAGTAAACATGGTGATGTGGCATCATTACGAGAAGGTTATTGTAGCTTGATTACCCGGGCGTTACATGCGGCGACCAGGTTTAGGTGGCAACAATGATGTGGGCATCACGTGGTCTATTTCGGTAGTATTCATCGGCGCCAGCCTTGCGTAGTTTTCCTTTGTAGCTATTCGTCGGTATTGGAGTTGTGTTGTTCTTATCGCTGGTAGCTGAGTTCGCGCACGGATCTTCACGTGGCTCCATGCGGCCTCTACGGTATGGGTTGGATCGACGGTCGTGTGCGGTGAAGTCAGAGTCGCTTCCTCGGAGATTAGGGATGACGATGGTGCCTGCTTGATAAGAAGTGGTGGCCATAACACATGTGTGCTATCTCAACGATGCGGCAAATTTTCGTGTTTTGACCCTTTTTGGATATAAATTCCAGATCTGACCCTGTTTGAAATTATTTCGGGATCTGACCCTTTTTCTACCACCAGGTGTTCTGGCGGTAGGGTTAGACAGCCTACCGCCAGGGACCCTAGCGGTAGGGTGAGACGGAGGGGGACGATGGCCGTCTCCACATGCTGACATGGATTAGTACCCTACCGCCAGGGTCATCGGCGGTAGGCTGTCTTAACCTACCGCCAGAGCCCCTGGCGGTAGAGGGTGGCTATGGGTTTTTCACTCCGAAAGGTTCTGTAACAAAAAATCACAACGGCCTGGCGGTAGGCTGTCTGACCATACCGCCAGGGTCCTTGGCGGTAGGGCCGTGTGTTTCTTTTCAGTTTAATTGCTTGCTTCTTTTTGAAAAACAATATCACAGCAATGATGGATCACATCATATCAAAAGTCTTTGCAATATGAAAATATGATAACCTCACACTCATAAATAGTAAAATTGATGTATCCATTAAATTAAACATATCAAATAGGTTCAACTAGTAACATGGGTAGCAATAACACGACCGAATAGTTCAACATAAGACAATTACTTTAATTTAGCAAGTTCAACATCACTTCGAGAACATAATTAAAAGTTACAAGACAAATCCAGATAGCCGACAACTTCAATAGAGCTCCTTGATCTCCTCGTATGTTAGCCCTCGCGGCGGAGACAGAAACGGCAGCGGACCCACAGGTTCAGGCGAAGGGGGAACGTTGGTCGTCATCCGGCCGTTCAAACACTCCCACCTTGCCTTGCCCGCTGGAGTTGTCGCCTCCGCCCTACCCCAGTCGATGATCTCGAACGGTGATGCAGTTGGTGGCGGCATCCTGGCTCTCTCCTCCGCATTGCTCTCGAAGTAAATTCTTCGGGCCAAATTGCGCAGCTCCCGGTCACAGTGCTGCTTGGCAACTTCAATGCACCCTTCCCGGTGGACACGGGAGATAGTTGGATCTGCATCCACCTCTGCCTTCATTTCCCTCCACTCCTTCGCGCTCTCAGACCAAGACTGGACATCATCGAGGATCCACTCTGCCCTTTGCAACCATCGCATTGCCCTCGTCGCCTCTAGGACCTCATCTGAGACACATCCCACCGGCCGCAGCAGCTCGGGGAAGGCCTCGTACACGAACGGGAGCGGCATGGGATTCGGAATGTGCTTGAGAGGAGTGGGAGGAGCGCGCGGTGATGGAGTGGGTGGTGCTTGCGCCACGGTTCTGTACCTAAACATATAGATGCATCAAATACATTTCCATCATCTTTAAAAAAATCGCACCCTAGAAAATAAGAGCAACTTCACTTCAATAAGCATATTAAATAGGGTTCATCATATCAACATGCATCATATGAAGAACAAACAAATCTGTCAAAAAAATGAACTAGGGTTCATCTTCAAACAACCCTAACAACTATGGTTCAAAAAGTTTAAATCTAATTCAAAGACATTTAACTAAAGCTAATTAAAGTTCATATTCAATACCACTAGTTACTAAAGAACTAAGAATAGAATTACAATCAAGCTAAAACAATCCTAGGTGGAAAAAAATCAATCTAAGTTCTAAAGGATGAGGGATTTCAAGCAAATAATGCGTCGAATCGGAAACAAGTTTGCAAAAACTACTTGAAGGGATCGGAGGAGCTTACGTTGCTCTCTTCGGGGCCATCTTGATCCTTTCAAACGATGGAGAAACGGTGAAGATCCGAGGGGGGAAGTGGAGGAGATGAGAGAGGGAGAGACGGGCGAGGGGGGAAAGAAGAAAC
>LR738713.1:823825371-823836486 GCA_902687465.1 Secale cereale | reverse complement strand
CCCCCCCGCCTTCAACCTCGACCCGCGCATGCCCTCGCCCGCGTTCACCACCGGCCTCAGCACCCAGTACGTGTTGTAGGGTGGAACCCTAGGTGGAGATCTTTCACGAATTGGAGGGGAATCCCCAAGAACAAGAAGGACACAAGGGAAGAACACAAGAGAAACACTCAAGAACAAGCCCAAATCACACATCCACTAGACTCACAAAACACATGAGATCCACAAGGTACATGAACAATCAAAGGGAAATAAGATACATGGTAGAGTTCATCCCAATCCTATGAGGAGAGAGGTCTTGATAATCCACAAGGATTCTTCTCCCGTGGGAGGTCTTGATAATCCACAAGGATTCTTCTCCCGTGGGAGGTCTTGCATCCACTAGGGATCTTCTCCAAGGTGGAGGTCTCACTCTCTCAAGAGGAGAAGGTAGGAGCAAAGCTCACATACAAATGAGCTATCATATTTGCTAAACCTAGAAAGGAGGTGGAGGTGGTCTATTTATAGTCTAAGCCACGAAGGGGTAAGTGGCGAGGGATACAAGGCCAAAGGCCGACGGTTGCACACAGGCAGGGCGGTAGTACCGGACCTCGGGCGGTAGTACCGCTTGTAAGCGGTAGTACCGCCCGTTCCGGACTGGACATGCCATTCTTCTTCTGTCTTCGCTTCCATGCTTTCCTCGCTGATGGTGTAGGCGTTCCTTGGCGCTTGCGCTCCTCCTCGTCGTCCGTGAAGCTCCGACAATACCTATGCATGCACACGAGTGGAGTGTCAAGTAGTATACCATCCTCGAAGGGGTCAAGTGAACACGTGTAAAGGAGAAGATTCACCTTTATGTATGAGAAGTAGATGGCGCACGTGTCACTTGCCAAATGGGCTCTTGACATGGTGATGTCCGTAGGATGCTCCGCATCATCCCCTCCCCCTTGGGAAAGATCCGACCTCGGATCGAGAACCAAATCACCATGGGAAAGAGATGGTGTCGCCGTGTAGAAGTGGATGCTCACCAAGTACTCATCATCTTGAAGCTCAAAGTTGTCACTCTCCAATGTCGCGCCGTCTAGTGATTCCTTCAAAAGGAGCAAGAAGAACAAGCACTTGGAAAAACAAATGTGGCTAGCATTAGTGCAAAACCAAGCATTCAAGAGGTGATTCACCCAACAAGTGTTGTCATCAAGCATAGCATAGGTTGTGACAAAGGGTGGTGACATGGCATGTAAGCATATGAATTGAGCACAATCAAGGCCATCATGGAAACAAGCATGTAAATGTGAGGTAGAGATGCACATATGTGTGACAAGGGAGTAAGCATCTACCTCAAAGTCATAGCAAGCATGCATAAAGCGCTCTATGAAAGGTCTATGGTAGGCATAGGAATCATTCACAACAGCAAATAAAATGAAGTGTCTAAACACATGAGTCAAGTGCAAGACAATCCAAGCATAACGTGCATAGGGTGTAGTGAAAATGGTGTGGCACTCAACACAATAGAAAGAGCAATTGTTCAACATGTGTGAGGCCATCAAGTCAATCATGTGAAAAGCAATGGGACATGGCATATGTGAAGAGATGACATTGTTGCAACCAAGCATATGATAGGGACAAGTAATCCAAGAATTGGATGCAACACACAAGGCATATATAACATGAGGCATGTCAATGTGGCTATCGTGAAAGAAAGCAATATCACTAACATGTGCGCGATCAAGGAGTCCAAGATGACAAATGGTGCAAGCAACACATGTAGTATGATCCACAATATTCATGCTCATGGTTTTTGGGTTCTCGGAAGAGAAGGATATCACCTTGAAAGCATGTCCTTGTGCATTCTTCACAATGCCGAAGCACAAGCAAGTGCGATGTAGAAGCGTCGTGGTAGAAAGTGGTTCGCTCTCAAGAGCTCGAATGGTCAACTCACGTGAAGTGGAAGTCGACACGAAGTCCAAGTAACCTACACATGCACACAATAAAACAAAGAATGTATGCGCATGGTAGATAAACACATCATCCATTATGATGGTTCTCTTCTCTTGCACATAACCATTAGAAGCAAAAGTGCATGAATAAGATGATGTAACAATGGCTATAATCATGGCACTAGGCATAAGATGCAAAGAGGCAAGACAAGAATGCTTCACAAGAAATATGTCAAAATCTCCAAATAAATGCGAGAATGCTATGGGGGCAATCTCATTGGCAAGATTAAAATCATGGTTGCGCTCAATGCATGGACAATCATATAGCATGAGAGAGGCAACATGTGGAGACATATGACAACAAGCAATATCAACCGCATGGCAATGATTGACATCAACCGCATGAAAGGAGCATGTATGAATCATGGGTGATGCACTACATAAAGCAAGCATGGTGATCAAGTTGTGCAAACTAGTGGAGCAAAGATGCAACACACTAGGAGAAGGCATGGCAATCATGTCATGTGAGCAAATAGTGGGTATAGGTAATACACATGACATATCGCAAGCACGAACACAAAGCAAGATCAAAGCATCATAATAGGAATGGGGTACAAAGGCATCATGGCAATAACAAGTCATATCTCCACCAAGCTTGCAAATACACATACAAGTATGAGAATCAATCATCATGTGTAATGCAAAGCATGGGTTACAAATGCATGGCAAAGGCATATAAATGAGCATATCATGCAAAGTGAACATGGCAAGATGGGCGTAAGAGACATAATGGACAATAACCCATAACCATGTGAGTGCCATGTAGAAGAGATGCGCGAAGTCTTTGTGCGAAGGGAGCGGTTGGAAGGATAATCCATGGACTCCCAAGTCGTCGTTGCTCTCTAGAGCTCGTTTCGTCAACTCGTGCTCTTGCGAGGTTGACGAGTAAGTATGGGGACCTACACAAAAGACACACAAACCAAAGAAATTGTGCGCGTGGTAAATGTACACATCATCCATCATGATGTGTATGTGCACGTTAGAGTTAGCACAAGATAAGCATCTCTCAAAGAAATTTGATGCATGGTATAAGAACATGTCATCCATCATGAATGAATAGTTATTGTGTATAGCATGATGCGGATGCAAATTGAGCATACAATTATATGGCACATCTATAGCATGTTCATTCATGGGGAGCATATTGTGCACACAAGCATGGGGATCATGCAATGGATGGGATGGGTCAAAATCTCCTAAAATGTATGAGGAAACTATGGGGGTCTCCTCATAAGCAATATCGGAAGCATAATATGGAGAAGTGGAACAATCTCCGAAACAATGCATATCCGAAGCTAGGTGGTCATGGCATGGCATATGAGATAAGTGATGCAAAGGTAGCATGTCAATATCATCACAAGAAGAACAAATGCCAATAACCATGGGCTTGTCATGTATGCCATAAGTGCAAATTGGATTAATCTTAATGGCATATGCATAGTTACTACGATGAGATTGCAAATATGACATATTGTTGATCTCATGCACAGCATATGATAAGTCAAGCGGATTATCAAACATGATGTGACCTAAAGAATGATCACAAGAGATCCTATGCAACATGGCATCACAACTAATAGACTCCACATGGCAATCATCATACACATCATAAATGGGTAATGTATCCCATGAGGTAGTCGAACTAGCATGAAGCATGGCAATAGGTGGATCAACATCATGCAAGCAATCAATGTCACAAATGTCCACTAGTGGGACTAGAGCATCACCTTCACCTATATTACCTTGTTCATTCCACTCAAGTGGTGTAGGTGAGGTGGCAAAGACCAAATGGTGGTCATCTTCATCTTGATGGAACCATGTGGGGGGGTGCGTCATAATCCACCATGGCCATCTTCTTGTCCATACGAAGGACGAAGTCATTGTGAATCGACTCGTCATCATAAATGGAACCTAGCACCAAATGAGAAGACACAATAGAGGTAGAGGTCAAGTCGTTAGTGTTGAAAGTGGCCTCACATGACCTATCAACTATCTCACTCTCTCTATGTGTTGGTGGCTCACTCACTCCCTCAAGGTAGGTGCACTCATAGTCACATATGGTGGAGTCACTCATCTCACTCAAATGGTGGTTGTGGTGGCTCTCCTCACATGTGAAATGGGGCATCTCATCATATATGGGGCTAGTGGTGAAGTCACTCTCACTCTCAGTATGGTGGCAAAAGTCACTCAAGTCATCATACGTCGCCGTGGTCGAAGGGAAAGTCCCATGCTCAACCATCTCGTAATCATCGCCGTGGATGAAGGCCGAAGATGGCACATCATCACTCTCGCCTCCAAAGATGGAAGCATCATCCTCGCTCGCCACCTTGTCGCTCGCCTCCAAAGCTTGGTCTTCGAATGGCTCCATAGTCGTAGTCGGCGCCGCACCATCTTGAAAAAGAGTCGAAGTAGACTCGGCATCATCAATGCCGCAAAGAGGGATGGCGGTGGAGTCGAACTTGGGAGCATCATCTTGGAGCTCGTTGGGCTTGGACATCGAGGTGGTACTAGCCTCATGCTCGCCATCTTGGAGCTTGGTCTTCGAGAAGTGTGCTTGCAGTGGAGAAGCCTTGGGCTTCATGAGTTCTTGTTCCGCCTTGAGAGCACCAATGTAGTTGTCGTCGAGGGACTTGTAGTTCTTGAGGAAGATAGTCTTGGAGATGTCGTTGTCCAATCCCATCATGAAGTAAAACTTCATCCAAATGGGGTCGTCCACGCCGGCACGTCGCAAGGCCTTCTTCATCTCCTTGAAGTATACGCGTCGATGGACTTGGATCCTTGTATGGTGTTCTCCAATTGGTGAAGAAGATGTTCCGTGTAAGTAGGAGGCACGAACTCTCGCCGCATAGCTTTCTTCGTCTTGGCCCAACTCATGTCGTAGCTCTCCGAAGGTGTGTGAAGCCACCATGTCGACGCACGGTCGTGGAAGTTTCTTGTGGCGCATTTCACTTGATCTTCGAGAGGAACTTGAAGTAGCGTGAGGTAGTCGTCCATCAAGCGCTCCCACTCGAGATAATCCTCGGGGTCTTGAATCCCATAGAAAGGAATCGCGTGGTCGTTGTCGAGGTCGCAGTAGCTCGTGGAAGTCGCGGATTTGAGCTTGGGGAGCTTCTCTTGAGGTGCGGGTCGGCGAAGATGCCGCAAGTCCGAAGGCGAAGATGCCTTGAAGCCACTTGGCGAAGATGCCAAGGTAGATGGTGAAGTCGTTGAGCGGTTGTTGATGTTGAGCTCGTGACCTTCACGTTCTTGTCGTTGATGGTGTCGATGCCGATGTGATCTAGTCATGGCACCGAACTCGTCGTTGTTGTTGTAGACCGAAGTAGACGTGCTTTGCCTATCCATCACAAGAATCAAGTAGAGGGTGAGTAGGAAATGAGATAAACAATACCAAGATACCGTTTCCCAAAGTTGAGGATGTATCCCGTTTCACTCAAAGTGAAATGAAAGAATAGTGGAGTTGGTACCGGACTTGTTCACTCACACCTACAAATTAAAGCTTATGGTGGAGCTCGGTGAGGATAGTGGCACAAAAATTTGATGCAAAAAGTTAGTAAGAGTCAATAATGTTGAAAGAGATTCACAAATTCGCAAATGTAACAAGTAGACCAATAGCAATATGTGGCACACAGAAACACACACACGGATAGATAAATGGGGTCGTGCAACCAAGGAATGAGCACAAAATGTGGAATCCACGGAAGACGCTCGTGTTGCACAACTCAAGAGAGACGCTAGCACGATTGCTCAATAGGCGGATACGACTCTTGTGCACAACCTATAAGATGCAAAATGTATGAGCCTTTGATACGTCCAAAACGTATCTATAATTTCTGCTTGCTCCATGCCACTTTTGGGTGATATTGCTATGATATTCATACACTTCCATACACTTTTGATCATATTTGGACTAACTTACTAATCCAGTGCACCCCAGTGCCAGTTTCTGTTTTCGGCTGTTTTTGTATTTCAGGTTTTCACGTTTCGAGAACTGCCCAGAAAAATCCAGAAAAATTATATAAAAAATCAGCGATCCGGAAACAACACTGCGTCCGAAGGGCAGCCTGGGGGGCACAGGGGCTCCAGGCGCCCTGTGGGCGCCCCCCCCTTGGGCCGCGCCGGGGAGGCGCCTGGGCCCCCCGAGGCTCCCCCGGTGCCCTACTTTGGCATATATTTAAAGGGTCCTCCGTAACCCTCAGAACAGGAACTCTTTTCGCGATCCCATCTCTGTTCCGCCGCCGCCGCCGCTTCCAAGATCGGGAGCACCAGGAGAACTCTTCCCGGCACCCTGCCGGAGGGGAGGATCACCACCGGGAGCTTCTCCACCACCATGGACGCCTCCCGGATGACTCGTGAGTAGTCTCCCTTGGACCATGAGTCCATGACCAGTAGCTATGTGATGTTCTCCTCCCGTTCTTGTGCTTCACTAATTAGTCCTCGTGAGCTGCCCTACATGATCGAGGCACCTATGTAATCCTTATGCTGTTGCTATGTTGAGTTTGCTGGGATCCGATGGATTATGAGATTATGTTCAGATTGATCTTGAGTAATATATTTGATTCACCTCTTTTATATTTTAGTTCATAAGTAATTCTTGCATGTTCTCCGTTGTTATTTATTGCTTTGGCCGAGTAATAGGTAGTGACTCCAAGAGGGAACGTTATGCTCGATTGTGGGTTCATGCCCCTCGATGACTAGCTTGAGTGACAGAAACATGAGTCTAGGGGATGTGCTGTTGCCACAAGGGGGAAAACAACGGTGCTTGTGCCCGCGGGTGCAAGGATTGTTTACTTTACGCAAAGTTCTTTTAATGCAGTTGTCTGTTGCATTAAGTTTACACTATGGGTGGGACTCGCAACTTAATACCAGCGAGATGTTCTGGATAGATATCTCAAGGTGGATGATTAGTAGTAGATATTTATGGATTTCGGTCTACTTACTTTGGCGTACCTCCCATGCTTTGAACCTCAACCTTTCTTGCAATGTAGTCAGCATTGGTTTGCGTTCGTGGTCCTGTCAATTGCCCAGCTGTAATTTGTTTACCTCACATAGCTGTTTTATCGTCTTTCGGGAGAGAGACATCACTAGTGAACATCATGAGACTCCGGTCCATATTACCATCATTGATCACATCCACTATTTACTTTTCGCTATTTTACTTACTATTGCAAAACACTATCTATCACTACTATCATATTGCTTTTAACCCTTTGTGAACTACAAGGCCGGAGAGATTGACAACCTCTCTGTACTCGTTGGGAGAAAAGTTATTTGTATCTGTGTGCAGGTCCACGTTGATTGCTAATTGCGCCGTTAGCAGTTGACACCTACTTGTTGAACCTAGGAGTCTCTGGGGATTCTATCCTTGGCATCTTTGCTAGGGGAAAACACTTCTACTTACTGCATCTTACACCTTCCACTTGGGGTAACCAACGAGGGGTTCGAGGCCCATCAAGGAGTATTTTCTGGCGCCGTTGCCGGGGACTCCACTCTTCAGGATAGGGGAGTTGCATGCTATCTTTTACCTTTGCTTTTTAGTCTTGTTAGTTTACCTTTCAGTTTTCTTTATGTATTTCACTAGTTATGCTTATGGACAACCTTGCTATTGGATCGTTGCTTGCGGGAAGACGCCCCACACCTGTGGTGGTTGCTCCTCCCCCTACTGAAATTGTGCCCTATAAAATACCAGCTGGTATTATCGATTATGTTTTGGCTAATCGTTATGCAGGAGACAGACATCCCGGTGAACACTTGCTATATCTGTCACAACTATGTTCATTATTTAAGCTTGCAGGTGTACCAAGGGAGTTTGTCATGAGGAAATTGTTCGCCGTATCACTTATAGATAAGGCTTCAGATTGGTATAAGCTTCTCGATAACTCGCACTTGCTTGATTGGCAAGAGCTTATGTCTCTCTTTTATACTAAGTTTTATCCTCTTCATGATACTTATGTGGGGAGTAAGAGTACCTTTTTGCATGTGGATCGTGGTAACAATGCTTTATGTGATGCTTATATTGTTGAGTTTATTCGTGATCCCACTGAAAATTATTATGAGAAGGGAACATATGCTTATAGATATTTCAATAATATCAAGTTCCCTTTCTTTATGTTAAAGGTTTTGAAGCTGCACTTGCTTTGTCTTCCTATGCTTATTGCTTTGTGTTTCAATGAATTATTCTATTGCAATATTCCTATGCATAGGAAGCATGTTAGGCTTAAATGTGTTTGGTATTTGCTTCTTGATGCTCTCTTTTGTTCTTCAACTCTTATTCCTACGAGAGCATCATTAAAGTCTTATGCCTAGCTTAAAGGCATAAAAGAAAGAGCTTTTGGGAGGCAGCCCACATGAATAAATTTTTTGCTTTTGTTGTGTCTTGATGTTGTTTACTGCTGTAGCATCATCATTGTATCTTTGCTTTTCATATTTGTGCCAAGTATAGCCTCTGATTGCTAGAAAGTTCAAAAGTTGTGAGGTGCTGTCCAGGAAACAGATTCTGTCCTTGGATAGAAAAATTCGTATAAAATCACCAGATCATCTTTTTGGTCTGAATTGTTTCTACAGCGTTCTCTATATAATTGTCTTTCGTGCGTCAGTTCTGAGTTTTTTGATTTGAGTTGCAGAAGTATCCCGAACAGGTCAATTACTGCCTGCTGTTATGTTTTTCACAGATTCTGTCCTGTTTTGCCTTACCTTCACTTTGCAAATCAAGAACTTGCTTTTTCTTTGCAAAAAACCTTTTGGCAATCTTGAGAAACAGTAGAACTTCAAGAATATCCTTATTTCCAGCAAGGTATAATTATTTTATTAAGGGTACTAACCTCGCTAATCAGATTATGATGAGTTATGTATGAAGGGAGTTTTCAAGTGTGCGAGGGAAGATGATAAAAAGATTCAGGAGTGTCAAGCGCTCAAGCTTGGGGATGCCCCCGTGCACCCCCAAGAAATATTCAAGGAGACTCAAGCGTCTAAGCTTGGGGATGCCCCCCGTGCATCCCCTTCTCCATCAACACTATCAGTTTGTTTTTCGTTTCGCTATATTTTTATCACTTCATGTGTTATGTGCTATGCTTGGAGCGTCTTGCTTTTAGTTTTCTTTTTAGTTTTTCATAACGAGTCGGAACCTAGCATTCCTTTATGTGGGAGAGAAACACGCTCCACCTCTACCTAGAACATTACATAGAATTTTCATGTCTATCTATGCTGTGTGTGTTCTTTGTCTTTTAATAGCTACTATCGTGCTCTGCTCTTAGTATTCATGCTTATCTTTTCAAGAGCTTTTATTTAGTTGGTTGCTTGAACTCTCTTTAATTACCATGCTCACTTTATTAAGAGAGTTTGCTTCCGTTGCATGGGTTAATGTGTCTATGATAAAGATGCTACTTTCATGATGGTGCTCAGTAGTTCAGGTTTTCTTTTGGTTAATCTCAAATAGCTGGGGGGTTCCCAATGTGTTATTGGAGTACCAACTTGGTTTGTTTGCCTATGATATGGTATGGTTTAGTAATATCTTCCTTCAAGAACTTATTTCGATTGACTTGGCGTATGCTCACGCATATTCAAGACTGTAAAGAAAGTCTATCAAGCCTTGATGATCTTTTGTTTCTAAGTAGCGATATAACTACCATGCCTGATTCAATATTGCTTTGTCGCTCTGCATGATTATGACCGTCATTGCTCTCTTAGTTGGTCGCTCCCAGTCTTTTGCTAACCTCCACCTGCACTAAGCAAACTAACCATGCAATACATAGCTCATGGGAAAGTAGCCTAAAAACTATTGTGGTAAAGAATATGTTGCTTATGTATCTTATTTCTTATAAGTTGCTTGCTGAGCGGTAACCATGTTTCTGGGGACGCCATCAACTGTCACACTTTTGTTGAATATCATGTGAGTTGCTATGCATGTTCGTCTTGTCTGAAGTAAGGGTGATTTACCATGGGTTGAATTAATATGCATATTGTTAGAGAAGAACATTGGGCCGCCAACCAAAGCCATGCATCATGGTGGAAGTTTTAGCTTGGACCTTAATCCTCAATCTCTCATGAGAATATGCTTATGCATTAAAGAGGAGTCCATCATCTATTTTCTATGTTGTCCCGGTATGGATGTCCTCAAGTTGAGATCTATCAAAAACGAGAAATCAAATGCGATCTATCTCCTTGGACCTTTGTACAGGTGGCATAGAGGTACCCCTTTGTGACACTTGGTTAAAACATATGCAATGCAATGATAACCCATGGGAATCCGAGCTAATTAGGACAAGGAGCGAGCACTATTAGTATTCGATGCATGAGGCTTGCAACCTATAGGATGTTTTATGCATGACACATATGAAGTACTACTACCGTTGACACAATTGCTTCCATGTTTTCAAAATAAAAAGCTCTAGCACTTAACCTTTCTTTTACCTTTATGTTGAAGCACCAACTACTGAGAGCATGATTGTCATTCTGAGTGTAATGTGCATTGTCCCAAAGTAGCATTGTCTTTTGCATGATTGTGATATCGTTTATTCTGAAATGATTGTATCTAGTCATCACTTAAACATTGAAGGTGCCCCTGCATTTATGTTTTGCAACACAAAAGGGGGCAAGCTAGATATCACTTTATCATATTTGCACATCATGTTCATTGCAAATCTTTTTGATGTTTCAGTTTCATGTTGTAATACTTTCAGTCATTTGTGATTTTCTCTTGAGGCAACTTAATTACTTTAGAATCATTGTCTCATTAAGCTTTTGTCATATGACTATGAGAAAGTCCTATATGGTTAATAGCATGTCACCACAGAAATTATTCTTGTTATCATTTACCTACTCGAGGACGAGCAGGAATTAAGCTTGGGGATGTTGATACGTCCAAAACGTATCTATAATTTCTGCTTGCTCCATGCCACTTTTGGGTGATATTGCTATGATATTCATACACTTCCATACACTTTTGATCATATTTGGACTAACTTACTAATCCAGTGCGCCCCAGTGCCAGTTTCTGTTTTCGGCTGTTTTTGTATTTCAGGTTTTCACGTTTCGAGAACTGCCCAGAAAAATCCAGAAAAATTATATAAAAAATCAGCGATCCGGAAACAACACTGCGTCCGAAGGGCAGCCTGGGGGGGGGGGGCACAGGGGCTCCAGGCGCCCT
>LR738713.1:823738367-823825314 GCA_902687465.1 Secale cereale | reverse complement strand
CGGGGGGGGGGGGGGGGGGGGGGGGGGGGGGGCACAGGGGCTCCAGGCGCCCTGTGGGCGCGCCCCCCTGGGCCGCGCCGGGGAGGCGCCTGGGCCCCCCGAGGCTCCCCCGGTGCCCTACTTTGGCATATATTTAAAGGGTCCTCCGTAACCCTCAGAACAGGAACTCTTTTCGCGATCCCATCTCTGTTCCGCCGCCGCCGCCGCTTCCAAGATCGGGAGCACCAGGAGAACTCTTCCCGGCACCCTGCCGGAGGGGAGGATCACCACCGGGAGCTTCTCCACCACCATGGACGCCTCCCGGATGACTCGTGAGTAGTCTCCCTTGGACCATGAGTCCATGACCAGTAGCTATGTGATGTTCTCCTCCCGTTCTTGTGCTTCACTAATTAGTCCTCGTGAGCCGCCCTACATGATCGAGGCACCTATGTAATCCTTATGCTGTTGCTATGTTGAGTTTGCTGGGATCCGATGGATTATGAGATTATGTTCAGATTGATCTTGAGTAATATATTTGATTCACCTCTTTTATATTTTAGTTCATAAGTAATTCTTGCATGTTCTCCGTTGTTATTTATTGCTTTGGCCGAGTAATAGGTAGTGACTCCAAGAGGGGACGTTATGCTCGATTGTGGGTTCATGCCCCTCGATGACTAGCTTGAGTGACAGAAACATGAGTCTAGGGGATGTGTTGTTGCCACAAGGGGGAAAACAACGGTGCTTGTGCCCGCGGGTGCAAGGATTGTTTACTTTACGCAAAGTTCTTTTAATGCAGTTGTCTGTTGCATTGAGTTTACACTATGGGTGGGACTCGCAACTTAATACCAGCGAGATGTTCTGGATAGATATCTCAAGGTGGATGATTAGTAGTAGATATTGATGGATTTCGGTCTACTTACTTTGGCGTACCGCCCATGCTTTGAACCTCAACCTTTCTTGCAATGTAGTCAGCATTGGTTTGCGTTCGTGGTCCTGTCAATTGCCCAGCTGTAATTTGTTTACCTCACATAGCTGTTTTATCGTCTTTTGGGAGAGAGACATCACTAGTGAACATCATGAGACTCCGGTCCATATTACCATCATTGATCACATACACTATTTGTTGGAAATATGCCCTAGAGGCAATAATAAAAGAGTTATTATTATATTTCCTTGTTCATGATAATCGTTTATTATCCATGCTATAATTGTATTGATTGGAAACTCAAATACATGTGTGGATGAATAGACAGACTTTGTGTCCCTAGTGAGCCTCTACAGGACTAGCTCGTTGATCAAAGATGACCGCGGTTTCCAGGTCATAGACATGAGTTGTCATTTGGTAACGGGATCACATCATTAGGAGAATGATGTGATGGACGAGACCCAAACGTTAAACATAGCTTTTGATCGTGTCAGTTATCGCTATAGTTTTCTGCATGTCAAGTATAAGTTCCTATGACCATGAGATCATGTAACTCACTGACACCGTAGGAGTGCTTTGTGTGTGCCAAACGTCACAACGTAACTGGGTGACTATAAAGGTACTCTACAGGTATCTCCGAGGGCGTCTGTTGAGTTGACATGGATCAAGACTGGGATTTGTCACTCCGTGTGACGGAGAGGTATCTCCGGGCCCACTCGGTAATACGTCATCTCAATGAGCTCAAAGTGACTAAGTAGTTGGTCACGGGATTATGTATTACGGTAACGAGTAAAGAGACTTGCCGGTAACGAGATTGAACTAGGTATAGAGATACCGACGATCGAATCTCGGGCAAGTAACATACCGACGAGACAAAGGGAACTGTATACGGGATTGCTTGAATCCTTGACATCGTGGTTCATCCGATGAGATCATCGAGAAACATGTGGGAACCAATATGGGTATCCAGATCCCGCTATTGGTTATTGACCTGGGAGTGTCTCGGTCATGTCTACATGGTTTCCGAACCCGCAGGGTCTACACACTTAAGGTTCGGTGACGCTAGGGTTGTTAGTGAGAACAGTGCATGGTTACCGAAGGTTGTTCGGAGTCCCGGATGAGATCCCGGACGTGACGAGGGTCTCCGGAATGGTCCGGCGACGAAGATTGATATATAGGATGAAAGGTTTCGGAGTCCGGAAGTGTTCCGGGGAGCATAGGGAAATCGGCGGATTACCGAAAAGGGTTTCGGGGGTCCCGGAAGTGGTTCTGGGCCTAATGGGCCACAAGGGGGGACACCACAGCCCTCATAGGGCTGTGCGCCCCCCCCCTGGGCCCTCTCCTCATGCGCAAGGGGAGGTGGACCCTCCTAGGGCTGCCGCACCCCCCCTGGCTTGGGGGGCAAGGCACCTAGGGGGGGAAACCCTAGGGCCTGGCCCTTGGCCGCCGCCCCCCCTGCCCTGGCCGCCGGCCCCCCTAGGGGAAACCCTAGGGCGCCCCCCTCTCCTCCTTCCCCCTATATATAGAGAGGTATAGGGAGGGCAGCCAACACACGATTGTGCCTCGGTGCTGCCCTCCCTCTCCCATAACATCTTCATCTCCCGCGGTGCTTAGGCGAAGCCCTGCTGGAATCCTTCTCCACCATCACCACCACGCCGTCGTGCTGCCGGTCTCTCCATCAACCTCTCCTCCACCCCTTGCTGGATCAAGAAGGAGGAGACGTCCCCGAGCCGTACGTGTGAAGAACGCGGAGGCACCGTTGCTTCGGTGCTAGGATCTTCGGCGATCTGAATCGCGGCGAGTACGACTCCATCAACCGCGTTCTTAACGCTTCCGCTTAGCGATCTACAAGGGTACGTAGATCCAACTCTCCTCTCGTAGTAGCATCTCCTAGATTGATCTTGGTGAACGTAGGAAAAATTTTTGTTTCCCATGCAACGTTCCCCAACACCACCACCATGGACGCCTCCCGGATGACTCATGAGTAGTCTCCCTTGGACCATGAGTCCATGACCAGTAGCTATGTGATGTTCTCCTCCCGTTCTTGTGCTTCACTAATTAGTCCTCGTGAGCTGCCCTACATGATCGAGACACCTATGTAATCCTTATGCTGTTGCTATGTTGAGTTTGCTGGGATCCGATGGATTATGAGATTATGTTCAGATTGATCTTGAGTAATATATTTGATTCACCTCTTTTATATTTTAGTTCATAAGTAATTCTTGCATGTTCTCCGTTGTTATTTATTGCTTTGGCCGAGTAATAGGTAGTGACTCCAAGAGGGAACGTTATGCTCGATTGTGGGTTCATGCCCCTCGATGACTAGCTTGAGTGACAGAAACATGAGTCTAGGGGATGTGCTGTTGCCACAAGGGGGAAAACAACGGTGCTTGTGCCCGCGGGTGCAAGGATTGTTTACTTTACGCAAAGTTCTTTTAATGCAGTTGTCTGTTGCATTGAGTTTACACTATGGGTGGGACTCACAACTTAATACCAGCGAGATGTTCTGGATAGATATCTCAAGGTGGATGATTAGTAGTAGATATTGATGGATTTCGGTCTACTTACTTTGGCGTACCGCCCATGCTTTGAACCTCAACCTTTCTTGCAATGTAGTCACCATTGGTTTGCGTTCGTGGTCCTGTCAATTGCCCAGCTGTAATTTGTTTACCTCACATAGCTGTTTTATCGTCTTTTGGGAGAGAGACATCACTAGTGAACATCATGAGACTCCGGTCCATATTACCATCATTGATCACATCCACTATTTTCTTTTCGCTATTTTACTTACTATTGCAAAACACTATCTATCACTACTATCATATTGCTTTTAACCCTTTGTGAACTACAAGGCCGGAGAGATTGACAACCTCTCTGTACTCGTTGGGAGCAAAGTTATTTGTTTCTGTGTGCAGGTCCACGTTGATTGCTAATTGCGCCGTTAGCAGTTGACACCTACTTGTTGAACCTAGGAGTCTCTGGGGATTCGATCCTTGGCATCTTTGCTAGGGGAAAACACTTCTACTTACTGCATCTTACACCTTCCACTTGGGGTAACCAACGAGGGGTTCGAGGCCCATCAGCCTTCTATCCCAAGTATGCTATGTGTATGATGTTCCCGATGTTCTTCTCAAGATGATCCAAGATGATCGGATATGACAATCTTAAGTGCAAAGTGGTATGATGCTATGGCTCTTGCTTACAAGCTTCTTTGTCTTTCTCTTTTTGCTTAAAAGCTTATTCTCTTTTTTTTGAAATGGCCACTATGCGAAATGCACAAACCAAGATAGCAATTGTGTATATGCGGGAACAATCTTGTGACACAAGGGATGGTACTATGATAGCAAGATGATACCAATATGATATGGTATATATGCAATGGAAGGTGTATATCGATGACCACTAATGTGCACAAGTAACGTTGCCGGCAATACTCAAATGGCTAGTCTCGATGGGCAAGTGACGCAAAATGGGCTAGGGGTTAACAATGCAATTGCAAGGAGAATATACAACGGTGTCGTCGAGGTTACCGTCCGATGATGATGATGAGAGGCGGTGTTGTCGATGGCGACCCGTTCCTAATTAGCCGAAACACCTTAGGAAACGGAAAAACCACAACTCAAAATCTCAAAGGCCAAAGTCAAATGGTGGTAGCGGAAAGCGGTGGTGGTGGTGTCGAAGATGACAATGCGGAAGTGGTGGTGGTGGTTGATGAAGAAGCACTCGTCCCTAAGTAGCCGAAACACCTTAGGAGACTCAAGTCACAACTCAAACAACCACAAATGCTAAGGGAAACAAAATGGTTAGGTTGCGGAAAGGTATGGTGGCTATGCGGATGATATGGTGGAGGGCCTAGGCAAACATGCCAAATTTGACAAAATTTTATGTAGTCAAATGATGATTGTAGTATTTTTGTGGTATGGGGGATGTCAATAGCTTCAAAACGAGCTAAAGAACGTCAAAATCGGACACCGGATGAATTAGTTATGGTCAAAACGATGAAACTCAGAAGGCTGAAAATGTGCGGGGCAGTAGTACCGCTATGGGTGGGCGGATGTAAAAAATTAGTATCGCTTGTAGGGCGGTAGTACCGCTGGTGTCGGGAAAAATTCGCAGATCGGGATCGGGGCGAATTTGGGGCGGAAATGGATGATTTCGGGGGCGAAATTGGATGGATTTCGTGGATGGAAAGTGGTGAAACTTGGGGAGATGCTAGATCCACTCGAAACCAAGCAAATCCATGGATCAAATCCAACAAAACATCATCAAACCAACAAATCACAAAAAAAAATTGGGGCTATTTTTGGTGGGGATTTTCGAAATTGGGCAAGAACACAACAAAATTAGGCTAGAAAACAAGAAGGGGGGCTCCAATTTCGTGAGAAACCATAGCTCTAGATACCATGATGTTGTAGGGTGGATCCCTAGGTGGAGATCTTTCACGAATTGGAGGGGAATCCCCAAGAACAAGAAGGACACAAGGGAAGAACACAAGAGAAACACTCAAGAACAAGCCCAAATCACACATCCACTAGACTCACAAAACACATGAGATCCACAAGGTACATGAACAATCAAAGGGAAATAAGATACATGGTAGAGTTCATCCCAATCCTATGAGGAGAGAGGTCTTGATAATCCACAAGGATTCTTCTCCCGTGGGAGGTATTGATAATCCACAAGGATTCTTCTCCCGTGGGAGGTCTTGCATCCACTAGGGATCTTCTCCAAGGTGGAGGTCTCACTCTCTCAAGAGGAGAAGGTAGGAGCAAAGCTCACATAAAAATGAGCTATCATATTTGCTAAACCTAGAAAGGAGGTGGAGGTGGTCTATTTATAGTCTAAGCCACGAAGGGGTAAGTGGCGAGGGATACAAGGCCAAAGGCCGACGGTTGCACACAGGCAGGGCGGTAGTATCGGACCTCGGGCGGTAGTACCGCTTGGGAGCTGTAGTACCGCTTGTAAGCGGTAGTACCGCCCGTTCCGGACTGGACAGGCCATTCTTCTTCCGTCTTCGCTTCCATGCTTCCCTCGCTGATGGTGTAGGCGTTCCTTGGCGCTTGCGCTCCTCCTCCTCGTCCGTGAAGCTCCGACAATACCTATGCATGCACACGAGTGGAGTGTCAAGTAGTATACCATCCTCGAAGGGGTCAAGTGAACACGTGTAAAGGAGAAGATTCACCTTTATGTATGAGAAGTAGATGGCGCACGTGTCACTTGCCAAATGGGCTCTTGACATGGTGATGTCCGTAGGATGCTTCGCATCAGTACGGCTACTCACTGACGTACTCAGGCTTGCCTGCTCTGCGCCGTGGACCCCTGCCCTTCGCACCTGGCTCGGCACCACAGTTCAGCAGCACCGACGCCGACATGGCCGAGATCATCAAGAACGACTCAGTCGCCGCCGCTTCGTGCCTCGGGTTCCGCATGCAAGATGAAACGCTGGACACCGCCGTCGGCATGGAGGACGTCGAGCACGACGATGCCGGGGAAGAGGTGGAAGAGGAAGAATCGGCGGAGCCAGCGGCCAAAAGAGAGAAAGAAGAAGCGAACGTCCAATGCCAGGGAGGGCGAGCCTCGCGTCAAGTGGTCGCCGAAGGAAGACGAGTGCATCGCCGAAGCATGGAAGACTGTTAGCATCGACCCGATCACTGGCATGAACCAGAACGCCGACACCTACTATAGAAGGGTCAAGACGGCGTTCGGTGAGCGCAAGTTGGTCGACCCCGACTTCGCCAGCATCCACATGGATCGCGGCGAGAAGGCCATGGATAACCATTGAGCGACCATCTAGCATTCCTGCAACAAGTGGCATGGGATTCAGAAGGAGGCCATGGCTCGCCCAGAGAGCGGCACCAACGTCGAGCGTCAGGTATGTCCATCACTCGCTGGCCCAACTCTTCGTCGTGTACTTAGCCGACACTTGTTCTTCGTCTGTGTAGATGGTTCGAATGTTTGACTTGTTTCGGCAGGAGAACAACGACCAGGAGTTCAAATTCTTTCATGTGTTCACCAGGATCGAGTCATGCGAGAAATGGACAGAGTGACGGCTCGCTCTCGCCAAGACTAAGGACAGTGTATACAATCCGGACGTGCCTGCCTCGGTGGAGGTAGAAAGGAATCCTGATTGCAACAAAAGAGCCAAGGTGGTGAGGGACGCGGCACCCGCTGCCGAATGGCTACAGTCGTCGATAGAACAGTGCATCACCGATGCAAAGAGTCACGCCGCCAAGAGGGAGGACAAATCTGAGGCGAGGTGATCGGCGTTGATGATGAAGCAGGACGTCAAGCTCGACCTTCTCAGGACCAACGTCGCCGCGAAGAAGAGGAACACCGACATGGTGTTTCTGATGAGAGCAGACATGGCGATGATGGACCAGTAGGTGAAGGTGTGGTACCTGACGGAGCGCGACCTCATCTTGAACCAGATGCCGGGACCGGCGGCGACCACTGCCACTACGCCCACACCTAAGCCTATGCCAACGCCGAGCACTACAGCTATGCCCACAACGCCGACGCCGACCTCTCCTAGTCCTACGGTAGAGGAGCATGCCGTTTGAGTTCCATGTCTATGGTTCCTACCCTTTTGATCGCCAGACTTTGGCTATATTCGATCGCCGACCTGTGGCATGGTGATCACCGACTTGTGGCATGTTAATCGTCCAATTTGTGTCATTTTTTGGTAGCGGAAAAGAGAACTTTGAATTTTTGTGCGTTTGGGGGCTAAACCTGGGGCGCGGCTGAAAACTTGATCCCCCAAACCGAAAAAACCGTCGGCGCAAATGGGCAAAGCCTTTCGCCGGGTGCGCTGGAGGCCGCCATGCTTTTATCATGAACACACAGTATCTCATCGTTGATTTGGCGACGACTTACACAACCATTTTTGCTCTTGGATCTTCGTGAGCCATATATGTGATAACATACACTCTCTCTTTCAGTTTGCATTTTTGTGGATAGAACACATTTTTATTCAATCATTATATGGAGCTGATACGACCACATTGTGTGAATGTGCGGCCTATATATGGCAAGACTCACACAACCAAAACATTGAAAAAAAACCATCTTACATAAAAAGTAAAAGAGAAGAGTAAAAATAGATAACCAACCTAAGAGCATCTCTAAAAAACCCCTTACAATGTTTAGAGGAGTATTTGTTTTTACTCACGGCCGCCCCGACGTAAATATTCTCGGCCTCACACCCGCAGAGTAAAAGTTTTGGCCTTCCGAGTGCCCGTGTCATTCCCATCCCATGCCGCATCGATTCCGGTGCTTCCCACTGGCCTCCCCCGGCCACCACATTCCCCCGGTACTCGTCGCCCTCCTCCCCCACCCCGATTCGTTTGCTTCTCGTCGTCGGCACCTAAATCGACGGATTTACGCCTATCGCCGGATTAGACGCACACAGTCCTCGGTGCCCCCGCATTTTGGAGGGATTTGACGGGGACCGAATCACGTGGCCACCTGATACGTCCAAAACGTATCTATAATTTCTGCTTGCTCCATGCCTCTTTTGTGTGATATTGCTATGATATTTATGCACTTCCATACACTTTTGATCATATTTGGACTAACCTATTAACTCAGTGCACCCTAGTGCCAGTTTATGTTTTCTGCTGTTTTTGTATTTCAGGTTTTCCCATTACGTAAACTACCAGAAAAATTCCGGGAAAAATATATAAAAAATCAGCGTTCCGGAAGCTTCCATGCGGCCAAAGTAGGGCCGGAGGGGGGCCACCAGGGCTCCAGGCGCCCTGGCCACGCGGCCCCCCTCCATGCCGCCCCGAGGGGGCGCCTGGGCCCCCCTTAGCTCCCCTGGCGACCCCCTCTGGCATATATTTACACCGCGTCGCAGAAACCCTGATTCCAGACCCCTTTTCTCCAGACGCAATTCCGATCTCCGCCGCCATCGCCATCAAGCTTCGGGAGACCAGAATTCCTGTGCCGGCACCCTGCCGGGACGGGGAAGTGCCCCCGGATTCATCTCCATCGACGTTGCTTATTCCCTCCATGATGCGGGAGTAGTTCCTCCTCGGGGCTGAGGTTTCTACCAGTAGCTATGTGGTTATCTCTCTCTCCCATGATGTGATCTTCGTTGTGATCATAGGCTATGTTAATCTAGGGTGATCCCATGATATTTCCCCTTCCTCTATGTATTGGATTGATGTACTCACTTGTCTTTATCTAGTATAATCCCCGAGACCAAGGTGACAGCGGTCTATTGGACATGGATTAGAAAAATATTTTCATGAGTGATTTCCTCTCTTGTGTGTTGATTGAAGATTGAGAGTCTCTTGGTGCTTGTCTTTGACTATCCTTTAGATATGTTGTGGTGATTGTGGGACTCTCTTTGGATGGCCGCGGTGACATTGGGAAATCCTTAGATTGAGAACTACAAACTTTGAGGTGTGCTTTTGTAGCCCTACATAATTCTCGTCCTCTCTTGACCACGAAGGAATGACCTTCGGGTGCGTCTCCATTGCATGTTTTATGGGAAATATCATGTGATTCGATTATGTTAATGTTGTTGGGAGTTGCCACTAGTGAAAGTATGAACCCTAGGCCTTGTTTCCACCATTGCAATACCATTTGTGCTCACGTTTACCACTTGTTTGCTTGCTGCACTTTTTATTACAAATTTATATTACTTTGCTTTGCCACTCCTATCATCCATATTTTACCATCTCTTCGCCGAACTAGTGCACCTATACAACTCCTAGTTGTATTAGGTGTGTTGGGGACACAAGAGACTTCTTGTATCTTAGTTGCAGGGTTGCTTGAGAGAGACCATCTTCAACCTCTACTTCCCTGAGTTCGATAAACCTTAGGTCATCAACTTGAGGGAAATTGCTGCTGTCCTACAAACCTCTGCGCTTGGAGGCCCAACATAGTCTACAAGAGTAGAAGCGTGTGTAGACATCAAGCTATTTCTGGCGCCGTTGCCGGGGAAGTGAGTGCTTGAACGTATATCTTTAGATCTTGCAATTAAATCTTTTCGTTTCTTGTTTTTAGTTTCACTAGTTATGTTTATGGAAAACCACGCTCTTAGTTCGCTGCTTGGGGAAGGCCGCTTTACGACACCCGTGGTAGAGAAGTCTCCTCCACCTACTGAATGTATCCCGTTCCGAATACCACTTAGGATAATTGAAATAATTATGAATGATCGTTATGATGGGACAGCCAATCCTAGTATTCATTTGTTGAAACTTACATAACTTTGTGAGTTGTTTAAGATTTCAGGTTTGACAAGAGATGGAGTCATGAGGAAATTATTTGCCTTGTCCCTGAAAGGAAAAGCATTGGAATGGTATAGGCTACTAGATGACTCTCACCTGCTGGATTGGGAAGAGATCCAGTCTCTCTTTTACTCCAAGTTTTATCCTTTTCATGAAGTCCATGAGAATAGGAATTATGTTTATAATTTCTATCCTCATGACGGAGAGAGCATAGCTCAAGCTTGGGGGAGACTGAAAACGTTAATGCTAAAATGTCCTAACCATGGGCTCCCCAAAGATATGATTATTACTAATTTCTATGCGAGGCTTTCTCGACAGGATAAAGATTTGCTCGATGCTTCCTCTATGGGTTCTTTCACAAACAAAAAGATTGATGCTAAATGGGAACTCCTTGAAAGAATTCAACGCAACACTGAAAATTGGGAGATTGACAAAGGTAAAGAGTCAGGTATAATTTATGAGTATGATTGCATTAAGTCCTTTGTTGAAACTACAAGTTTTAATAAGTTTAGTGCTAAGTTTGGGCTTGATTCTCAACTCCTTGTTGATTTCCTCAAATCTTTTGCTTCACATCTTAATATGCCTAAGGAGGATTGGATCAAGCATCATGAACCTTTTAAAGAGATTTGCAAAGAAAATGAAATTGTTCATGATGATTGCAACATGCATGATCCAATTCCTAAAAATGAAGTTTTATATAAGCATGTTAATTTTTGTGGAGTGGATAGACCTTGTGAAAGGCCTATGATTGAAGAAGAGAAGTATTGTAAGCAACATAAGCATGAAAGAACAATCACTTGGGTCAGAGATTTAAATGAAATTGCTAGAGAATTGTGTGACCTTTATCCTTTTACTTGTGAACTTTGCCGTATAGAGGGTTACTTTAATTTTCAATGCATGCACTTTCAAAACATAACTCTTAACCAGTTGTGTGATAACATGATCACCTCTGATCTTTATGATGAGCTTATGTTATTTTTGATGTGCGAGAAGTTATCAGAAAAGACTTCTTGGCTAGATGTTAATGCCATAGGAATAAAAAAACACTTTGCAAAATTGCCATCTCTATTGTGTTGTTAATTGCCATGAAAATGATTACATAAGTAAGATTAGAAAGGAGGGAACTTTACCAAAGTATAAAAATGTCTCTTATATTTCTGCTAACAAAAAGGAGAGTTTCTCCCAAGTTTCCCCTATTGTTTCTAATGATAAACCAGGATATGTGGAGAAGCTTCATCTCCAACCACTCCCTCCTAAGGTGAAGAAGAAGAAAAAGAAGAGGAGGAGGAAGAGGAGCAAGAAGGAAGAAGAATGGGTATCAACCTGGCCTGAGCATATTCCTCCCATCAACTTTTATCCTAACGGTTGTAAGTTTTAAAGAAGAAGGTGAAGTTCATTACCTTAATTATCATCTTGATGATGCGTCCGTAGGTACTATTGAAGATGATTTGATTATGATATGCATGTTACTTATTGTGATTGGGAAAATGATGATAATGCTACTTATGATCTTGAAAATCTTTTTGGTACCAACTCTGAAAGTGATGATATGGAAAGCTCTAAGCTTGGGGATGATAGGATTGCAAATCCTTTACCCATTAGTGATGTGACAATTGATAATTCTTTTGCTAGTAAGAATAAAGACAACATATTTATAAATATAGTTGCTAGCAATGATAATGCTCTTCTCTACCATGATGATGTTATAACTCCAATCTATAGTGATTATAAAGGTACCTATGACATAAGGAGAAATTATTCTTATGAAACTTGTCATAATCATGGAGGGAATTACTCCCTTGTTGAACACCATCTTCCTAATACACAATTAATCTATAGTGTTCAAGTTGTTTATGATAGTCCTACTCCCACTATTACCGATGAGAAAGATTACGCTTATGTGGAGAGTAAGAGTACCTTTTTGCATGAGGATCATGGTAACAATGCTTTATTTGATGCTTATATTTTTGAGTTTATTCGTGATCCCACTGAAAATTATTATGAGAAGGGAACATATGCTTATAGATATTTCAATAATGTCAAGTTCCCTCTCTTTATGTTGAAGGTTTAGAAGCTGCACTTGTTTTGTCTTCCTATGCTTATTGCTTTGTGCTTCAATGAATTATTCTATTGCAATATTCCTATGCATAGGAAGCATGTTAGGCTTAAATGTGTTTGGTATTTTCTTCTTGATGCTCTCTTTTGTTCTTCAGCTCTTATTCCTACGAGAGCGTCATTAAAGTCTTAAGCCTATCTTTATGGCTATAAAGAAAGAGCTCTAGGGAGACAACCCTTGTTATCTTTGCTTTCAGTTTTTAGTGGTCTTGATGTTTTTTACTACTGTAGCAACATCATTGTATCTTTATTTTTCAGCTTTGTGCCAAGTTTAGCCTCTGATTGCAAGAAAGTTCAAAAGTTGTGACGTGCTGTCCAGGAAACAGATTCTGTCCTTGGACAGAAAAATTCGTATAAAATCACCAGATCATCTTTTTGGTCTGAATTTTTTCGACAGCGTCCTCTATATAATTGTCTTTCGGGCGTCTGTTCTGAGTTTTTTGATTTGAGTTGCAGAAGTGCCCCGAAAAAAATCATTTACTACCTGCTGGTCTGTTTTTAACAGATTCTGTCCTGTTTTGCCTTTCCTTCATTTTGCAAACCTTGAGCTTGCTTTTTCTTTGCAAAAACCTTTTGGCAATCTTGAGAAACAGTAGACCTTCAAGAATATCCTTATTTCCAGCAAAGAACAATTATTTTATTATGGGTACTAACCTCGCTAATCAGATTATGATGAGTTATGTATGAAGGGAGTTTTCAAGTGTGCGAGGGAAGATGATAAAAAGATTCAGGAGTGTCAAACGCTCAAGCTTGGGGATGCCCCCATACACCCCCAAGAAATATTCAAGAAGACTCAATCGTCTAAGCTTGGGGATGCCCCCGTGCATCCCCTTCTCCATCAACAATTATCAGTTCGTCTTTCGTTCCACTATATTTTTATCACTTCATGTGTTATGTGCTATGCTTGGAGCGTCTTGCTTTTAGTTTCCTTTAGCTTTGCTTGCTTTTCATAACGAGTTGGAACTCAGCTTTCTTTGTGTGGGAGAGAAACACGCTCCACTTCAACTTAGAACATAACATAGAATTTTCATGTCTATCTTTGCTGTGTGTGTTCTTTGTCTTTGAATAGCTACTATCATATTCAGCTCTTAGTTTTCATGCTTATCTTTTTAAAGAGCTTTTGTTTAGTTGGTCGCTGGAACTCTCTTTATTTATCATGCTTATCTTGTTAAGAGAGTTGGCTTCTGTTGCACTGGTCGATATGTCTATGATAAAATGCTATGTGCATAATGATGCTTAGTAGTTCATGTTTTCTTATGGTTAGTCTCAAATAGCTGGGGGGTTCTCAATGTGTTATTGGAGTACCAACATGATTTGTTTGCCTATGAAATGGTATGGTTAGTAATATCTTCCTTCAAGAATTTATTTTGATTGACTTGGCGTATGCTCACGCATATTTAAGACTGTAAAGAAAGTCTATCAAGCCTTGATGATCTTTAGTTTCTGAGTAGCAATAAAACTTCCATGCCTGATTCAATGTTGCTTTGTCGCTCTGTATGATTATGACCGTCATTGCTCTTTTAGTTGGTCGCTCCCAGTCTTTTGCTAACCTTCGCGTGTACTAAGCGGACTGACTGCTTGTGCATCCAAAATCCTTTAAACCAGTTATGCCATATGAGTCCACCATACCTTCCTATACATGGTATTTACCTGCCATTCCTAACGAAAAGTTTCATGTACCATCTCGAAATTATTCAAAAAAAGCATTTCTCTTTTGTGCCTCTGTTTTAGTTCATGAGGAAGTAGTAGTTAATTCATGATCTTTTTAAGTTGGACAAGCTTCACCCCGGGATTGCATGTCTAATGTGCAAACCCATAATACGAGAAGGAACTGGCATAGAGTGCGCCCAGCTCATTAAAAAATTATACAACAAACAAACCCTCCTTCACGCTTTATTCATGAGAAATCAGAAAACTTTGGCAGTGATAAACAAAGGAGATTAAGAGGATGTGATCGTCCTCATTCGGGAGCCGTTCCTCAAAACTTGTCCAGCTCAAGAAGTGATTGAGTTATCTGCTAGCATTCGTTGACGAAATATGCATAATCTAAAAAAATAATTATTACCTCTGTTTTTAAAACCAAGAGCTTTGGTACATGTTTAGTTTTTGTTTCCGACCACGGGTTTTCAACCTTGCCAACAAAAGCCACGGTTCGAGAGTCTCCACCTTCTTTAAAGCACCAACTATTGAGAGCATGATTGTCATTCTGAGTGTAATGTGCATTGTCCCAAAGTACCATTGTCTTTTGCATGATTATGATATCGTTTATTCTGAAATCATTGTATCTAGTCGTCACTTAAACTTTGGAGGTGCCCCTGCATTTATGTTTTGCTTCACTAAAGGGGGCAAGCGAGATATCACTTTGTCATATTTGCACACCATGCTCACTACAAATCTATTGAGTATTTCAGTATCATATTGTAAAACTTTCAGTTCTTTGTGATTTTCTCGTGAGGCAACTTAATTACTACAGATCCATTCTCTCAGTAAGCACTTGTCATGTGACTGTAAAAAGTCCTTATATGGTTAATAGCATGTCACCACAGAAACTATGCTTGTTATCATTTACCTACTCGAGGACGAGCAGGAATTAAGCTTGGGGATGTTGATACGTCCAAAACGTATCTATAATTTCTACTTGCTCCATGCCTCTTTTGTGTGATATTGCTATGATATTTATGCACTTCCATACACTTTTGATCATATTTGGACTAACCTATTAACTCAGTGCACCCCAGTGCCAGTTTCTGTTTTCTGCTGTTTTTGTATTTCAGGTTTTCCCATTACGTAAAGTGCCAGAAAAATTCCGGGAAAAATATATAAAAAATCAGCATTCCGGAAGCTTCCATGCGGCCAAAGTAGGGCCGGAGGGGGGCCACCAGGGCTCCAGGTGCCCTGGCCACGCGGCCCCCCTCCAGGCCGCGTCGAGGGGGCGCCTGGGCCCCCCTTAGCTCCCCTGGCGACCCCCTTTGGCATATATTTACACCGCGTCGCAGAAACCCTGGTTCCAGACCCCTTTTCTCCAGACGTAATTCCGATCTCCGCCGCCATCGCCATCAAGCTTCGGGGGACCAGAATTCCTGTGCCGACACCCTGCCGGGACGGGGAAGTGCCCCCGGATTCATCTCCATCGACGTTGCTTCTTCCCTCCATGATGCGGGAGTAGTTCCTCCTCGGGGCTGGGGTTTCTACCAGCAGCTATGTGGTTATCTCTCTCTCCCATGATGTGATCTTCGTTTTGATCATAGGCTATGTTAATCTAGGGTGTTCCCATGATATTTCCCCTTGCTCTATGTATTGGATTGATGTACTCACTTGTCTTTATCTAGTATAATCCCCGAGACCAAGGTGACAACGGTCTATTGGACATGGATTAGAAAAATATTTTCATGAGTGATTTCCTCTCTTGTGTGTTGATTGAAGATTGAGAGTCTCTTGGTGCTTGTCTTTGACTATCCTTTAGATATGTTGTGGTGATTGTGGGACTCTCTTTGGATGGCCGCGGTGACATTGGGAAATCCTTAGATTGAGAACTACAAACTTTGAAGTGTGCTTTTGTAGCCCTACATAATTCTCGTCCTCTCTTGATCACGAAGGAATGACCTCCGGGTGCGTCTCCATTGCATGTTTTATGGGAAATATCATGTGATTCGATTATGTTAATGTTGTTGGGAGTTGCCACTAGTGAAAGTATGAACCCTAGGCCTTGTTTCCACCATTGCAATACCATTTGTGCTCACGTTTACCACTTGTTTGCTTGCTACACTTTTTATTACAGATTTATATTACTTTGCTTTGCCACTCCTATCATCCATATTTTACCATCTCTTCGCCGAACTAGTGCACCTATACAACTCCTAGTTGTATTAGGTGTGTTGGGGACACAAGAGACTTCTTGTATCTTAGTTGCAGGGTTGCTTGAGAGAGACCATCTTCAACCTCTACTTCCCTGAGTTCGATAAACCTTAGGTCATCCACTTGAGGGAAATTGCTGCTGTCCTACAAACCTCTGCGCTTGGAGGCCCAACATAGTCTACAAGAGTAGAAGCGTGTGTAGACATCACCACCTCGTTCGCTCCGCGTTGTGAAGGAAATATGCCCTAAAGGCAATAATAAAGTTTTTATTTATTTCCTTATATCATGATAAATGTTTTCATGCTAGGATTGTATTAACCGGAAACTTAGTACATGTGTGAATACATAGAGAAAACAGAGTGTCCCTAGTATGCCTCTACTAGACTAGCTCATTGATCAAAGATGGTTATGTTTCCTAACCACAGACAGGAGTTGTCATTTGATCAACGGGATCACATCATTAGGAGAATGATGTGATGGACAAGACCCATCCGTTACCTTAGCACTATGATCGTTTAGTTTTACTGCTATTGCTTTCTTCATGACTTATACATGTTCCTATGACTATGAGATTATGCAACTCCCGAATACCGGAGGAACACCTTGTGTTCTATCAAATGTCACAACATAATTGGGTGATTATAAATATGCTCTACAGGTGTCTCCGAAGGTGTTCGTGGTGTTGGCATAGATCGAGAATAGGATTTGTCACTCCGAGTGTCGGAGAGGTATCTCTGGGCCCTCTCGGTAATACACATCATAATAAGCCTTGCAAACAAATGACTAATGAGTTAGTCACGAGATGATGTATTACGGAACGAGTAAAGAGACTTGCCGGTAATGAGATTAACTAGGTATAGTGATACCGACGATTGAATCTCGGGCAAGTAACATATCGATGACAAAGGAAACAACGTATGTTGTTATGCGGTTTGACCGATAAAGATCTTCGTAGAATATGTTGGAGCCAATATGACCACCTAGGTTCCGCTATTGGTTATTGACCGGAGATGAGTCTCTGTCATGTGTACATTGTTCTCGAACCCGTAGGGTCCGCACGCTTAACGTTCGATGACGATCGGTATTATGAGTTTATAAGTTTTGACGTACCGAAGGTAGTTCGGAGTCCCGGATGAGATCACGGACATGACGAGGAGTCTCGGAATGTCTGAGACATAAATATTGATATATTGGACGACTATATTCGGACGCGGAAGTGTTCTGGGTGTTATCGGAGAAAACCGGAGTGCCGGAGGGGTTATCGGAACCCCCCGGGGGAGTATGGGTCATAGTGGGCCAATGAGGGAAAGAGAGAGGCAGCCCACTGGGGATGGCCGCACCCCCCTAGGAATCCTAGTTGGACTAGGAGTGGGGAGGGGGGGCACACCTCTCCTTCCTTCTCCTCTCCTTCTCCCTTTCCTACTCCTAGTAGGAATAGGAAAGAGGGATTCCTACTCCTACTAGGAGTAGGAAACCTACTCCTATGGCGCGCCCCTTGGGCCAGCCGCACCTCCCCCTTTCTCCTTTGTATACGGGGGCAGGGGGCACCCAAGGATACACAAGCAACATTGTTTTAGCCCTGTGCGGTGCCCCCTCCACATAAACACACCTCGGTCGTACCGTTGTAGTGCTCAGGCAAAGCCCTGCGCCGGTAGCTTCATCATCTCCGTCACCACGCCGTCGTGCTGACTGATAACCCACAAGTGTATGGGATCGCAACAGTTTTCGAGGGTAAGTATTCAACCCAAATTTATTGATTTGACACAAGGGGAGCCAAAGAATACTCTCAAGTATTAGCAGCTGAGTTGTCAATTCAACCACACCTGCAAACTTAGTATCTGCAGGAAGGTAATTTAGTAGCAAGGTAATATGGAAGTAAGGGTAATGGTAAGAAAAGTAGCCATAGTGTTTTTGTAGTGATTGTAACAGTAGCAACGGAAAAGTAAATGAGCAACAAGCAATATGTGAAAAGCTCGTAGGCATTGGATCGGTGATGGAGAATTATGTCGGATACGATTCCTCATGTAATAGTTATATCATAGGTTGACACAGAACTAGCTCCAGTTCATCAATGTAATGTAGGCATGTATTCCGAATATAGTCATACGTGCTTATGGGAAAGAACTTGCATGACATCTTTTGTCCTACCCTCCCGTGGCAGCGGGGTCCTAGTGGAAACTCAGGGATATTAAGGCCTCCTTTTAATAGAGTACCGGACCAAAGCATTAACACACAGTGAATACATGAACTCCTCAAACTACGTTCATCACCGGGAGTGTTCCCGACTATTGTCACTTCGGGGTTGCCGGATCATAACACATAGTAGGTGACTATTGACTTGCAAGATAGGATCAAGAACACACATATATTCATGAAAACATAATAGGTTCAGATCTGAAATCATGGCACTCGGGCCCTAGTGACAAGCATTAAGCATGGCAAAGTCATAGCAACATCAATCTTAGAACATAGTGGACACTAGGGATCAAACCGTAACAAAACTAACTCGATTACATGGTAAATATCATCCAACCCATCACCGTCCAGCAAGCCTACGATGGGATTACTCACGGACGGCGGTGAGCATAATGGAATTGGTGATGGAGGAAGGTTGATGATGACGATGGCGACGATCTCCACTCTCCGGAGCCCCGAACGGACTCCAGATCAGCCCTCCCGAGAGAGATTAGGCCTTGGCGACGGCTCCGTATCGTAAAACGCGATAATTCCTTCTCTCCGATTTTTCTCTCCCCGAAAGTGAATATATAGAGTCGGGAGATACGTCGGTGGAGCAACAGGGGGCCCATGAGGCAGGGGGCGTGCCCAGGGGAGGGGGCGTGCCCCCAACCCTCGTGGACAGGGTGTGGGCCCCCTGGTCTAGTTCTTTCCACAGATATTTTTTATATATTCCAAAATAATTCATCGTTGAATTTCAGGTCATTCCGAGAACTTTTATTTCTGCACAAAAATAACACCATGGCAGTTCTGTTGAAAACAGTGTCAGTCCGGGTTAGTTTCATTCAAATCATGCAAGTTAGAGTCCAAAACAAGGGCAAAAGTGTTTGGAAAAGTAGATACATTGGAGACGTATCAACTCCCCCAAGATTAAACCTTTGCCTGTCCTCAAGAAATTCAGTTGATAAACTGAAAATGATAAAGAAAAACTTTGACAAACTCGGTTTGCTCTTGTTGTTGTAAACATGCAAAGCCAACATTCAAGTTTTCAGCAAAGATCATGAACTAACCACATTCACAATAACTTCAGGTCTCATGTCTACTCATATCAATGGCATAATCAACTAGGGAGCAATAATAATAAACCTCGGATGACAACCCTTTCTCAAAACAATCATAATATGATATAACAAGATGGTATCTCGCTAGCCCTTTCTGAGACTGCAAAACATAAATGCAGAGCACATTTAAAGATCAAGGACTGACTAGACATTGTAATTCATGGTAGAAGAGATCTAGTCATAATCATACTCAATGCAAATTAATAGCAATACATGCAAATGACAGCGGTGCTCTCCAACTGGTGCTCTTTAATAAGAGGATGATGACTCGACATAAAAGTAAATAGATAGGCCCTTTGCAGAGGAAGGCAGGGATTTGTAGAGGTGCCATAGCTCAATTTGTAAATAGAGATGAATAAAATTTTGAGCGGTATACTCTCATTGTCAACATAACAACCAAGAATCTCGATATCTTCCATGCAACTCACATTATAGGCGGTTCCCAAACGGAATGGTAAAGTTTATACTCCCCCAACCACCAACAAGCACACTCCACGGCTAGCCCGAAACAACGGGTACCGTCCAAACAAGCAACAACCCTGGGGGAGTTTTGTTTAGTTATTATGATTTGAGCATGAGACTGGACATCCTGGTTAGCAGCCATTTTCTCATGAATGATGAGCGGAGTCCACTCATCGTGAGAATAACCCACCTAGCATGGAAGATATAGACAGCCCTAGTTGATACATGAGCTGTTCGAGCATACAAAACAGAATTTCATTTGAAGGTTTAGAGTTTGGCACATACACATTTACTTGGAACAGCAGGTAGATACCGCATATAGGAAGGTATGGTGGACTCATATGGAATAACTTTGGGGTTTATGGAAGTGGATGCACAAGTAGTATTCCCGCTTAGTACATGTGAAGGATGGAAAGAGACTCGGAAGCGACCAGCTAGAGAGCGACAACAGTCATGAACATGCATTAAAATTAATCAACAATGAATGCAAGCATGAGTAGGATATAAATCACCATGAACATAAATATCGTGGAGGCTATGTTGATTTTGTTTCAACTACATGCGTGAACATGTGCCAAGTCAGACCACTTGAATCATTCAAAGGAGGATACCACCCTATCATACCACATCACAACCATTTTATTATCATGCTGGCACGCAAGATAGACCATTATAAACTCTTAGCTAATTAAGCATAGCATGAGCAGCTATGATCTCTAATTGTCATTGCAAGCATGTTTCATTCATAATAGGCTGAATCAGGAACGATGAACTATCATATTTACAAAAATAAGAGAGGTCGAGTTCATACCAGCTATTGTCATCTCAATTAGTTCATCATATATCGTCATTATTGCCTTTCACTCGCACGACCGAACGTTGTGGAAAATAATAATAGTGCACGTGCATTGGACTAAGCTGGAATCTGCAAGCATTTAATACAAGAGAGAAGACAAAGTAATATGGCTCAAGGTTAAATTAACAATAAAGCATATAAGAGCCACTAAACATTTTCATCATGGTCTTCTCCTCTTGACCCCCAAAGAAAAGAAAAGAAACTATTTACACGGGAAAGCTCCCAACAAGCAAAAGAAGAAAGAGAAATCTTTTTGGGTTTTCTTTTAATTACTACTACTACAGGCATGGAAAGTAAGCTAGCTAAAAGCTACAACTATTTTTTTTGTTTTTCTTAAGGTTTTTCTAACACACAAGAAAAAGACTAAGAAAAGAATTGAAACTAGCATGAATAATACAATGAAAGAGTGTGAGCACCGACTACTGGAATAAGTGTGTGAACTTGAATGTAATGTCGGTGAGAAATATGTACTCCCCCAAGCTTAGGCTTTTGGCCTAAGTTGGTCTATGGCCAATATTGGCCTGATGGATATCCAAAGTCGTAGTTGGGGTTGTACTGAGATGCAGTGGCTACTGCCTGACGAGCTGCATCCTGAAGACGAGTTGCCCTCATCGTCTCCTAATACCCATTCGCCTCCTCCCTGGTTATAGTATATCTCCCTTTTGCCTGGAAGTCAAAGAAGGTAGGAGCAGCGAGAGCAATATGGACAGTGCGACGCCTGTCAAAGATTAGTCGATACTGGAGGGATTGTTCATCCCTCCATACAAACCGGTGGCTAACCGTAGCATTATAATCTAAATAAACAGGTGATAATTTTGCATCATTTTCATGTATAGGCACACCAAGATGATTAGCTATGCGAGTGTCATAAATCCCACCGAATAAATCTCCATTTAAACCATTATGATGTAACCTACGTGCAACAATGGCCCCCAAATTATATTGTCTATCACCTAATACCGCACTTTTGAGGACACTAAGATCTGGTACACACATGTGGCAAGCTTCATCTTTACCGTTGATGCATCTACCAATAAAGAGAGCAAAATAATACATGGAAGGAAAGTGAATGCTCCCTATGGTAGCTTGTGTGATTTCTCTAGATTCCACCACAGTGATACTAGCAAGGAAGTCTTCATATTCAGATTTGCGAGGTTCACTAATATTGCCCCATTGCGGGAGCTTACAAGCATCATTAAAATCTTCTAGGTCCATGGTATAAGATTTATCATAAATATCAAACAGGACAGTGGGAGAGTTACGTGAAGATGTAAATTTAAACCTTCTAACAAATGTATCAGTTAAGTAATGGAACTGAGGGCACTTATCTAACATGAAGCCCTCGAGGTCAGCATTACGCACATATGCGCCAAAATCCTCCTTAATGCCTGCCCGAACCATAAACTCTTCTGACGGCCATTCGCAGGGCCGCACTTGAGCTTCCCTCGGTAATTCATCGTCCGGCTCACGTATCGTGAGCCTTGGTCCTTGCTTTCTAGAGGAACCACCTTGGAAGATTTTCCTATGCATTTTTTCTGGAATATTTCTGAAATTTTTAGTCACTCAAAATAAAAGTGAACCAAACTCAACAAGATTGATAGCAACTACTCCTACAAGTGCCTAGAGACTATATCATGCATTAGAACTACTTGGGACCAAAGAAATTTAACATGCAAGCTCAAGAACAAGGTCACTATAGCAGCAAAAGTTTGCAATAAATAAAGCACTAGAACAAAAACTAATTGGACAAATGGAGGAGTCACATACCAAGGAACAATCTCCCCAAATAGTTTTGTGAATGGAGCTTTGAGCAAGGAGATTGAAAATGGCAGCAAGATGAGTTAAAACTCGTGCTTGAGCTGGATTATGATTTTTTTTGGGAGGAAGGAGTGTATGGGTGCAGGAATAAGTGGAGGGGGGCCACGTGGGGCCCACGAGGCAGAGGGCGCGCCCAGGGGGTGTGGGCGTGCCCTGGACCCTCGTGGCCAGGTGCTGGCTCCCCCTGCTGTGTTCTCAGTGCCAAAATTCTCAAATATTCTAGAAAAAAAAATATTTCATCAGGGCATTTGGAGAACTTTTATTTTCAGGGTATTTTTTTTTATTGCACGGATAACTCTGGAAACAGACAGAAAATACTATTTTTGCTTTATTTAATCTAACTAACAGAAAGTAAAAGGAGGGTACAGAAAGTTGTGCTCTCTAGATTCACCCATCTCATGCTCGTCAAAAGGAATCCATTAACAAGGTTGATCAGGTCTTGTTAATAAACTCTTTCGAATAACATGAAACCGGAGAATTTTCGAATAACACTAGGTTACCTCAATGGGGATATGTATGTCCCCAACAATAAGAATATCATATGTCTTCTTGACAGTAGGAAGAGGAAATTCAAAACCTCCAATAGTAATAGTTTAAAATTTTCCAATAGAATTGATACTGTGGACCTGAGGTTGTTTCCTCGGAAAGTGTACCGTATGCTCATTACCATTGACATGAAAAGTGACATTGCCTTTGTTGCAATCAATAACAGCCCCTGCAGTATTCAAAAAGGGTCTACCAAGGATAATAGACATACTATCATACTCGGGGTTATCAAGGATAACAAAGTCTGTTAGGATAGTAACATTTGCAACCACAACAGGCATATTCTCACAAATACCGACAGGTATGGCAGTTGATTTATCGGCCATTTGCAAAGATATTTCAGTAGGTGTCAACTTACTCAAGTCAAGTCTACGATATAAAGAGTGAGTCATAACACTAACACCTGCTCCAATATCACATAAAGCAGTTTTAACATAGTTTATTTTGATGGAGCAAGGTATAGTAGGTACTCCTGGATCTCCTAGTTTCTTAGGTATTACACCCTTAAAAGTGTAATTGGCAAGTGATGGCTTCTCGCCCCTCGTTGGTTACCCCAAGTGGAAGGTTTGAGATGCAGTGTAGCGGAAGTTTTCCCTTGGCAAATATACCAAGGATCGATTTCCCCTGAGACTCCAAGGTTCAACAAGAAGGTGTCAACTGCTAACGGCGCCAGATACTTAGCAATCAACTTGGACCTGCACACAGATACAAATAACTTTGCTCCCAACGAGTACAGAGAGGTTGTCAATCCCTCCGGCCTTGTCGTTTACAAAGGATCAAACGCAAGAGATAATAGTGATAGGTATTGTTGCAACTAGTAAGTAAAAGCGGAAAGTAAATAGCGGATGTGATCGGTGATGGTAATATGGACCGGGGTCCCATGATGTTCACTAGTGATGTCTCTCTCCCAAAAGACGATAAAACAACTATGTGAGGTAAACGAATTACAGCTGGGCAATTGACATAATTATGTGCGCAAACCAATGCTAACTATGTTGCAAGAAAGGTAGAGGTTCAAAGCATGGGCGGTGCGCCAAGGCAAGTAGACCGAAATCCATCTGCATCTACTACTAATCATCCACCTTGAGATATCTATCCAGAACATCTCGCTGGTATTAAGTTGCGAGTCCCACCCATAGTGTAAACTCAAAGCAACAGACAACTGCATTAAAAGAACTTTGCGTAAAGTAAACAATCCTTGCACCCGCGAGTACAAGCACCGTTGTTTTCCCCCTTGTGGCAACAGCACATCCCCTAGACTCATGTTTCTGTCACTCAAGCTAGTCATCGAGGGGCATGAACCCACAATCAAGCATAACGTTCCCTCTTGGAGTCACTACCTACTACTTGGCCAAAGCAATAAATAGCAACGGAGAACATGCAAGAATTACTTAAGAACATAAATATAAAAGAGGTAAATCAAATATATTACTCAAACACAATCTGAACATAATCTCACAATCCATCAGATCCCAGCAAACTCATCATAGCACAGCATAAGGATTACATATGTGCCTCGATCATGTAGGGCAGCTCACGAGGTCTAATTAGTGAAGCACAAAGAGGGGAGGAGAACATCACATAGCTACTGGTCATGGACCCATGGTCCAAGGGAGACTACTCACAACTCATCCGGGAGGCATCCATGGTGGTGGAGAGGCTCCCGGTGGTGATCCTCCCCTCCGGCAGGGTGCCGGGAAGAGTTCTCCTGGTGCTCCCGATCTTGGAAGCACGGCGGTGGCGGAACAGAGATGAGATCGCGAAAAAGGGTTCCGTCCTTGAGGGTTTCGGGACGCGTGTTAAATATGTGCCAAAGGGGGGCATCAGCGGAGGCCTGGGGGGCCCAGGCGCCCCCCCGGCGCGGCCAGGAGGGGGGCCGCGCCACCAGGGCGCCTGGAGCCCTGGTGGCCCCCCTCCGACCCTACTTCGGCCGTGTGGAAGCTTCCGGAACGCTGATTTTTTATATAATTTTTCCGGGATTTTTCTGGCAGTTTACGTGACGGGAAAACCTGAAATACAAAAACAACAGAAAACAGAAACTGGCACTGGGGTGCACTGAGTTAATAGGTTAGTCCAAATATGATCAAAAGTGTATGGAAGTGTATAAATATCATAGCAATATCACCCAAAAGAGGCATGGAGCAAGCAGAAATTATAGATACGTTTTGGACGTATCAACATCCCCAAGCTTAATTCCTGCTCGTCCTCGAGTAGGTAAATGATAACAAGAATAATTTCTGTGGTGACATGCTATTAACCATATAGGAACTTTTCATAGTCACATGACAAGTGCTTACTGAGACAATGAATCTGTAGTAATTAAGTTGCCTCATGACAGAATCACAAAGAACTGAAAGTTTTACAATATGATACTGAAACACTCAAAAAGATTTGTAATGAGCATGGTGTGCAAATATGATAAAGTGATATCTCGCTTGCCCCCTTTAGTGAAGCAAAACATAAATGCAGGAGCACCTCCAAGGTTTAAGTGACGACTAGATACAATGATTTCAGAATAAACGATATCATAATCATGCAAAAGACAATGCTACTTTGGGACAATGCACATTACACTCAGAATGACAATCATGCTCTTAATAGTTGGTGCTTTAAAAGAAGGTGGAGACTCTCGAACCGTGGCTTTTGTTGGCAAAGTTGAAAACCCGTAGTCGGAAACAAAGACAAAACATGTACCAGAGCTCTTGGTTTTAAAAACAGAGGTAATAATTATTTTTTTGGATATGCATGTTTCATCAACGAATGCTAGCAGACAACTCAATCACTTCTTGAGATGGACAAGTTTTGAGGAACGGCTCCCGAATGAGGACGATCACATCCTCTTAATCTCCTTTGTTTATCACTGCCAAAGTTTTCTGATTTCTCATTAACAAAGCGTGAAGGAGGGTTTGTTTGTTATATTATTTTTGAGCCGGGCGCACTCTTTGCCAGTTCCTTCTCATATTATGGGTTTGCACATTAGACATGCAATCCCGGGGTGAAGCTTGTCCAACTTAAAAAGATCATGAATTAACTACTACTTCCTCATGAACTAAAACAGAGGCACAAAAGAGGAATGCTTTTCTGAATAATTTCGAGATGGTACATGAAAGTCTTCGTTAGGAATGGCAGGTAAATACCATGTATAGGAAGGTATGGTGGACTCATATGGCATAACTGGTTTAAAGGATATTGGATGCACAAGCAGTCAGTCCGCTTAGTACAGGCGAAGGTTAGCAAAAGACTGGGAGCGACCAACTAAAAGAGCAATGACGGTCGTAATCATGCAGAGCGACAAAGCAACATTGAATCAGGCATGGAAGTTATATCGCTACTCAGAAACAAAAGATCATCAAGGCTTGACAGACTTTCTTTACAGTCTTAAATATGCGTGAGCATACGCCAAGTCAATCAAAATAAATTCTTGAAGGAAGATATCACTAAACCATACCACATCATAGGCAAACAAATCATGTTGGTACTCCAATAACACATTGGGAACCCCCCCCAGCTATTTGAGACTAACCATAAGAAAACATGAACTACTAAGCACCATTATGCAGGTAGCATTTTTATCATAGACATATCGACCAATGCAACAGAAGCCAAATCACTTAATAAGATAAGCATGATAAATAAAGAGAGTTCCAACGACCAACTAAACAAAAGCTCTTTAAAAAGATAAGCATGAAAACTAAGAGCTAAACATGATAGTAGCTATTGAAAGACAAAGAACACACACAGCAAAGATAGACATGAAAATTCTATGTTATGTTCTAGGTTGAAGTGGAGCGTGTTTCTCTCCCACACAAAGAAAGCTGAGTTCCGACTCGTTATGAAAAGCTAAAGAAAACTAAAAAGGAAACTAAGAGCAAGACGCTCCAAGCATAGCACATAACACATGAAGTGATAAAAATATAGTGGAACGAAAGACGAACTGATAATGTTGATGGAGAAGGGGATGCACGGGGGGATCCCCAAGCTTAGACGCTTGAGTCTTCTTGAATATTTCTTGGGGGTGCATGGGGGCATCCCCAAGCTTGAGCGTTTGACACTCCTGAATCTTTTTATCATCTTCCCTCGCACACTTGAAAACTCCCTTCATACATAACTCATCATAATCTGATTAGCGAGGTTAGTACCCATAATAATATAATTGTTCCTTGCTGGAAATAAGGATATTCTTGAAGGTCTACTGTTTCTCAAGATTGCCAAAAGGTTTTTGCAAAGAAAAAGCAAGCTCAAGGTTTGCAAAATGAGGGAAAGGCAAAACAGGACAGAATCTGTGAAAAACAGACCAGCATGTAGTAAATGATTTTTTCGGGGCACTTCTGCAACTCTAATCAAAAAACTCAGAACAGACGCCCGAAAGACAATTGTATAGAGCACACTGTCGAAAAATTTCAGACCAAAAAGATGATCTGGTGATTTTATACGAATTTTTCTATCCAAGGACAGAATCTGTTTCCTGGACAGCACGTCACAACTTTTGAACTTTCTTGCAATCAGAGGCTACACTTGGCACAAAGTTGAAAAGTAAAGATACAATGATGATGCTACTGTAGTAACAACATCAAGACACAACAAAAGCAAAATAAAATTTTATTCATGTGGGCTGCGTCCCAAAAGCGCTTTCTTTTATGCCTTTAAGCTAGGCATAATGCAAAGAGATCAAGTCTTATCAAGAGTAAAAGAATAGCTAGCCCGTATAACGGACTCAAAAGGTAACTTAATCTTCTTTCTAGGGAAGTGTTCCATCCCTTTCTTGAGAGGAAATTGGAATTTTATATTCCCCTCTTTCATGTCAATGATGGCACCAACGGTGCGAAGAAAAGGACGTCCCAAAATAATTGGACAAGAAGGTTCACATTCAATGTCCATAATAGTAAAATCAACGGGAACGTAGTTGTCATTGACAATGATAAGAACATCGTCGATCCTCCCCAAAGGTTTCTTTATGGAAGAATCAACAAGACGAACACCAAAAGAACAAGAATCAAAAGGTTTCAATTTAAGCATATCATATATTCTTTTGGGCATAACGGAGGTACTAGCTCCAACATCACATAATGCATAGCAAGAGAAGTTATTCAACTTAATTTTAATCATAGGATCCCAACCATCTTCTAGCTTTCTAGGTATGGAGGCTTCTACTCTAAGTTTCTCCTCCCTAGCTTTGATGAGAGCATTAGTGATATGCTCTGTGAAGGCAAGGTTAAGCGTGCTAGTGCGGGGATCTTTAGCCATTCTTTGTAAAAAGGTGACAATTTCCGAGATACTGCAATTATCAAAATCAATTTTATCATTATTGAGCAGAATTGTAGTGTCATCTTCTTTGTTTGAATTGCTCTCTATTATAAGAGTTTGAACGTCTTCCCAAGTTTGGGGAAGCATAGGAGCAACTTTAAACTGAGGCTCATACTCTTTTCCTGGAAGACCATGCCATGGGCATAACTCTCCATTAAGACTAACATAATCACAAGGTTTATTACTTTTGTAGATCCTGGCAGTGGTGATTGGCGTGATGGAAGAAGGGGTGTACTCCTCCCATTTAGTGTTTTTGGTGGAACCCATAACAGCAAGCAAGCAAGATAACTATTTTTGTGATTTTCGATAAAGGGAACTAAGGCAAAAAAAAAACTGAAAGGTAAACTAACAAGACTAAAAGCAAAGGTAAAAGATAGCGTGCAACTCCCCTATCTTGAAGAGTGGAGTCCCCGGCGACGGCGCCAGAAAACTTTGCTTGATGGCTTCTCGCCCCTCGTTGGTTACCCCAAGTGGAAGGTTTGAGATGCAGTGTAGCGGAAGTTTTCCCTTGGCAAAGATACCAAGGATCGATTTCCCCTGAGACTCCAAGGTTCAACAAGAAGGTGTCAACTGCTAACGGCGCCAGATACTTAGCAATCAACTTGGACCTGCACACAGATACAAATAACTTTGCTCCCAACGAGTACAGAGAGGTTGTCAATCCCTCCGGCCTTGTCGTTTACAAAGGATCAAACGCAAGAGATAATAGTGATAGGTATTGCTGCAACTAGTAAGTAAAAGCGGAAAGTAAATAGCGGATGTGATCAGTGATGGTAATATGGACCGGGGTCCCATGATGTTCACTAGTGATGTCTCTCTCCCAAAAGACGATAAAACAGCTATGTGAGGTAAACGAATTACAGCTGGGCAATTGACAGAATTATGTGCGCAAACCAATGCTAACTATGTTGCAAGAAAGGTAGAGGTTCAAAGCATGGGCGGTATGCCAAGGCAAGTAGACCGAAATCCATCTGCATCTACTAATAATCATCCACCTTGAGATATCTATCCAGAACATCTCGCTGGTATTAAGTTGCGAGTCCCACCCATAGTGTAAACTCAAAGCAACAGACAACTGCATTAAAAGAACTTTGCGTAAAGTAAACAATCCTTGCACCCGCGAGTACAAGCACCATTGTTTTCCCCCTGGTGGCAACAGCACATCCCCTAGACTCATGTTTCTGTCACTCAAGCTAGTCATCGAGGGGCATGAACACACAATCAAGCATAACGTTCCCTCTTGGAGTCACTACCTACTACTTGGCCAAAGCAATAAATAGCAACGGAGAACATGCAAGAATTACTTAAGAACATAAATATAAAAGAGGTAAATCAAATATATTACTCAAACACAATCTGAACATAATCTCACAATCCATCGGATCCTAGCAAACTCATCATAGCACAGCATAAGGATTACATATGTGCCTCGATCATGTAGGGCAGCTCACGAGGTCTAATTAGTGAAGCACAAAGAGGGGAGGAGAACATCACATAGCTACTGGTCATGGACCCATGGTCCAAGGGAGACTACTCACAACTCATCCGGGAGGCGTCCATGGTGGTGGAGAGGCTCCCGGTGGTGATCCTCCTCTCCGGCAGGGTGCCGGGAAGAGTTCTCCTGGTGCTCCCGATCTTGGAAGCGCGGCGGCGGCGGAACAGGGATGAGATCGCGAAAAAGGGTTCCGTCCTCGAGGGTTTCGGGACGCGTGTTAAATATATGCCAAAGGGGGGCATCAGCGGAGGCCTGGGGGGCCCAGGCGCCCCCCCGGTGCGGCCAGGAGGGGGGCCGCGCCACTAGGGCGCCTCGAGCCCTGGTGGCCCCCCTCCGGCCCTACTTCGGCCGTGTGGAAGCTTCCGGAACGCTGATTTTTTATATAATTTTTCCGGGATTTTTCTGGCAGTTTACGTGACGGGAAAACTTGAAATACAAAAACAGCAGAAAACAGAAACTGGCAGTGGGGTGCACTGAGTTAATAGGTTAGTACAAATATGATCAAAAGTGTATGGTAGTGTATAAATATCATAGCAATATCACCCAAAAGAGGCATGGAGCAAGCAGAAATTATAGATACGTTTTGGACGTATCAGCAAGCATGTGGAAATTTCAACTTCAGGTATCTTTCTTTTGTTGGTAATAATATCTTTCATATACTTAGCATAAGGATTTGTTTTAAGCATATCAGTCAAACGCATACGCAAAAAGATAGGTCTAATTATTTCAGCAAAGCGCTCAAAATCCTCATTATCCTTTTTCTTGGATGGTTTAGGAGGAAAAAGCATGGGTTTATGAACCCATGGTTCTCTTTCCCTACCGTGCTTCCTAGCAACAAAGTCTCTCTTATCATAACGTTGATTCTTTGACTGTGGGTTATCAAGATCAACATCAGGTTCAATCTCTACATCATTATTATTGCTAGGTTGAGCATCATCATGAACATCATGATTACATTATCACTAGGTTCATGTTCATTACCAGATTGTGTCTCAGCATCAGAAACAGAGATATCACTGGGATTCTCATGTGTGTCAGCTACATGTTCACTAGAAGCATGCAAAGTCCTATCATTTTTCTTTTCATTCTTCCTAGAAGAACTAGGTGCGTCTAAATTAGCTCTCTGAGAATATTTCTCAATTCTCTTAGGGTGGCCTTCAGGATATAGAGGTTCCTGAGTCATTTTACCACCTCTAGTCATAACTCTAACAACATTATCATTTTTCTTACTATTTAGTTCGTTGAGCAAATCATTTTGTGCTTTAAGTACTTGTTCTACTTGAGTGGTAACCATAGAAACATGTTTACTAATGAGTTTCAATTCACCTTTAACTCTAGACATATAATCACTCAAACGTTCAATCATATAAGTATTACGTTGCAATTGTCTACCAACATAAGCATTGAAGTTTTCTTGCTTCACAATAAAATTGTCAAACTCATCTAAGCATTGGCTAGCAGACTTATAACGAGGAATATCACCTTCATCAAATCTATAAAGAGAATTTACTTTTACTACCTGTGTCGGGTTATCAAGACCATGTATTTCTTCAATAGGCGGTAAATTCTTAAAATCTTCAGCTTTAATACATTTTTCTTTCATAGATTTCCTTGCCTCTTGCATATCTTCAGGACTGAGCAATATAACTCCCCTTTTCTTAGGAGTTGGCTTAGGGGCTGGTTCAGGAAGTGTCCAATTGTTTTCATTGGTTAACATATTATTCAATAGTATTTCAGCTTGATCAACTGTTCTTTCCCTGAAAACACAACCAGCACAACTATCCAGGTGGTCTTTGGAAGCATCGGTTAGTTCATTATAAAAGACATCGAGTATTTCATTCCTCTGAAGAGGATGATCATGCAAAGCATTAAGTAATTGGGGAAGCCTCCCCCAAGCTAGTGGAGACTCTCTTCTTCAATTTGCACAAAATTATATATTTCCCGTAAGGCAGCTTGTTTCTTATGAGCGGGAAAATATTTAGCAGAGAAATAATAAATCATATCATGGGGACTACGCACACAACCAGGATCAAGAGAATTAAACCATGTCTTAGCATCACCCTTTAACGAGAACGGAAATAACTTAAGGATATAGTAATAACGAATCTTTTCCTCGTTGGTAAACATGGTGGCTATATCATTTAACTTAGTAAGATGTGCTACAACAGTTTCAGATTCATAGCCATGGAAAGGATCAGATTCAACCAAAGTAATTAACTCAGGTTCAATAGAGAAATCATAATCCTTATCAGTAACAAAGATAGGTGAAGTAGCAAAAGCAGGGTCGTATTTCATTCTAGCATTCAAAGACTTTTCTTTCGGCTTAACTAATAATTTCTTAAGATCATATCTATCGTTGCAAGCAAGAAAGTCTCTAGCAGTTTCTTCATCCATAACATAACCCTCAGGAATAACAAGTAATTCATATATAGGGGGAGAATCTTCATCATCACTTTCATCTATATTATCAGTTTCAATATTTGCATTCTCCCTAACCTTAGCAATTTGGTCATCTAGAAATTCACCTAGTGGCACCGTATTATCAAGCATAGAAGTGGTTTCATCATACATAGCAGAAGTAGCATCATCAAGAACATATGATATATCAGATTCAAAAGCAGGAGTAGGTGTCGTAAGTTTACTCATAACAGAGGGTGAATCAAGTGCAGAGCTAGATGGCAGTTCCTTACCTCCCCTCGTAGTTGAGGGATAAATCTTGGTTTTTGAGTCTTTCAAGTTCTTCATAGTGATCAACAGATATAAATCCCAAGTGACTTAAAGAATATAGCTATGCTCCCCGGCAATGGCGCCAGAAAATAGTCTTGATAACCCACAAGTGTAGGGGATCGCAACAGTTTTCGAGGGTAAAGTATTCAACCCAAATTTATTGATTCGACACAAGGGGAGCCAAAGAATACTCTCAAGTATTAGTGATGGCTTCTCGCCCCTCGTTGGTTACCCCAAGTAGAAGGTTTGAGATGCAGTGTAGCGGAAGTTTTCCCTTGGCAAAGATACCAAGGATCGAATTCCCCTGAGACTCCAAGGTTCAACAAGAAGGTGTCAACTGCTAATGGCGCCAGATACTTAGCAATCAACTTGGACCTGCACACAGATACAAATAACTTTGCTCCCAACGAGTACAGAGAGGTTGTCAATCCCTCCGGCCTTGTCGTTTACAAAGGATCAAACGCAAGAGATAATAGTGATAGGTATTGCTGCAACTAGTAAGTAAAGACGGAAAGTAAATAGCGGATGTGATCAGTGATGGTAATATGGACCGGGGTCCCATGATGTTCACTAGTGATGTCCCTCTCCCAAAAGACGATAAAACAGCTATGTGAGGTAAACGAATTACAGCTGGGCAATTGACAGAATTATGTGCGCAAACCAATGCTAACTATGCTGCAAGAAAGGTTGAGGCTCAAAAGCATGGGCGGTACGCCAAGGTAAGTAGACCGAAATCCATCTGCATCTACTACTAATCATCCACCTTGAGATATCTATCCAGAACATCTCGCTGGTATTAAGTTGCGAGTCCCACCCATAGTGTAAACTCAAAGCAACAGACAACTGCATTAAAAGAACTTTGCGTAAAGTAAACAATCCTTGCACCCGCGAGTACAAGCACCGTTGTTTTCCCCCTTGTGGCAACAACACATCCCCTAGACTCATGTTTCTGTCACTCAAGCTAGTCATCGAGGGGCATGAACCCACAATCAAGCATAACGTTCCCTCTTGGAGTCACTACCTACTACTTGGCCAAAGCAATAAACAACAACGGAGAACATGCAAGAATTACTCAAGAACATAAATATAAAAGAGGTAAATCAAATATATTACTCACACACAATCTGAACATAATCTCACAATCCATCGGATCCCAGTAAACTCAACATAGCAACAGCATAAGGATTACATATGTGCCTCGATCATGTAGGGCAGCTCACGAGGTCTAATTAGTGAAGCACAAAGAGGGGAGGAGAACATCACATAGCTACTGGTCATGGACCCATGGTCCAAGGGAGACTATTCACAACTCATCCGGGAGGCATCCATGGTGGTGGAGAGGCTCCCGGTGGTGGTTCTCCCCTCCGGCAGGGTGCCGGGAAGAGTTCTCCTGGTGCTCCCGATCTTGGAAGCGTGGCGGCGGCGAAACAGAGATGAGATCGCGAAAAAGGGTTCCGTCCTCGAGGGTTTCGGGACGCGGTGTAAATATATGCCAAAGGGGGCATCAGCGGAGGCCTGGGGGGCCCAGGCGCCCCCCGGGCGCGGCCAGGAGGGGGCCGCGCCACCAGGGCGCCTGGAGCCCTGGTGGCCCCCCTCCGGCCCTACTTCGGCCGTGTGGAAGCTTCCGGAATGCTGATTTTTTATATAATTTTTCCGGGATTTTTCTGGCAGTTTTCATAATGGGAAAACCTGAAATAAAAAAACAGCAGAAAACAGAAACTGGCACTGGGGTGCACTGAGTTAATAGGTTAGTCCAAATATGATCAAAAGTGTATGGAAGTGTATAAATATCATAGCAATATCACCCAAAAGAGGCATGGAGCAAGCAGAAATTATAGATATGTTTTGGACGTATCAATTAGCAGCTGAGTTGTCATATCAACCACACCTGGAAACTTAGTATATGCAGCAAGGTAATTTAGTAGCAAGATAATATGGAAGTAACGGTAACGGTAACAAAAGTAGCGATAGTGTTTTTGTAGTGATTGTAACAGTAGCAACGGAAAAGTAAATGAGCAACAAGCAATATGTGAAAAGCTCGTAGGCATTGGATCGGTGATGGAGAATTATGTCCGATGCGATTCCTCATGTAATAGTTATATCATAGGGTGACACAGAACTAGCTCCAGTTCATCAATGTAATGTAGGCATGTATTCCGAATATAGTCATACATGCTTAAGGAAAAGAACTTGCATGACATCTTTTGTCCTACCCTCCCGTGGCAGTGGGGTCCTAGTGGAAACTAAGGGATATTAAGGCCTCCTTTTAATAGAGTACCGGACCAAAGCATTAACACATAGTGAATACATGAACTCCTCAAACTACATTCATCACCGGGAGTGGTCCCGACTATTGTCACTTCGGGGTTGGCGGATCATAACATATAGTAGGTGACTATTGACTTGCAAGATAGGATCAAGAACACACATGTATTCATGAAAACATAATAGGTTCAGATCTGAAATCATGGCACTCGGGCCCTAGTGACAAGCATTAAGCATGGCAAAGTCATAGCAACATTAATCTTAGAACATAGTGGATACTAGGGATCAAACCCTAACAAAACTAACTCGATTACATGGTAAATCTCATCCAACCCATCACCGTCCAGCAAGCCTACGATGGGATTACTCACGGACGGCGGTGAGCATCATGGAATTGGTGATGGCGGAAGGTTGATGATGACTATGGCGACGATCTCCACTCTCCGGAGCCTCGAACAAACTCCAGATCAGCCCTCTCGAGAGAGATTAGGGCTTGGCGGCGGCTCCGTATCGTAAAACGCGATAATTCCTTATCTCCGATTTTTTCTCCTCAAAAGTGAATATATGGAGTCGAGGATACATCGGTGTAGCAACAGGGGGCCCTCGAGGCAGGGGGGCGCGCCCAGGGGAGGGGGGCGCCGCCAGCCTCGTGGACAGGGTGTGGGCCCCATGGTCTGGTTCTTTCCGCATATTTTTTTTATATATTCCAAAATAATTCTCCGTTGAATTTCAGGTCATTCCGAGAACTTTTATTTCTGCACAAAAATAACACCATGGCAGTTCTACTGAAAACAGCGTCAGTCCGGGTTAGTTTCATTAAAATTATGCAAGTTAGAGTCCAAAACAAGGGCAAAAGTGTTTGGAAAAGTAGATACGTTGGAGAAGTATCACTGATGAAACTCTCCCGTGAAGCGCAACTGGATCAAGAGCTCGTGGGATGTCATCGAGCTGAACGTGTGCTGGTGCCGTACGTTCGGTACTTGGATCGGTTGGATCGTGAAGATGTTCGACTACATCAACCGCGTCACTAGACGCTTACGCTTTTGGTCTACGAGGGTATGTAGACACACTCTCCTCTCGTTGCTATGCATCTAGTAGATAGATCTTGCGTCTGTGTAGGAAAATTTTGAAATACTACGTTCCCCAACAGTGGCATCATGAGCCAGGTCTATGCGTAGATGATATGCACGAGTAGAACATAGTGAGTTGTGGGCGATAATAGTCATACTGCTTACCATCATGTCATACTTTGATTCGGCGGTATTGTGAGATGAAGCGGCCCAGACCGACATTACGCGTACGCTTACGCGAGACTGGTTTCACCGTTACGAGCACTCGTTGCTTAAAGGTTACCGGCGGGTGTCTGTCTCTCTCACTTTAGCTGAATCGAGTGTGACTACGCCCGGTCCTTGTGAAGGTTAAAACATCACATACTTGACGAAAAATCGTTGTGGTTTTGTATGCGTAGTTAAGAACGGTTCTTGCTAAGCCCGTAACAGCCACATAAAACTTGCAAGAACAAAGTAGAGGACGTCTAACTTGTTTTTGCAGGGCATGTTGTGATGTGATATGGTCAAGACGTGATGAGTTATACGTTATTGTATGAGATGATCATGTTTTGTAAAGTTACCGGCAACCGGCAGGAGCCGTATGGTTGTCTCTTTATTGTATAAATTGCGGAGGCCATGTAATTGCTTTACTTTATCACTATGAGTTAGCGATAGTAGTAGTAGCAATAGTTGGCTAGACGACCACGACGCTACGATGAAGATGATGGTATCAAGCCGGTGACGATGGAGATCATAACAATGCTTTGGAGATGGAGATCAAAAGCACAAGATGATGATGGCCATATCATGTCACATATTTTGATTGCATGTGATGTTTATCTTATTATGCTTCTTATTTTGCTTAGTACGACGATAGCATTATAAGATGATCCCTTACAAAATTTCAAGGTACAAGTGTTCTCCCTGAGTATGCACCGTTGCGAAAGTTTGTCGTGCCGAGACACCACGTGATGATCGGGTGTGATAAGCTCCACGTTCACATACAACGGGTGCAAGCCAATTTTGCACACGCAGAATACTCAGGTTAAACTTGACGAGCCTAGCATGTACAGACATGGCCTCAGAACACTGGAGACCGAAAGGTCGAGCGTGAATCATATAGTAGATATGATCAACATAAGATGTTCACCATTAAAAACTACTCCATCTCACGTGATGATCGGACATGGTTTTGTTGATTTGGCGCACATAATTATTTAGATGACTAGAGGGATGTCTATCTAAGTTGGAGTTCTTTAGTAATATGATTAATTGAACTTTAATTTATCATGAACTTAGTCCTGAGAGTTTTTGCATATCTATGTTGTTGTAGATCTATGGCCCGTGCTACCGTTCCCTTAATTTTTAATGCGTTCCTAGAGAAAGCTAAGTTGAAAGATGATGGTAGCAATTACACGGACTGGGTCCGTAACTTGAGGATTATCCTCATTGCTGCGCAGAAGAATTATGTCCTTGAAGCACCGCTAGGTGACAAGCCTGCTGTAGGAGCAACCCCGGATGTTATGAACGTCTGGCAAGCTCGTTCTGATGACTACATGATAGTTCAGTGTGCCATGGTTTACGGCTTAGAACCAAGACTTCAACGACGTTTTGAACGTCATGGAGCATATGAGATGTTCCAGGAGTTGAAGTTAATATTTCAAGCAAATGCCCTGATTGAGAAATATGAGATTTCGAATAAGTTCTATAGCTGCAAGATGGAGGAGAACAGTTCTATCAGTGAACACTTGCTCAAAATGTCTGGGTACTACAATCATATGACTCAACTTGGATGCAAAGTTGACGAAGAAAGTGTTATTGATAGAGTTCTTCAATCACTGCCACCAAGCTATAAAGGCTTCGTGATGAACTCTAACATGCAAGGGATGCAGAACACAATTCCCGAGCTCTTCGCTATGCTTAAAGATGCGGAGGTAGAAATCAAAAAAGAGCATCAAGTGTTGATGGTTAACAAGACCACTAGTTTCAAGAAAAAGGGCAAGGGAAAGAAGGGGAACTTCAAGAAGAATAGCAAGACAGTTGCTACTCCCGCAAAGAAACCCAAGTCTGGAGCCAAGCCTGAAACTGAGTGCTTCTACTGCAAAGGGACTGGCACTGGAAGCGGAACTGCCCCAAGTATTTGGCGGATAAGAAGGATGGAAAAGTGAACAAAGGTATATTTGATATACATGTTATTGATGTGTACCTTACTAATACTCGTAGTAGCACCTGGGTATTTGATACCGGTTCAGTTGCTAATATTTGTAACTCGAAACAGGGGCTACGGATAAATGAAGATTAGCTAAGGACGAGGTGACAGTGCGCGTGGGAAATGGTTCCAAAGTCGATGTGATCGCCATCGGCACGCTACCTCTACATCTACCTTCGGGGTTAGTTTTAGACTAGAATAATTGTTATTTGGTGCCAGCGTTAAGCATGAACATTATATCTGGATCTTGTTTATTGCGCGACGGTTATTCATTTAAATCTGAGAATAATGGTTGTTCTATTTATATGAGTAATATCTTTTATGGTCATGGACCCTTGAAGAGTGGTCTATTCTTGTTGGATATCGATCGTAGTGATACACATATTCATAATATTGAAACCAAAAGATGCAAGGTTAATAATGATAGTGCAACTTATTTGTGGCATTGTCGTTTAGGTCATATTGGTGTAAAGCGCATGAAGAAACTCCATTGTGATGGAATTTTGGAATCACTTGATTATGAATCACTTGGTGCTTGCGAACCATGCCTCATGGGCAAAATGACTAAAACTCCGCTCTCCGGAACAATGGAGTGAGTAACTGATTTGTTGGAAATCATACATACTGATTTATGTGGACCGATGAGTGTTGAGGCTCGCGGCGGGTATCGTTATTTTCTGACCTTCACTAATGATTTGAGCAGATATGGGTATATCTACTTGATGAAGCACAAGTCTGAAACATTTGAAAAGTTCAAAGAATTTCAGAGTGAAGTAGAGAATCATCGTAACGAGAAAATAAAGTTTCTACGATCTGATCGTGGAGGCGAATGTCTGAGTTATGAGTTTGGTCTTCATTTGAAACAATGTGGAATAGTTTCACAACTCACGCCACCTGGAACACCACAGCATAATGATGTGTCCGAACGTCGTAACCGTACTTTATTAGACATGGTGCGATCTATGATGTCTCTTACCGATTTACCCCTATTGTTTTGGGGTTATGCTTTAGAGACAGCTGCATTCACATTAAATAGGGCACCATCTAAATCCGTTGAGACGACACCTTATGAACTGTGGTTTGGCAAGAAACCAAAGTTGTCGTTTCTTATAGTTTGGGGTTGCGATGCTTATGTGAAAAAGCTGCAACCTGATAAGCTCGAACCCAAGTCGGAGAAATGTGTCTTCATAGGATACCCAAAGGATACTATTGGGTACACCTTTGATGACCCACAAGTGTAGGAGATCGCAACAGTTTTCGAGGGTAAAGTATTCAACCCAAATTTATTGATTCGACACAAGGGGAGCCAAAGAATACTCTTAAGTATTAGCAGCTGAGTTGTCAATTCAACCACACATGGAAACTTAGTATCTGCAGCAAGGTAATTTAGTAGCAAGGTAATATGGAAGTAACGGTAGCAGCAATAAAAGTACTGGTAGTGTTTTTGTAGTTTTTTAACAGTAGCATCGGAAAAGTAAATAAGCAACAAGCAATATGTGAAAAGCTCGCAGGCATTGGATCGGTGATGGAGAATTATGTCGGATGCGATTCCTCATGTAATAGTTATAAGCTAGGGTGACACAGAACTAGCTCCAGTTCATCAATGTAATGTAGGCATGTATTCCGAATATAGTCATACGTGCTTATGGGAAAGAACTTGCATGCCATCTTTTGTCCTACCCTCCCGTGGCAGCGGGGTCCTAATGGAAACTAAGGGATATTAAGGCCTCCTTTTAATAGAGTACGGGACCAAAGCATTAACACATAGTGAATACATGAACTTCTCAAACTACGGTCATCACCGGGAGTGGTCCCGACTATTGTCACTTCGGGGTTGCCGGATCATAACACATAGTAGGTGACTATTGACTTGCAAGATAGGATCAAGAACACACATATATTCATGAAAACATAATAGGTTCAGATCTGAAATCATGGCACTCGGGCCCTAGTGACAAGCATTAAGCATGGCAAAGTCATAGCAACATCAATCTTAGAACATAGTGGATACCAGGGATCAAACCCTAACAAAACTAACTCGATTACATGGTAAATCTCATCCAACCCATCACCGTCCAGCAAGCCTACGATGGGAATACTCACGCACGGCGGTGAGCATCATGGAATTGGTGATGGAGGAAGGTTGATGATGACGACATCAACGATCTCCACACTCCGGAGCCCCGAACGGACTCCGGATCAGCCCTCCAGAGAGATATTAGGGCTTGGCGGCGGCTTCGTATCGTAAAACGCAATAATTCTTCCTCTCTGATTTTTTTTCTCCCCGAAAGAGAATATATGGAAACAGGGGGTACGTCGGTGGAGCAACAGGGGGCCCACGAGGCAGGGGGCGTGCCCAGGGGGAGGGGGTGCGCCCCCCACCCACCCTCGTGGACAGGGTGTGGGCCCCCTGGCTTGGTTCTTTCCGCAGATATTTTTTATATATTCCAAAATAATTCTTCGTTGAATTTAAGATCATTCCGAAAACTTTTATTTCTGCACAAAAATAACACCATGGCAATTCTGCTGAAAACAGCGTTAGTCCGGGTTAGTCCCATTCAAATCATGCAAGTTAGAGTCCAAAGCAAGGGCAAAAGTGTTTGGAAAAGTAGATACGTTGGAGACGTATCAACTCCCCTAAGATTAAACCTTTGCTTGTCCTCAAGCCATTCAGTTGATAAACTAAAAGTGATAAATAAAAACTTTGACAAACTCTGTTTGCTCTTGTTGGTGTAAATACGTAAAGCCAGCATTCAAGTTTTCAGCAAAGATCATGAACTAACCACATTCACAATAACTTTCAGGTCTCATGTCTACTCATATCAATGGCATAATCAACTAGCGAGTAATAATAATAAACCTCGGATGACAACACTTTCTCAAAACAATCATAATATGATATAACAAGATGGTATCTCGCTAGCCCTTTGTGAGACCGCAAAACATAAATGCAGAGCACCTTTAAAGATTAAGGACTGACTAGACATTTTAATTCAAGGTAAAAGAGATCCAGTCACAATCATACTCAATGCAAATTAATAGCAATACATGCAGATGACAGCCGTGCTCCCCAACTGGTGCTCTTTTATAAGAGGATGATGACTCAGCATAAAAGTACATAAATAGGCCCTTCGCAGAGGGAAGCAAGGATTTGTAGAGGTGCCAGAGCTCGATTTTTAAATAGAGATGAATATTATTTTGAGCGGTATACTCTCATTGTCAACATAGCAACCAAGAATCTCGATATCTTCCATGCTACACACATTATAGGCGGTTCCCAAACAGAATGGTAAAGTTTATAGTCCCCCAACCACCAACAAGCACACTCCCCGGCTAGCCCAAAACAACGGGTACCGTCCAAACCAGAAACAACCCTGGGGGAGTTTTGTTTAATTATTATGATTTGAGCATGGGACTGGGCATCCCGGTTACCAGCCATTTTCTCATGAATGATGAGCGGAGTCCACTCATCTTGAGAATAACCCACCTAGCATGGAAGATATAGACAACCCTAGTTGATACATGAGCTGTTCGAGCATACAAAACAGAATTTCATTTGAAGGTTTAGAGTTTGGCACATACAATTTTACTTGGAACGGCAGGTAGATACCACATATAGGAAGGTATGGTGGACTCATATGGAATAACTTTGGGGTTTATGGAAGTGGATGCACAAGCAGTATTCCCGCTTAGTACAGGTGAAGGCTAGAAAGAGACTGGGAAGCGACCAGCTAGAGAGCGACAACAGTCATGAACATGCATTAAAATTAATCAACAATGAATGCAAGCATGAGTAGGATATAAATCACCATGAACATAAATATCATGGAGGCTATGTTGATTTTGTTTCAACTACATGCGTGAACACATGCCAAGTCAGACCACTTGAATCGTTCAAAGGAGGATACCACCTATCATACCACATCACAACCATTTTAATATCATGTTGGCACGCAAGATAGACCATTATAAACCCCTAGCTAATTAAGCATGGCATGACCAGCTATGATCTATAATTGTCATTGCAAGCATGTTTCATTCATAATAGGCTGAATCAGGACGATGAACTATCATATTTACAAAAGCAAGAGAGGTCGAATTCATACCAGCTTTTCTCATCTCAATCAATTCATCATATATCGTTATTATTGCCTTTCACTCGCACGACCGAATGGTGTGGATAATAATAATAGTGCACGTGCATTGGACTAAGCTGGAATCTGGAAGCATTTAATACAAGAGAGAAGACAAGGTAATATGGCTCAAGGTTAAATCGACAATAAAGCATATGAGAGCCATTAAGCATTTTCATCATGGTCTTCTCTTGACCCCCAAAGAAAGAAAAGAAACTATTTACACGGGAAAGCTCGCAACAAGTAAAAGAAGAACGAGAAATCTTTTTGGGTTTTCTTTTAATTGCTACCACTACAGGCATGGAAAGTAAACTAGCTAAAAGCTACAACTAATTTTTTTGTTTTTCTTAAGGTTTTTCTAGCATGCAAGAAAAAGACTAAGAAAAGAATTGAAACTAGCATGGATAGTACAATGAAAGAGTGTGAGCACTGACAACTAGAATAAGTGTGTGAACATGAATGTAATGTCGGTGAGAAATACATACTCCCCCAAGCTTAGGCTTTTAGCCTAAGTTGGTCTATGGCCAATATTGGCCTGATGGATATCCAAAGTCGTAGTTGGGGTTGTACTGAGATGTAGCGGCTACTGCCTGGCGAGCTGCATCCTGGAGACGAGCTGCTCTCATTGTCTACTTATACTCATTTGCCTCCTCCCTGGTTATACTATATATCCCTTTTGCCTGAAAGTCAAAGAAGGTAGGAGCAGGGAGAGCAATATGGACAGTGTGACGCCTATCAAAGATTAGTCGATATTGGAGGGATTGTCCATCCCTCTCTATAAACCGATGGCTAACCATAGCGTTATAATCTAAATAGGCAGGTGGTAATAGTGCATCATTTTCATGTATGGGCACACCAAGACGATTGGCTATGTGAGTGGCATAAATCGCACCAAATAAATCTCCATTTAAACCATAATGATGTAGCCTATGTGCAACAATGGCTCCCAAATTATATTGTCTATCTCCTAATACCACACTCTTGAGAACACTAAGATCCGGGACACACATGTGGCAAGCCTGATCTTTACTGTTAATGCATCTACCAATGAAGAGAGCAAAATAATGTATAGCAGGAAAATGAATACTTCCTATGGTAGCTTGTGTGATCTCTCTAGATTCCCCCACCGTGATACCAGCAAGGAAGTCTTTATATTCAGATTTGCGAGCCCCACTGCGGGAGCTTACAAGCTTCATTAAAATCTTCTAGGTCCATGGTATAAGATTTATCATATAGATCAAACAGGACACTGTGAGAGTTTCGTCAAGATGTAAATTTAAACCTTCTAACAAAGGTATCAGTTAAGTAATGGTACTGAGGGCACTTATCTAGCATGAAGCCCTCGAGGTCAGCATTACGCACATATGCGTCAAACTCCTCCTTAATGCCTGCTCGAACCATAAATTCCTCTGACGGCCATTCATAAGGCCGCACTTGAGCTTCCCTCGGCAATTCATCGTCTGGCTCACGCATCGCGAGCCTTGGTCCTTGCTTCCTTGAGGAACCACCTTGGAAGATTTTCCTATGCATTTTTCTGAAATTTTTAGTAACTCAAAATAAAAGTGAACCAAACTCAACAAGATTGATAGCCACTACTCCTATAAGTGCCTAGAGACTATATCATGCATTAGAACTACTTGGGACCAAATAAATTTAACATGCAAGCTCAAGAATAAGGTCACTGCAGCAGCAAAAATTTGCAATAAATAAAGCACTAGAACAAAAACTAATTGGATCAATGGAGGAGTGACATACCAAGGAACAATCTCCCCAAACAGTTTTGTGAATGGAGCTTTGAGCAAGGAGATAAAAAATGGCTGCAAGATGAGCTAGAACTCGTGCTTGAGCTGGATAGTGATTTTTTTTGGGAGGAAGAAGAAGTGTGTGGGTGCAGGAATAAGTGGAGGGGGCATGTGGGGCCCACGAGGCAGGGGGCGCGCCCAGTCAGGGTGGGCGCGCCCTGGACCCTCGTGGCCAGGTGCTAGCTCCCCATGCTGTGTTCTTTGTGCCAAATATTCTAAAAAAACATATTTCGTTTTCAGGGCATTCGGAGAACTTTTATTTTTGGGGTATTTTTTATTGCACGGATAAGTCTGGAAACAGATAGAAAATACTATTTTTGCTTTATTTAATCTAATTAACAGAAAGTAAAAGGAGGAAACAGAAGGTTGTGCTATCTAGATTCACCCGTCTCATGCTCATCAAAAGGAATCCATTAACAAGGTTGATCAAGTCTAGTTAATAAAATCTTTCTGAATAACATGAAACCAGAGAATTTTCGAATAACACTAGGTTACCTCAATGGGGATATGTATGTCCCGAATAATAAGAATATCGTATGTCTTCTTGACAGTAGGAAGAGGAAATTCAAAACCTTCAATAGTAATAGTTGAAACTTTTCCAATAGAATTGATACTATAGACCTGAGGTTGTTTCGTCGGAAAGTGTACCGTATGCTCATTACCATTGACATGAAAAGTGACATTGCCTTTGTTGCAATTAATAACAGCCCCTGCTGTATTCAAAAAGGGTCTACCAAGGATAATAGACATACTATCGTCCTCGGGAATATCAAGGATAACAAAGTCCGTTAGAATAGTAACATTTGCAACTACAACATGCACATCCTCACAAATACCGACAGGTATAACAGTTGATTTATCGGCCATTTGCAAAGATATTTCAGTAGGTGTCAACTTACTCAAGTCAAGTCTACGATATAAAGAGAGAGGCATAACACTAACATCGGCTCCAAAATCACATAAAGCAGTTTTAACATAGTTTCTTTTAATGGAGCAATGTATAGTAGGTACTCCTGGATCTCCTAGTTTCTTAGGTATTCCACCTTTAAAAGTGTAATTGGCAAGCATGGTGGAAATTTCAACTTTAGGTATCTTTCTTTTGTTGGTAATAACATCTTTCATATACTTAGCATAAGGATTTGTTTTAAGCATATCAGCCAAACGCATACGCAAAAAGATAGGTCTAATCATTTCAGCAAAGCGCTCAAAATCCTCATCATCCTTTTTCTTGGATGGTTTAGGAGGAAAATGCATGGGTTTCTGAACCCATGGTTCTCTTTCCTTACCGTGCTTCCTAGCAACAAAGTCTCTCTTATCATAACATTGATTCTTTGATTGTGGGTTATCAAGATCAACATCAGGTTCAATTTCTACATCATTATCATTGCTAGGTTGAGCATCATCATTAATATTATCACTAGGTTCATGTTCATTACCAGATTGTGTCTCAGCATCAGAAACAAAGATATCATTGGGATTCTCAGATGTGTCAGCTACATTTTCACTAGAAGCATGCAAAGTCCTATCATTTTTCTTTTTCTTCTTCTTAGAAGAACTAGGTGCATCTAAATTAGATCTATGAGAATCTTGCTCAATTATCTTAGGGTGGCCCTCAGGATACAAAGGTTCCTGAGTCACTTTACCCCCTCTAGTTGCAACTCTAACATAAAAGTCATTATTCTTACTATTTAATTCATTGAGCACATCATTCTGAGCCTTAAGTACTTGTTCTACTTGATTGGTAACCATAGAAGCATGTTTACTAATGAGTTTCAATTCACCTTTAACTCTAGACATATAATCACTCAAGCGTTCAATCATATAAGCATTACATTGCAATTGTCTACCAACATAAGCATTGAAGATTTCTTGCTTCACAATAAAATTATCAAACTCATCTAAGCATTGGCTAGCAGATTTATAACGAGGAATATCACCTTCATCAAATCTATAAAGAGAATTTACCTTTACTACCTATGTCGGGTTATCAAGACCATGTATTTCTTCAATAGGTGGTAAAATTCTTAACATCTTCAGCTTTAATACCTTTTTCTTTCATAGATTTCTTTGCCTCTTGCATATCTTCAGGATTGAGAAACAGAACACCCATTTTCTTCAGAGTTGGCTTAGGGGTTGGTTCAGGAAGTGTCCAATTGTTTTCATTGGTCAACATATTATTCAATAGTAGTTCAGCTTGATCAACTGTTCTTTCCCTGAAAACACAACTTGCTCAACTATCTAGGTGGTCTCTGGAAGCATCGATTAGTCCATTATAAAAGACATCAGGCATTTCATTCCTCCGAAGAGGATGATCAGGCAAAGCATTACATAACTAGATAAGCCTCCCCCAAGCTTGTGGGAGACTCTCTTCTTCAATTTGCACAAAATTATATATTTCCCGTAAGGCAGCTTGTTTCTTATGAGCGGGAAAATATTTAGCAGAGAAATAATAAATCATATCCCGGGGACTACGCACACAACCAGGATCAAAAGAATTAAACCATGTCTTAGCATCACCCTTTAACGAGAACGGAAATAACTTAAGGATATAGTAATAAAGAATCTTTTCCTCGTTGGTAAACATGGTGGCTATATAATTTAACTTAGTAAGATGTGCTACAAAAGGTTCAGATTCATAGCCATGGAAAGGATCAGATTCAACCAAAGTAATTAACTCAGGATCAACAGAGAAATCATAATCCTTATCAGTAACAAAAATAAGTGAAGTAGCAAAAGCGGGGTCATATTTCATTCTAGCATTCAAAGACTTCTCTTTCAGCTTAGCTAATAATTTCTTAAGATCATATCTATTGTTGCAAGCAAGAAAGTCTCTAGCAGTTTCTTCATCCATAACATAACCCTCAGGAATAACAGGCAATTCATATCTTGGGGGAGAATCTTCATCATCCCTTTCATCAATATTATCAGTTTCAATATTTGCATTCTCCCTAACCTTAGCAATGTGTTCATCTAAAACTACATATCAGATTCAATAGCGGGAGTAGGTGTCGCAACTTTACTCATAACAGAGGGTGAATCAAGTGCAGAGCTAGATGTCAGTTCCTTACCTCCCCTCGTAGTTGAGGGAAAGATCTTGGTTTTTGAGTCCTTCAAGTTCTTCATAGTGATGAACAGATATAAATCCCAAGTGACTTAAAGAATATAGCTACGCTCCCCCGCAACGGCGCAAGAAAATAGTCTTGATGACCCACAAGTGTAGGGGATCGCAACAGTTTTCGAGGGTAAAGTATTCAACCCAAAGTTATTGATTCGACACAAGGGGAGCCAAAGAATACTCTTAAGTATTAGCAGCTGAGTTGTTAATTCAACCACACCTGGAAACTTAGTATCTGCAGCAAGGTAATTTAGTAGCAAGTTAATATGGAAGTAACGGTAGCAGCAATAAAAGTAACGGTAGTGTTTTAGTAGCAAGGTAATATGGAAGTAATTTTGCAGCGGAAAAGTAAATAAGCAACAAGCAATATGTGAAAAGCTCGTAGGCATTGGATTGGTGATGGAGAATTATGTCGGATGCGATTACTCATGTAATAGTTATAACCTAGGGTGACACAGAACTAGCTCCAGTTCATCAATGTAATGTAGGCATGTATTCCGAATATAGTCATACGTGCTTATGGGAAAGAACTTGCATGACATCTTTTGTCATACCCTCTCATGGCAGCGGGGTCCTAATGAAAACTAAGGGATATCAAGGCCTCCTTTTAATTGAGTACCAAACCAAAGCATTAACACACAGTGAATACATGAACTCCTCAAACTACGTTTATCAGCGGGAGTGGTCCCGACTATTGTCACTTCGGGGTTGCCGGATCATAACACATAGTAGGTGACTATTGACTTGCAAGATAGGATCAAGAACACACATATATTCATGAAAACATAATAGGTTCAGATCTGAAATCATGGCACTCCGGCCCTAGTGACAAGCATTAAGCATGGCAAAGTGATAGCAACATCAATCTTAGAACATAGTGGATACTAGGGATCAAACGCTAAAAAAACTAACTCAATTACATGGTAAATCACATCCAACCCATCACCGTCCAGCAAGCCTACGATGGGATTACTCACGCACGGCGGTGAGCATCATGGAATTGGTGATGGAGGAAGGTTGATGATGACGATGGCGACAATCTCCACTCTCCGAAGCCCCGAACGAACTCTGGATCAGCCCTCCCAGGAGAGATTAGGGCTTGGCGGCGGCTCCGTATCGTAAAACACGATAATTCTTCCTCTCTGATTTTTTTCTCCCCGAAATAGAATATATGGAGTCGGGGGGTACATCGATGGAGCAACAGGGGGCCCACGAGGCAGGGTGCACGCCCAGAGGAAGGGGGCGCGCTCCCTACCCTCGTGGACATGGTGTGGGCCCCCTGGCTTGGTCCTTTCCGCAGATATTTTATATATATTCCAAAACAATTCTCCGTTGAATTTCAGGTCATTCCGAGAACTTTTATTTCTGCACAAAAATAACACCATGGCAATTCTACTGAAGACAGCGTCAGTCCGGGTTAGTTCCATTCAAATCATGCAAGTTAGAGTCCAAAACAAGGGCAAAAGTGTTTGGAAAAGTAGATACGTTGGAGACGTATCAACCTTCTATCACAGATCCGACGGCAAGATATTCGTTGCTAAGAATGGATCCTTTCTAGAGAAGGAGTTTCTCTCGAAAGAAGTGAGTGGGAGGAAAGTGGAACTTGATGAGGTAATTGTACCTTCTCCCGAATTGGAAAGTAGTACATCACAGAAACTAGTTCCAGTGATTCCTACACCAATTAGTGAGGAAGCTAATGATGATGATCATGAAACTTCGGATCAAGTTACTGCTGAACTTCGTAGATCAACCAGAGTACGTTCCGCGCCAGAGTGGTTCAGCAATCCGATTCTGGAAGTCATGTTACTAGACCATGATGAACCTACGAATTACGAGGAAGCGATGATGAGCCCAGATTCCGCAAAATGGCTTGAGGCCATGAAATCTGAGATGGGATCCATGTATGAGAACAAAGTGTGGACTTTGGTTGACTTGACGGATGAACGGCAAGCCACTAAAAATAAATGGATCTTCAAGAGGAAGACCACGCCGACGGTAATGTTACTATCTACAAAGCTCAACTTGTTGCGAAAGGTTTTCGACAAGTTCAAGGAGTTGACTACGATGAGACTTTCTCACCCGTAGCGATGCTTAAGTCTGTACGAATCATGTTAGCAATTGCCGCATTTTATGATTATGAAATATGGCAAATGGATGTCAAAACTGCATTCCTAAATGGATACCTCAAAGAAGAGTTGTATATGATGCAACCAGAAGGTTTTGTCAATTCTAAAGGTGCTAACAAAGTGTGCAAGCTCCAACGATCCATCTATGGACTGGTGCAAGCATCTCGGAGTTGGAATATATAGTTTGATGAGGTGATCAAAGCATATGGTTTTATACAGACTTTTGGAGAAGCCTATATTTACAAGAAAGTGAGTGGGAGCTCTGTAGCATTTTTGATATTATATGTAGATGACATATTGTTGATTGGAAATGATATAGAATTTCTGGATGGCATAAAATGATACTTGAATAAGAGTTTTTCAATGAAAGACCTCGGTGAAGCTGCTTATATATTAGGCATCAAGATCTATAGAGATAGATCAAGACGCTTAATTGGACTTTCACAAAGCACATACCTTGATAAAGTTTTGAAGAAGTTCAAAATGGATCAGTCAAGGAAAGGGTTCTTGCCTGTTTTACAAGGTGTGAAGTTGATACGTCCAAAACGTATCTATAATTTCTGCTTGCTCCATGCCTCTTTTGGGTGATATTGCTATGATATTTATACACTTCCATACACTTTTGATCATATTTGGACTAACCTATTAACTCAGTGCACCCCAGTGCCAGTTTCTGTTTTCTGCTGTTTTTGTATTTCAGGTTTTCCCATTACGAGAACTGCCAGAAAAATCCCGGAAAAATTATATAAAAAATCAGCGTTCTAGAAGCTTCCCGGCAGCCGAAGTAGGGCCGGATGGGGGCCACCAGGGCTCCAGGCACCCTGGTGGCGCGGCCCCCCTCCTGGCCGCGCCGGGGGGGCGCCTGGGCCCCTAGGCCTCCGCTGATGCCCCCCTTTGGCATAGATTTAACACGCGTCCCGAAACCCTCGAGACGGGAACCCTTTTTCGTGATCTCATCTCTGTTCCGTCGCCGTCGCGCTTCCAAGATCGGGTGCACCAGGAGAACTCTTCCCGGCACCCTGCCGGAGGGGAGGATCACCACCGGGAGCCTCTCCACCACCATGGACGCCTCCCGGATGAGTTGTGAGTAGTCTCCCTTGGACCATGGGTCCATGACCAGTAGATATGTGATGTTCTCCTCCCCTTCTTGTGCTTCACTAATTAGACCTCGTGAGCTGCCCTACATGATCGAGGCACATATGTAATCCTTATGCTGTTGCTATGTTGAGTTTGCTGGGATCCGATGGATTGTGAGATTATGTTCAGATTGTGTTTGAGTAATACATTTGATTTACTTCTTTTATATTTATGTTCGTAAGTAATTCTTGCATGTTCTCCATTGCTATTTATTGGTTTGGCCAAGTAGTTGGTAGTGACTCCAAGAGGGAACGTTATGCTCGATTGTGGGTTCATGCCCCTCGATGACTAGCTTGAGTGACAGAAACATGAGTCTAGGGGATGTGCTGTTGCCACAAGGGGGAAAACAACGGTGCTTGTGCCCGCGGGTGCAAGGATTGTTTACTTTACGCAAAGTTCTTTTAATGCAGTTGTCTGTTGCTTTGAGTTTACACTATGGGTGGGACTTGCAACTTAATACCAGTGAGATGTTCTGGATAGATATCTCAAGGTGGATGATTAGTAGTAGATGCAGATGGATTTCGGTCTACTTGCCTTGGCGTACCGCCCATGCTTTGAACCTCTACCTTTCTTGTAACATAGTTAGCATTGGTTTGCGCACATAATTCTGTCAATTGCCCAGCTGTAATTCGTTTACCTCACATAGCTGTTTTATCGTCTTTTGGGAGAGAGACATCACTAGTGAACATCATGGGACCCCGGTCCATATTGCCATCACTGATCACATCCGCTATTTACTTTCTGTTTTTACTTACTATTTGCAGCAATACCTATCACTATTATCACTTGCGTTTGACCCTCTGTAAACGACAAGGCCGGAGGGATTGACAACCTCTCTGTACTCGTTGGGAGCAAAGTTATTTGTATCTGTGTGCAGGTCCACGTTGATTGCTAATATCTGGCGCCGTTAGCAGTTGACACCTTCTTGTTGAAACTGGGAGTCTCAGGGGAAATCGATCCTTGGTATCTTTGCCAAGGGAAAACTTCCGCTACACTGCATCTCAAACCTTCCACTTGGGGTAACCAACAAGGGGCGAGAAGCCATCAAGCAAAGTTTTCTGGCGCCGTTGCCGGGGACTCCACTCTTCAAGATAGGGGAGTTGCACGCTATCTTTTACCTTTGCTTTTTAGTCTTGTTAGTTTACCTTTCAGTTTTTGCTTTAGTATCTTTTATCGAAAATCACAAAAATAGTTATCTTGCTTGCTTGCTACTATGGGTTCCACCGAGAACACCAAGTTGTGTGACTTCACTAGTCATAACAACGATGACTTTATTTGCACGCGTATCACTACACCTGCCACTTCAGGACCTTCGTATGAAATTAAACCTGCTTTACTGAACCTAGTCATGAAAGATCAATTCTCCGGTGCTGGAGATGATGCTGCTTTACACTTGAACAACTTTGTTGAACTTTGTGATATGCAAAAGTACCAAGAAATAAATGGTAATATTGTTAAGCTTAAGCTTTTTCCTTTCTCCTTGAGAGGACGAGCTAAAATTTGGTTTCAATCTTTGCCTTGAAATAGCATAGATTCATGGGACAAGTGCAAAGATGCTTTTATTGGAAAGTACTATCCACCTGCTAAAATTATCCAACTAAGAAGTAACATAATGAATTTTAAACAATTGGATAATGAACACGTTGCCCAAGCTTGGGAACGTATGAAATCTCTTATCAAGAACTGCCCTACTCATGGTTTGACTACTTGGATGGTTATCCAAACTTTTTATGCAGGCTTGAACTTTACCTCGCGGAACTTGTTAGATTTGGCCGCGGGAGGAACCTTTATGTCAACTACACTTGGTGCTGCCACAAAGCTTCTCGATGAGATGATGACCAATTATTCCCAATGGCACACCAAACGCGCTCCAACAGGTAGGAAGGTAAACTCTGTCGAGGAGATTTCCTCCCTAAATGAAAAGTTGACTTGATCATGTCTCTACTTTCGAAGCAATCTTCTGTTGATCCTCGTGATGTTCCTTTAAATTCTTTGATTGCTCAAGAACAAGTAGATGTGAACTTTATCTCTAGAAACAATTTTAACAACAATGCTTATAGGAGTAATTTTGGTAGCAATCCTAGACCGTTCCCCTCTAATTCTTATGGGAACAACAATTCTTATCCTAGCACCAAGAACTCCACTTCTGAACTAGAGATTATGCTTAAAGATTTCATCACTACCCAAAAAGCCTTCAATAATAGTGTAGAAGAAAAACTAAACAAACTAGATGATCTCTCTTCGAAGGTAGACTATTTAGCCCATGAGGTAGAATTGCTTAAAATTAGAACTTCTCCTCTTGAGGAGAGGAAGGTCACTCCTATGAATGCTATTCAAGTGCAAATTAATGAAAACATTAGGATGTTGGCTAAACTTAAAGAGAGATGGGCTAGAGAAAGGGAGGAAGAAGATAGAATTAAGAGCCTTCCTACCCACCACATTGTTGCTACTATCCAAGTTGTTGAGGATATCCAAACTCTTAGCACCCAATGCACTCCTGGTCCCATTGGACCTATTAATGGTGATGCTATGACCATAGAAACTACCAAACAAGTGAACCTAGAGGACACCACTACCACCTTACTTGATAGTAGTGACCTTGATTTTGACAATTGCACTCTTACCGAAGTTATTGATTTCCTTCACAAGATGTCTAGAGATCCCCGCACTAGCACGCTTAATCTTGCCTTCACAGAGCATATCACTAATGCTCTCATCAAAGCTAGGGAGGAGAAACTTAGAGTAGAAGCCTCCATACCTAGAAAGCTAGAAGATGGTTGGGATCCTATGATTAAAATTAAGTTGAATAACTTCTCTTGCTATGCTTTATGTGATGTTGGAGCTAGTACCTCCGTTATGCCCAAAAGAATATATGATATGCTTAAATTGAAACCTTTTGATTCTTGTTCTTTTGGTGTTCGTCTTGTTGATTCTTCCATAAAGAAACCTTTGGGGAGGATCGACGATGTTCTTATCATTGTCAATGACAATTATGTTCCCGTTGATTTCACTATTATGGACATTGAATGCGAACCTTCTTGTCCAATTATTTTGGGACGTCCTTTTCTACGCACCGTTGGTGCTATCATTGACATGAAAGAGGGGAATATAAGATTCCAATTTCCTCTCAAGAAAGGGATGGAACACTTCCCTCGAAAGAAGATTAAGTTACCTTTTGAGTCCGTTATACGGGCTAGCTATTCTTTTACTCTTGATAAAACTTGATCTCTTTGCATTATGCCTAGCTTAAAGGCATAAAAGAAAGCGCTTTTGGGAGGCAGCCCACATGAATAAAATTTTATTTTGCTTTTGTTGTGTCTTGATGTTGTTACTACAGTAGCATCATCATTGTATCTTTGCTTTTCAACTTTGTGCCAAGTGTAGCCTCTGATTGCAAGAAAGTTCAAAAGTTGTGACGTGCTGTCCAGGAAACAGATTCTGTCCTCGGATAGAAAAATTCGTATAAAATCACCAGATCATCTTTTTGGTCTGAATTTTTTCGATAGCGTGCTCTATACAATTGTCTTTCGTGCGTCTGTTCTGAGTTTTTTTTATTAGAGTTGCAGAAGTGCCCCGAAAAAATCATTTACTACCTGTTGTTCTGTTTTTCACAGATTCTGTCCTGTTTTGCCTTTCCTTCATTTTGCAAACCTTGAGCTTGCTTTTTCTTTGCAAAAACCTTTTGGCAATCTTGAGAAACAGTAGACCTTCAAGAATATCCTTATTTCCAGCAAGGAACAATTATTTTATTATGGGTACTAACCTCGCTAATCAGATTATGGTGAGTTATGTATGAAGGGAGTTTTCAAGTGTGCGAGGGAAGATGATAAAAATATTCAGGAGTGTCAAACGCTCAAGCTTGGGGATGCCCCCATGCACCCCCAAGAAATATTCAAGGAGACTCAAGCGTCTAAGCTTGGGGATGCCCCCGTGCATCCCCTTCTCCATCAACATTATCAGTTCGTCTTTCGTTCCACTATATTTTTATCACTTCATGTGTTATGTGCTATGCTTGGAGCGTCTTGCTTTTAGTTTCCTTTTTAGTTTTCTTTAGCTTTTCATAACGAGTCGGAACTCAGCTTTCTTTGTGTGGGAGAGAAACACGCTCCACTTCAACCTAGAACACAACATAGAATTTTCATGTCTATCTTTGCTGTGTGTGTTCTTTGTCTTTTAATAACTACTATCATGCTTAGCTCTTAGTTTTCATGCTTATCTTTTTAAAGAGCTTTTTGTTTAGTTGGTTGCTTGAACTCTCTTTAGTTGTCATGCTTATCTTATTAAGAGAGTTTGCTTCTCTTGCATTGGTTGATATGTCTATGATAAAAATGCTACATGCATAATGGCGCTTAGTAATTCATGTTTTCTTATGGTTAGTCTCAAATAGCTGGGGGGTTTCCAATGTGTTATTGGAGTACCAACATGATTTGTTTGCCTATGATGTGGTATGGTTTAGTAATATCTTCCTTCAAGAATTTATTTTGATTGACTTGGCGTATGCTCACGCATATTTAAGACTGTAAAGAAAGTCTGTCAAGCCTTGATGATCTTTTGTTTCTGAGTAGCGATATAACTTCCATGCCTGATTCAATGTTGGTTTGTCGCTCTGCATGATTATGACCGTCATTGCTCTTTTTGTTGGTCGCTCCCAGTCTTTTGCTAACCTCCACCTGTACTAAGCGGACTAACTGCTTGTGCATCCAAAATCCTTTAAACCAGTTATGCCATATGAGTCCACCATACCTTCCTATACATGGTATTTACCTGCCATTCCTAACGGAGACTTTCATGTACCATCTCGAAATTATTCAAAAAAAAGCATTCCTATTTTGTGCCTCTGTTTTAGTTCATGAGGAAGTAGTAGTTAATTCATGATCTTTTTAAGTTGGACAAGCTTCACCCCGGGATTGCATGTCTAATGTGCAAACCCATAATATGAGAAGGAACTGGCATTGAGTGCGCCCGACTCAAAATTAATATAACAAACAAACCCTCCTTCACGCTTTGTTCATGAGAAATCAGAAAACTTTGACAGTGATAAACAAAGGAGATTAAGAGGATGTGATCGTCCTCATTCGGGAGCCGTTCCTCGAAACTTGTCCATCTCAAGAAGTAATTGAGTTATCTGCTAGCATTCGTTGACGAAACATGCATATCCAAAAAATAATTATTACTTCTGTTTTTAAAACCAAGAGCTCTGGTACATGTTTTGTCTTTGTTTCCGACCACGGGTTTTCAACCTTGCCAACAAAAGCCACGGTTCGAGAGTCTCCACCTTCTTTTAAAGCACCAACTACTGAGAGCATGATTGTCATTCTGAGTGTAATGTGCATTGTCCCAAAGTAGCATTGTCTTTTGCATGATTATGATATTGTTTATTCTGAAATCATTGTATCTAGTCATCACTGAAACCTTGGAGGTGCCCCTGCATTTATGTTTTGCTTCACTAAAGGGGGCAAGCGAGATATCACTTTATCATATTTGCACACCATGCTCATTACAAATCTATTTGATGTTTCAGTATCATATTGTAAAACTTTCAGTTCTTTGTGATTTTCTCATGAGGCAACTTAATTACTACAGATTCATTGTCTCAGTAAGCTTTTGTCATATGACTATGAAAAGTCCTATATGGTTAATAGCATGTCACCACAGAAATTATTCTTGTTATCATTTACCTACTCGAGGACGAGCAGGAATTAAGCTTGGGGATGTTGATACGTCCAAAACGTATCTATAATTTCTGCTTGCTCCATGCCTCTTTTGGGTGATATTGCTATGATATTTATACACTTCCATACACTTTTGATCATATTTGGACTAACCTATTAACTCAGTGCACCCCAGTGCCAGTTTCTGTTTTCTGCTGTTTTTGTATTTCAGGTTTTCCCATTACGAGAACTGCCAGAAAAATCCCGGAAAAATTATATAAAAAATCAGCGTTCCAGAAGCTTCCCGGCAGCCGAAGTAGGGCCGGAGGGGGGCCACCAGGGCTCCAGGCGCCCTGGTGGCGCGGCCCCCCTCCTGGCCGCGTCGGGGGGGGGGGGCGCCTGGGCCCCCCCAGGCCTCCGCTGTTGCCCCCCTTTGGCATATATTTAACACGCGTCCCAAAACCCTCGAGACGGGAACCCTTTTTCGCGATCTCATCTCTGTTCCGCCGCCGCCGCGCTTCCAAGATCGGGAGCACCAGGAGAACTCTTCCCGGCACCCTGCCGGAGGGGAGGATCACCACCGGGAGCCTCTCCACCACCATGGACGCCTCCCGGATGAGTTGTGAGTAGTCTCCCTTGGACCATGGGTCCATGACCAGTAGCTATGTGATGTTCTCCTCCCCTTCTTGTGCTTCACTAATTAGACCTCGTGAGCTGCCCTACATGATCGAGGCACATATGTAATCCATATGATGTTGCTATGTTGAGTTTGCTGGGATCCGATGGATTGTGAGATTATGTTCAGATTGTGTTTGAGTAATATATTTGATTTACCTCTTTTATATTTATGTTCGTATGTAATTCTTGCAAGTTCTCCGTTGCTATTTATTGCTTTGGCCAAGTAGTAGGTAGTGACTCCAAGAGGGAACGTTATGCTCGATTGTGGGTTCATGCCCCTCGATGACTAGCTTGAGTGACAGAAACATGAGTCTAGGGGATGTGTTGTTGCCACAAGGGGGAAAACAACGGTGCTTGTGCCTACGGGTGGAAGGATTGTTTACTTTACGCAAAGTTCTTTTAATGCAGTTGTCTGTTGCTTTGAGTTTACACTATGGGTGGGACTCGCAACTTAATACCAGCGAGATGTTTTGGATAGATATCTCAAGGTGGATGATTAGTAGTAGATGCAGATGGATTTCGGTCTACTTGCCTTGGCGTACCGCCCATGCTTTGAACCTCTACCTTTCTTGTAACATAGTTAGCATTGGTTTGCGCACATAATTCCGTCAATTGCCCAGCTGTAATTCGTTTACCTCACATAGCTGTTTTATCGTCTTTTGGGAGAGAGACATCACTAGTGAACATCATGGGACCCCGGTTCATATTACCATCACTGATCACATCCGCTATTTACTTTCTGTTTTTACTTACTATTTGCAGCAATACCTATCACTATTATCACTTGCGTTTGACCCTTTGTAAACGACAAGGCCGGAGGGATTGACAACCTCTCTGTACTCGTTGGGAGCAAAGTTATTTGTATCTGTGTGCAGGTCCACGTTGATTGCTAATATCTGGCGCCGTTAGCAGTTGACACCTTCTTGTTGAAACTGGGAGTCTCAGGGGAAATCGATCCTTGGTATCTTTGCCAAGGGAAAACTTTCGCTACACTGCATCTCAAACCTTCCACTTGGGGTAACCAACGAGGGGCGAGAAGCCATCAGAAATTGAGTAAGACTCAATGCCCGACCACTGCAGAAGATAGAGAGAAAATGAAAGTCATTCCCTATGCCTCAGCCATAGGATCTATCATGTATGCAATGCTGTGTACTAGACCTGATGTGTGCCTTGCTATAAGTTTAGCAGGGAGGTACCAAAGTAATCCAGGAGTGGATCACTGGACAGCGGTCAAGAACATCCTGAAGTACCTCAAAAATACAAATGATATGTTTCTCGTTTATGGAGGTGACAAAGAGAACGTCGTAAACGGTTACGTCGATTCAAGCTTTGGCACTGATCCGGATGACTCTAAGTCACAAACAGGATATGTATTGAACGGTGGAGCTGTCAGTTGGTGCAGTTCCGAGCAAAGCGTCGTGGCGGGATCTACGTGTGAAGCGGAGTACATAGCTGCTTCGGAAGCAGCAAATGAAGGAGTCTGGATGAAGGAGTTCATATCCGATCTATGTGTAATACCTAGTGCATTGGGACCAATGAAAATCTTTTGTGACAACACTGGAGCAATAGCCTTGGCGATGGAATCCAGGTTTCACAAGAGAACAAAGCACATCAAGAGACGCTTCAATTCCATCCGCGATAAAGTCAAGGAGGGAGACATAGAAATTTTCAAGATACATACGGATCTGAATGTCGCAGACCCATTGACTAGGCCTCTTCCACGGGCAAAACATGATCAACACCAAGACTCCATGGGTGTTAGAATCATTACTATGTAATCTAGATTATTGACTCTAGTTCAAGTGGGAGACTGAAGGAAATTTGCCCTAGGAATAATAAAGTTGTTATTTATTTCCTTATATCATGATAAATGTTTTCATGCTAGAATTGTATTAACCGGAAACTTAGTACATGTGTGAATACATAGACAAAACAGAGTGTCCCTAGTATGCCTCTACTAGACTAGCTCATTGATCAAAGATGGTTATGTTTCCTAACCATAGACATGAGTTCTCATTTGATCAATGTGATCACATCATTAGGAGAATGATGTGATGGACAAGACCCATCCGTTAGCTCAGTGCTATGATCGTTTAGTTTTACTGCTATTGCTTTCTTCATGACTTATACATGTTCCTATGACTATGAGATTATGCTACTCCCGAATACTGGAGGAACACCTTGTGTGCTATCAAACATCACAACGTAACTGGGTCATTATAAAGATGCTCTATAGGTGTCTCCGAAGGTGTTCGTGGTGTTGCCATAGATCGAGAATAGGATTTGTCACTCCAAGTGTCGGAGAGGTATCTCTGGGCCCTCTCGGTAATACACATCATAATAAGCCTTGCAAGCAAATGACTAATGAGTTAGTCACGAGATGATGTATTACGGAATGAGTAAAGAGACTTGCCGGTAATGATATTAACTAGGTATAGTGATACCGACGATCGAATCTCGGGAAAGTAACATACCGATGACAAAGGGAACAACGTATGTTTTTATGCGGTTTGACCGATAAAGATCTTCGTAGAATATGTAGGAGGCAATATGAGCATCCAGGTTCCGCTATTGGTTATTGACCGGAGATGAGTCTCGGTCATGTCTACATAGTTCTCGAACCCGTAGGGTCCGCACGCTTAACGTTCGATGACGATCGGTATTATGAGTTTATGAGTTTTGATGTACCGAAGGTAGTTCGGAGTCCCGGATGAGATCACGGACATGACGAGGAGTCTCGGAATGTCCGAGACATAAATATTGATTTATTGGACGACTATATGCTAACAACAGAAGTGTTCCGGGTGTTATCGGAGAAAATCGGAGTGCCGGAGGGGTTACCAGAACCCCGCCGGGGAGTATGGGCCATAGTGGGCCAATGAGGGAAAGAGAGAGGCAGCCCACTAGGGCTGGCTGCACCCCCGTAGGAATCCTAGTTGGACTAGGAGTGGGGGGGGGGGCGCCCCTCTCCTTCCTTCTCCTCTCCTTCTTCCTTTCCTACTCCTAGTAGGAATAGGAAAGAGGGATTCCTACTCCTACTAGGAGTAGGAAACCTACTCCTATGGCGCGCCCCTTGGGCCGGCCGCACCTCCCCCTTGCTCCTTTATATACTGGGGCAGGGGGGCACCCAAGGACACACAAAAAACATTGTTTTAGCCGTGTGCGGTGCCCTCCTCCAAAGAAACACACCTCGGTCGTACCATTGCAGTGCTTAGGCAAAGCCCCGCGCCGGTAGCTTCATCATCTCCGTCACCACGCCGTCGTGCTGACGAAACTCTCCCGTGAAGCTCAACTGGATCAAGAGCTCGTGGGACGTCATTGAGCTGAACGTGTGCTCAACACAGAGGTGCCGCACGTTCGGTGCTTGGATCGGTTGGATCACGAAGACGTTCGACTACATCAGCCGCGTCACTAGACGCTTCCGCTTTCGGTCTACGAGGGTACGTAGACACACTCTCCCCTCTCGTTGCTATGCATCTAGTAGATAGATCTTGCGTGTGGGTAGGAAAATTTTGAAATACTATGTTCCCCAACACGTTGCCTCTCGGTATGTCCTCCTTCTCTCGGCGCTGGCATTTCACCAGTCGACCAACCGCCAACACAACCACGCCCACCCGGTGACCATGCTCTGCCCTCGCCCAGCAGCTCGTCAGCGAGCCTCCACTAGTTATCAATGTGATCGCTGATGGAGGTTGGTGTCGCGCCTTGTCTGGAGCACACCCAAACATCCCAGATGAGTTTTCTACAATTGTGAAAAAGGACGGAGTGAGTGCCATCGATTCGTCACAATTTGAAGCTCACTGTTTTCTTGAAATTGTATGTAGAAAGGATGGAAGTTTTGGTACTCGGAAGAATAATCAATTTTTCTATTGACAACGAGACATCTGCTAGACGTTGGTGCACTAGCTGCTAATGATGAGACTAACAATGTCCAAGTTTGAGGACGCAGAGAAGAAACAAGTTTGCAAGCTCAAGAAGCCAATAAAGAAAAGAAACAATGCATGCAATGAAGAGATGGAGAAAACATTGATCGGACTAGTAGGAGCAGATAAGAAAATGGTGTTTCTATCGAAGTGTGTAATTTTTCTTGTAGTTTTCTTTGGATCAGTTCTCTTAGTGAAGAACTGGTGAAGTATGTGACCAAGTTGTCATTTAATAAAATAATTGAGTGGTGAATTTTAATTCAATGGCCCAAAAATAAATGAATTCGTGCTATTTTTTAGGGAGTTAAGTTTAGGAGATCGGTTAGAGACCACACTTTTTTAGAGGAGCAAATATACTGCTCTAAAAGATAGGAGGCCGTTTACTCCTCTAAATTATAAGAGCGGTTAGAGATGCTCTAAGTTGAAAGAGGTTATATCTAAAGACTGCGCCGTCATTCATGTTTGGATATAACCTCCCTAGCCTTAAGTTCAAGCTGAGTGGGCACCACTATAAAAATGTCAGTATCATCCAGCCTCTACAGGATATACCAAGTACGAAGGTAGTGTGTGCATGCATAAATAACCTGCATGGGAGTTGAAACACTTGTTTTGTTGCAAACAACATCATTCTTGAGAAAAACAACATGGCCCCACATAGGGTTGTCACCCCGCGAGAATATGTGTTTATTTATCAATACCCTCAACAAGTTGCAATATATAGTACATATGCTCTGGGAAGGGTAGATGTTGGAAACTATCTAGACTATGGCTTTTGTTTTTCTAGATTACATTATGTACTAGGAAATTGATGTGCAATGGGCCTTCATTTCAACCATGTTCGGCTGTTTCAACCAGCGGAGAGAAGGGGAGGGGGAGGAGAGTTACTAACGGATGTGTAGTAGGAGAGGTTCACGAGAGCATACGAGAGGGGCACTTGGTCAAAACAAGACTACATTTGGAGTATCAACAACATTTTCTCATGCATGCTTACATTTTTTTTTTCTTTGAAGTTAATGGACCTTTATTTCCCCTGGTGTGCATGGTGGTTGGCTCGGTGTCACCGTGCAAGCTCTTCAAGAGTGGCGTTACAAGCCAGAGTGTCGACAATGTAGGGTTACGACTCCACTGATGTTCAATATATGTTGTCTTTGACACGTCCCTAGACGCGGGATTCAATGGTGTTCGGCAAAATCCATGAGACGATTTAAGTTTTTTGGTGCTTATTTGTGGATGCTTTTTAGCCTCGGTTGCTCTTATAGTAATTATTTCTTAACATGTATCGGATTTGAAATGATTTGGGGTGTTTTCTCTTAAAAATAAAAACAGAGTATTAGTATTTCAGGCTAGAGTTATTTTCTTAGAAGCGAGTCGCGGGATATACTCCCTCCGTTCACAAATATAAGATGTTCTAGCTTTTTGATGAATCGGGTGTATACAGACACATTTTAGTGTGTTTGTTCACTTATTTCACATATGTTCCATATTTAAATATCTAAAGCATCTTATATTTGAGTACCTTAGAAAGAAGGGGGAAACAATGTCAAGAAACACTATTAATTCATTGTAGAACTGGTTTCTTACATGTGTCTCTGCTCATTTTCTATTTACATGGGAAGAAGAAAAACTTCCTTTTAGCGTACCTCCTTTTCACATATACATGTTGCCATGTGCTCAAGTTGGAGCCTCGGAGGAAATGTTGATGTAAAATACAATTAAGTTACTGATACGAGAGCCAAGGAAAGATTCAGGCATTAGCACCACTGTTCAGTTAATCAATTCAACATGGCCTGTAGGAATGTGCATGTACCTAGGAGTTTGGAGGTTTAGATATATGTGGGTCGAGTGTTTAGCAACCCGAAATTGATACGAGAGCCAAGGAAAGATTCAGGCATTAGCACCACTGTTCAGTTAATCAATTCAACATGGCCTGTAGGAATGTGCATGTACCTAGGAGTTTGGAGGTTTAGATATATGTGGGTCGAGTGTTTAGCAACCCGAAATAGCCAAATGGAATCCAACCATATCTTCCTCTCGTTCCCCGTCGGATCAGATGCATACACAGAGAAAGGAAACGAACAGGTTCTTAAAAATACTGGTAATACTCAACCATGATTCCCAAGTGGCCGGTGTAGTTTAGAAAGTACTCCCTCGGCAAACACAAGCACATAATACTGTTTTGTTTAGTTGCCACACTGATACTAGTTTAGTACTCCTACTATAGTTAGTTAGGGCAATCTACTGGAATGGCTGTTCCATTTATTATTAATATAATTTGTTTTGTCTCAAACGCCACCGGCCGCTAGCTTTGGTCGGCAACTCAAGCATATGGTTCTGGAATCATGAATGTACAAAATGAGTTATCTAACAAAATAGATTCCAAAAATCATGGGTATTGGAGGGTGATTTCTGTTCGATTCCCAATGCTTAATCCCCCAAAGCATTTTGAATTACCAGTCATTGCGTATTCATATGAACATACACCACTTGATCATTATTCAAATAAACAACCATTTGGATGTGTGCAGTTTCGATGTCATACTAGCTCTGGACATCTTATTTTGATAGATATCGGGTGTAATTAGTGGTCTAGAGAGAGGAGGGACTTAAGTCTGCTTCGTCTAGGGTTTAGGGCTTCTCGGGCGATGGGTGAATCCGCAGAGTGAACCGGCAGACCAAACGAACATTTCCTATTTGGTTTTTCAGGCACCTCTCCCGCATTGTGCCGTCCCCTCTACCTTTTTTTCTTTCTGTTTTTTAATCCGCAAAAAAAGCTCGTTGACTGAATCAAACCCGTGACCTCCAGTCTCAACGTGCGTTGCAGTAACCACGCATCCAACTAACCCGGTGCGCTTAGTTGCATCTTTTTTTTCTTTTCTTAGTTTTTTATGAACTTTACTCAAATTCGTAAAAAAAATCTTCAAATTGATGATTTTCCCAAAATTGTGATCTTCTTTTTCAATTTGATGTACTTTTTATTATCGATGAACATTTTTAAAATTATATAAATAATGTTTCAGAAAGGATTAATTTGATTTTTCAATTTCGTTGAACTTTTATCAAAATGATGAACTTTTATCAAATTCGTTAACTTTTTTCCAAAATCCGTGATCATTTTGGAATTCATGATTTTTTCGTTACTTGCGAACTTATTCGTTTTTTTTTTAGTTTTCCCTCTCGAAAGTGAATAGTTGAGCCATGTACATGAGCCGGCCCACAAGGGATAGCGCGTGGGCGCCAGGAAGCTTTATAGGAGCTCCCAACCAAACATACTTATCTAAAAGATGGCTTCCCTCAAAAAAATAAATATAAAAAGGCAGACCAAACGGAGACCTCCTTTGTGACGCGCTTTGCTACAGAATATCGGGGCTTCGCACAGGACAATCCTTGGACTGGGCCGGCCCACGCGGGAGCTACGAGTGGTGTAAAAAAGCAAAAAATGAGAAGCAGAAGATAGTATTCGAACTCATGATCGCGCTATCGTAGGCACAAGGAGCTAAGCACTGCGACTGATTAGACTTCCTGGAGAATAGGCAACGTGTACTCTTTAGAACAAGCTACTTGGTTTTCTTTTAATAATTTTCTGCAAATTCCGAGTATTTTCTTTAAATTCCAAACGTTTGAAACAACACGCATGAGTTACGATATTTTTTGAACAGTTTTTAAATAACTAACCAAATATGAAAACGGATTTTTTTTTGAAATTTTGAATAAATTTTGAAATACATCAACATTTCTTAAAATTTTGACCAATATTGATGAAAAGGAGCAAGTGTTTAACAATTATGAACATTTTCTTAATTTCGTAAGAAAAGTTTAAAACATAATTCTTATTAAATTTGTAAACAAAACTTGCAAGACGGGAACATTTTTAAAAATTCAGTACAATTTTCAATATCAAGAACAAAATTCCAAAAAATGTTAACAAATATTTAAAATCACTAAAAATTTTTAAATTTGTGAACGAATTTTGGAAAAAGGAACTTTTTTCAAAATTTTGTGCAATTTTTGACAACCACGGACTAGTTTTGAGAAAATGCAAAGAAAATATGAATTTTCTGACAAATTTACCAAAACGGGAGTATTTTTGAACTTGTGAACAAATATTGAACATGACAATATTATAATTTGTGAACAAATTATGAAAACAGAACAATTTTTGAAAAACACGAACACTTTTGGAGATTCCAAATTAGTGAATATTTTTTAAAATTCTGAACATAATTTAAAAAATAGGAACAACTTTTGGAATTCAGATTTTTTTAAAAATTCTTTAATTAAATCTGAAAAAAGTAAAATAGAGATAAAAACAAAAAAGGAAACTGAAAAAATAATAAGAAAACTATAATCAGGAGAAAAAAAGTTCCAAACCTGAATAAACGAACTGGTTAAAATAAGGATTTCCGACCAAATGTACAAGGCACTGAACTGGCAGAGTGAACTGGGCTAGCCCATATAGCGCTGGGCAGACCAAATTCTGGTTCCGGTTTCGGGAACCCTTTCGATGGTTGCTGACCGGTTATGGCACGAAATTTTTGTGTTTCTTTCTCTTTGCAGGTATCTTTCGGAAGTCTCTTTTTTCATAAAAGGTAATGGAGTGATTATAATTTTGAGAAATTTTCATGGTTTCAAAAAATTACACATGTTTTGAAAATAGGTACACTTTTTTAAATGTTCAGGTTTTCAAAAATTGTAAAAGAAATTTATAAATGTTCATTTTTAAAAAATATTCATGTTTTTCAAATAATGGTAATGTTTTTTTTTAAATTGGCTCAAAAAGTATTCCTATTTTTTCTTCCTAAAATCGAATAAAAAGCGGTTGAATATAAAACTCTCGTTGCGGTACACTAGTTCTAGATATCGTATGCTTCTGGAGTCTACTGCCAATGAGCCAACCCATTCTAGAAGGAGGGGGGGGGGCTGTTCGCCGAACCACACTTTGGAAAGTATTTGTACATACTAAACTGAATGTCTTTTTGTGGAGGCTAGCCAACACTCGTTGTCGACTGAAGATGCCATGATGCATAGAAAAAGGGATACATATATTTTTCGCTCTCGAACTCTGGCGATAGTATAGAAATCGTCTCTCAACCCCGAAACTACTAAAACTTAGTCCATCAACTATTTAAACTGAATACTTTTCATCTCTCGCGGCCCTTAAAGTGATTTTGGTATGACATGAACCCAATTTTTACTAAAACCGTCGACGCGGAATGGTTTTGACCGCCATGTCACTTAAGTGACTAACTTCACCCCCGACTATTTATCTCACCCGCATTTTCTCGATCTGCTTCTCTCACCCACGAACAGTAAACCTAGCGGAGGCGGTAGCGACTCGCTCATGGGCCGTGGTGTAATGCCCAGGATGCGACTATATCTCCTACGTGTCGAGGCACGACTTAGAGACATAAGCGCATTCTGAAATGATCGCAAGCGTGGTATCTTCGCACAACTCATGTAAAAGTTAAGGGATGAAAGAGGAAAAATAGTTGGCTTACACTCGCCACGTCATACAATGAATATAATAACATACATTCATTCAAATAACAGAGGGTCCGACTACGGACGAAAAACAAACGAGAAAGATACCACAAACACAAGTCCGGATCACTCCTAGTAGGAACCACTACTGATCGTCGGGATACGTAACATAGAAAGGACCCCGCTCTTCATCGAACTCCAAGTGAAGTTCTGATCCATCTCCTGCAACGTTCTCGGCTGTACCTGCATCTGGTGTGTGTTGTAATCTGTGAGCCACAAGGACTCAGCAATCTCATTCCCGGGTATCAAATCTAACAAAGCCTTTAGGTGTGGAGAGGTAATAAAGTGTTTGCAGCAATCACTAAGCAACTAGCTTACGAATTCAGAGCGAGAGGAGAATATGTGCCAACGGTCGTCAAGTTGATCAAGAAGTGATCATAACTACTCACGTTCATACATAACCCCATCGTGTTCACTTTCCGAAGCCCTTCGGAAAGAGACCATCACGGTTACTCACACAGGTAGTGTATTCTTAAGGATATGGTGTCAAGTTATCTATAACCGGGTATTAACAAATTTCCATCTGCCACATAACCGTGGGCACGGCTTTCGAAAGTTCAAAACCCTGCAGGGGTGTCCCAACTTAGCCCATCACAAGCTCACGATCTGCGGAGTCGCAACTCCAAATTGGGAAGACCCGAGTATTCTCGGAATCCCGTGCTCAAGATATTTCGACAAAGGTAAAACAAATCCAGCAAGATCTGTGCCGACACCAAGATAGTAGCCGCGCGTATCTCCTCTCAGGCCACGACCGGATGGGCGATCCAACAGGTAATACCAATCCTCAAGTTTCCTCGTGGTGGCCCCGCAGAACCCCCAGTTTGGACCAACACTCATGAGGAGCACTGGCCCGGGGTGTTGATTAAGAACTCGGGTTTGCAACTCACTATGCAAGTTTTTAGTTGTTAGGCAAATGTAGTACCAAAGTCGAGTCTTGCTGGAAAAGCTTTAAGCAGAGCGAATTATCAAGGGGGGGGGGGCATAAACCCCAACCGTGTTAGGCACGCAAAATCAAGGAACATAACACCGGTTTATCGGGTCCTAAGGTGGCATGAGTGGAACAAAACACCAAGCAGAAGGCCAAGCCTTCCACCCATTACCAATATATATGTGCATTAATTTAATTAAGATAAGTATTGTTTTATCCCAATGAGCAAGTCCGAACGTGGATCAATCTTCGAAAACTTCACCTGCAACTAACAACGCTATAAGAGGGGCTGAACAAAAGCGTACTTAGGAAATCAACAGTTTGATAGGAAGGCGGTTAGAGTGTTTCATGGCAACATATGAGGCTGACAAAACATGAATAGGCATCGAGACATATCTAAAGAGCGATACAACTAGCATAGGTAAAGATAGAGGTGAAATCGGGGAATTGTCATCTTGCCTATTAAGTCCACGGAGGGATTGTAATCTTGCTCCTCAAACTCAGTCTCGACAGGAACCTCGAACTCCGAATCATCACCGGGCTCTAACCAACACAACAATACAAACACCGGAACAACAATCAATCACCATGCAATGCTCAATCACATGATGCAAGACATGATGCATATGAGCATGGACATGTTATGATGCATCTCAAAGGAACATGATGAGTGCACATGTGGCATGGCATTATGCAAGAACACAAAACATGAAAGGGGACACAACATGCAAAGTGTGCAAGAACAACCATATTCACATATGTAGTTATTTAGTTGAACTATCCAAGCACCCAACAAGTTTTTAAAAGGTTGCTTAATATGGCAAGGGGCGCAACTAAGAACAACAACATCATGCAAGCATTTTAAATGGACTGGAAGGAACAAACAACAATTCCAGAAACTCCCATGTGCATATAAATAAGTATAGGAAAGATCTGTTGTGGGCATATTTTTGAGTAATTAAAAATGTAAAGTAACAGCACCAAGTTAATCTACACATTTTCCACCCCAAATACATATAAAGTTTGTCAAATTAGGAGCTACGGTTATTTAGTTATGAATTAAACAAGTTTGAACATGTTTTTAACACAAATATATTCAATCAGCATTTTAAATGTTTTTAACATGGCAATAAAAGAAGATAATTAACCTACACTAAAAACTAACCAGTTTTCATATATAGAGTATTTTGAACAGATGCATATTTTAAAAGATATAAAATATGCAAAAGAAATGCAAAAACTGAATAAAAATACACTACACTGACTCAGTCTGGGCTAGCCACGGTCGCTGACCAGTGGCCCCAGGGGCTGCTGAGGTGGCAGCGTGGGTGTGAGCTGGCTCAGGGGATGACAGGTGGGGCGAGGATGTCAGTGGGACAGCGAAATGCAAAAAGGGGCATATTTCCACTGGCCCTGCGGGGAATCGAACCCGCGCCTCTGAATTAACTGAACGAGAGACAGACCACTGGGCTAGCTGCGCGCGCCTGATAGGGGAGGGGCTTGGCTCCACTTGAGCTGGCCCGGGATGAACCTGACTCCTCTGCGCGTACAGAGAAACTGTCGACGGCGCTGGCCAGCAACGTCGGCGATGGTGAGGCTCTAGAGCAGCGACGGTGATGCGGATCTAAGAGGAGGGTGCTGTAACGGACAGGGGCGCTCGAGCCCGAGCATGCGCTCGGCTCAAGGCCATGGCGACAGTGCGCGGCAAGGCGCGGCGAGGAGCTGCTGGGGACGCGAGGCGCGTGGGCTGGAGCTGCTAGGGACGCGGGGCGTGCGGGCTGCATGTACTCTCTGAAGTTTCGGAGATCCACTGGAGCAACGAGAGCACGACGACAGTGCGGGCGCTCGAGCCCGAGCATGCGCTCAGCTCAGGGCCATGGCGACAGTGCGCGGGAAGGCGCGGCGAGGAGCTGCTAGGGACGCGGGGCGCGCGGCGCTGGAGCTGCTGGGGACGCGGGGCGTGCGACGCTGGAGCTGCTGGGGACGCGGGGCATGCGGGCTGCATGTACTCTCTGAAGATTCAGATATCCACCGGAGCAATGAGCGCACGACGACGGCACGGACCTAGCGAGAACTACTGGGATCTTCGGACTCCAGGAGAAGGCAGAGAGGGAGCTGGTTATACCTGCTTACCCTAGGACATGGGGAGTTCGCCGGAGAAGCACCGGAGAAGATGTCGTTGAGCTCTGAACTTGGTGTCGACACTGTCCATGAAGCAGAGGAGGAAGGGGACGTCGAGGAAGTAGCGGGACTTGGTGATCCCGGGCGCGGCACGACGTCAGGATGGATTCGGGGGAGAGAGGCCGTGCTCGTGGACGTCGCGGAGGAAGGCGGGGCGACGCTACGCTAGCGGCGAGCTCCTGCTCGGGTCGGCCATGGCGTCCGTGCGCAGCGCGCGAGCGCACGAGGAGGAGACGTGGAGATGCGGCGGCGCGAAGGGGGGAAGGAGGGCATGCTTTATAGGAGCTGGTTATACCTGCTTACCCTAGGACATGGGGAGGCCAAGGCCCAGGCGGGCACTGGCTGCGCTGGGCTGCTGCTGCGCTGCTGGGCTGCTCTGCTGCTGCTCTTTCTTTCTATTTTCTTTAGGCAGAAAACAAAAAGAAAAACCCAGGTGGAAGGAAAAAGAGTTAGGAGGAAATAATAATATTCCCTAGCTCTTGACATTTTTAGAGGTGGAAAAATAAAACCAGTTTGAATATGTTCAAACTTCTGTCATTTTTGAACGTGACCAAAACATTTCAAAATAAGGTAAGGTTTTTGATGGGGATCGTTGCAGAAATTCAAAAAAATTATACGCGTCACCAAGATCTATCTATGGAGTTACTAGCAACGAGAGGGGCGTGCATCTTCATACCTTTGAAGATCGCGATGCGGAAGCGTTGCAAGAACGCGGTTGGTGGAGTCTTACACGAAGCGATTCAGATCGCGGCCGAATCCGATCTAAGCACTGAACACCGGTGCCTCCGTGTTCAACACACGTGCAGCCCGGTGATGTCCCCCGCGCGTTGATCTAGCAAGGGGAGAGGGAGAGGTTGGGGAAGACTCCGTCCAGCACCAGCACGACGGCGTGGTGGTGGTGGAGGAGCGTGGCACTCCAGCAGGGCTTCGCCAAGCACCGCGGGAGAGGGGGAGGGCTGCGCAAGGGTTCAGGTGTGGCAGCCCTCCCACCCCCTCTCTTTATATAGCGGAAGGGGAGAGGGGGGCGGCCCCCCTAGATCAGATCTAGAGGGGGCGGCGGCTAGGTGGGGGGGACTTGTCCCCCAAGCAGGTGGGGCGCCCCCACCCCCTAGGGTTTCCCAACCCTAGGCGCCTTGGGCCCTTGGGGGACGCACCAGCCCACCAGGGGCTGGTTCCCCCCTTACTTGGTCCACTTGGCCCACCGGGGTAGGTGGCCCCACCCGGTGGACCCCCGAACACCATTCGGTTGTCCCGGTACAATACCGGTGACCTCGAAATAACTCCGGTGACCAAAATATGACTTCCCATATATAAATCTTTACCTCCAGACTATTCCGGAACTCCTCGTGACGTCCGGGACCTCATCCGGGACTCCGAACAACATTCGGTAACCACGTACATACATTCCCTATAACCCTAGAGTCATCGAACCTTTAGTGTGTAGACCCTACGGGTTTGGGAATCATGCAGACATGACCGAGACATATCTCCGACTAATAACCAACAGCGGTATCTGCATACCCATGTTGGCTCCCACATGTTCCATGATGACCTCATCGGATGAACCACGATGTCAAGGATTCAATCAATCCCGTGTGTGATTCCCTTTGTCTACCGGTATAGCACTTGCCCGAGATTTGATCGTCGGTATACCGATACATTGTTCAATCTCGTTACCGACAAGTCTCTTTACTCGTTCCGTAACACATCATCACGTGACCAACTCCTTAGTCACATAGAGCTCATTACAATGATGTCTTACCGAGTGGGCCCAAAGATACCTCTCCGTCATACGGAGCGACAAATCCCAGTCTCGATTCGTGCCAACCCAACAGATACTTTTGGGGATACCCGCAGTGTACCTTTATAGCCACCCAGTTACGTTGTGATGTTTGGCACACCCAAAGTACTCCTACGGTATCCGGGAGTTGCACAATCTCATGGTCTAAGGAACAGATACTTGACATTGGAAAAGCTTTGGCATATGAACTACACGATCTTGTGCTAGGCTAAGGATTGAGTCTTGTCCATCACATCATTCTCCTAATGATGTGATCCCGTTATCAATGACATCTAATGTCCATGGTCAGGAAACCGTAACCATCTATTGATCAACGAGCTAGTCAACTAGAGGCTCACTAGGGACATGTTGTGGTCTATGTATTCACACATGCATTACGATTTACGGATAATACAATTATAGCATGAACACTAGACAATTATCATGAACAAGGAAATATAATAATAACCATTTTATTATTGCCTCTAGGGCATATTTCCAATAGTCTGCCACTTGAACTAGAGTCAATAATCTAGTTACATTGTGATGAATCGAATACCCATAGAGTTCTGGTGTTGATCATGTTTTGCTCGTGGAAGAGGTTTAGCCAACGGATCTGCGACATTCAGATCCGTATGCACTTTACAAATATCTATGTCTCCTTCTTGAACATAATTCCGTATGGAGTTGAAACGGCGCTTGATGTGCTTGGTCTTCTTGTGAAACCTGGGCTCCTTGGCAATGTCAATAGCTCCAATGTTTTCACAGAAGAGAGTCATCAGGCTCGACGCGCTTGGAATAACTCCTAGGTCGGTGATGAACTCCTTCATCCAGACTCCTTCCTGTGCTGCTTCGGAAGCAGCTATGTACTCCTCCTCAGATGTAGATGGCGCCACGATGCTTTGCTTGCAACTGCACCAGCTGACTGCCCCACCATTCAAAATATACATGTGTCCGGTTTGCGACTTTGAGTCATCCGGATCTGTGTCGAAGCTAGCATCGACGTAACCCTTTACGATGAGCTCTTAGTCACCTCCATAAACGACAAACATATCCTTAGTCCTTTTCAGGTACTTCAGGATGTTCTTGACCGCTGTCCAGTGTTCCATTCTGGGATCACTTTGGTACCTCCCCACCAAACTTATGGCAAGGTTCACATCAGGTCTGGTACACAGCATGGCATACATAATAGAACCTATGGCCGAGGCATAGGGGATTACACTCATCTTTTCTCTATCTTCTGCCGAGGTCGGGTATTGAGTCGTGCTCAATCTCACACCTTGCAATACAGGCAAGGACCCTTTCTTGGACTGATCCATATTGAACTTCTTCAATATCTTGTCAAGGTATGTGCTTTGTGAAAGACCAATGAGGCGTCTCGATCTATCTCTATAGATCTTGATGCCTAATATGTAAGCAGCTTCTCCAAGGTCCTTCATTGAAAAACACTTATTCAAGTAGGCCTTTATGCTTTCCCAGAGTTCTACATCATTTCCCATCAATAGTATGTCATCCACATATAATATGAGAAATGCTACAGAGCTCTCACTCACTTTCTTGTAAATACATGCTTCTCCATAAGTCTATATGAACCCAAACGCTTTGATCACCTCATCAAAGCGAACGTTCCAACTCCGAGATGCTTGCACCAGCCCATAGATGGAGCACTGGAGCTTGCATACCTTGTTAGCATTCTTAGGATCGACAAAACCTTCCAGTTGTATCATATACAATTCTTCCTGAAGGAAGCCGTTAAGGAATGTTGTTTTGACGTCCATTTGCCATATCTCATAATCATAGAATGCGGCAATTGCTAACATGATTCAGACAGACTTCAACATCGCTACGGGAGAGAAAGTCTCATCGTAGTCAATCCCTTGAACTTGTCGATAACCCTTAGCGACAAGCCGAGCCTTATAGATGGTCACATTTCCATCCACGCCAGTCTTCTTCTTAAAGATCCATTTATTTTCTATGGCTCGCCGATCATCGGGCAAGTCAACCAAAGTTCATACTTTGTTATCATACATGGATCCTATCTCGGATTTCATGGCTTCAAGCCATTTGTTGGAATCCGGGCCCGTCGTTGCTTCTTCAGAGTTCGAAGGTTCACCGTTGTCTAACTACATGATTTCCAAGACAGGGTTGCCGTACCACTCTGGTGCAGAACGTGTCCTTGTGGACCTACGAAGTTCCGTAGTAACTTGATCCAAAGCTTCATGATCATCATCATTAACTTCCTCTCTAGTCGGTGCAGGCACAACAAAAACGTCTTCCTGCGCTGCGCTACTTTCTGGTTCGAGAGGGGTGACAATCACCTCATCAATTTCCACTTTCCTCCCACTTCCTTCTTTTGAGAGAAACTCTTTCTCCAGAAAGGATCCATTCTTGGCAACAAAGACCTTGCCTTCGGATCTGAGGTAGAAGGTATACCCAATAGTTTCCTTAGGGTATCCTAAAGACGCATTTTTACAATTTGGGTTCGAGCTTTTCAGGTTGAAGTTTCTTGACATAAGCATCGCATCCCCAAACTTTTAGAAACGACAACTTAGGTTTCTTCCCAAACCATAGTTCATACGGTGTCGTCTCAACGGATTTAGACAGTGCCCTATTTAAAGTGAATGCAGCAGTTTCTAAAGCATAACCCCAAAATGATAGCGATAAGTTGGTAAGAGACATCATAGATCGTACCATGTCCAACAGAGTACGATTACGACGTTCGGACACACCGTTACGTTGAGGTTTTCCAGGTGGCGTCAGTTGTGAAACAATTCCACATTTCCTTAGATGCGTGCCAAATTCGTGACTTAAATATTCTCCTCCACGATCTGATCGTAAGAACTTTATTTTTCTGTCACGTTGATTCTCAGCCTCATTCAGAAATTCCTTGAACTTTTCAAAGGTCTCAGATTTGTGTTTCATTAGGTAGACATACCCATATCTACTTAAGTCATCAGTGAGGGTGAGAACATAACGATAACCACCGCGAGCTTCAACACTCATTGGACCGCACACATCAGTATGTATGATTTCCAACAAGTTGGTTGCTCGCTCCATTGTTCCGGAGAACGGAGTCTTGGTCATCTTGCCCAAAAGGCATGGTTCGCACGTGTCAAATGATTCATAATCAAGAGACTCCAAAAGTCCATCTGCATGGAGCTTCTTCATACGTTTGACACTAATATGACCAAGGTGGCAGTGCCACAAGTATGTGGGAATATCATTATCAACCTTACATCTTTTGGCATTCACACTAAGAATATGTGTAACATCACGTTCGAGATTCAATAAGAATAAACCATTGACCAGCGAGGCATGACCATAAAACATTTCTCTCATATAAATTGAACAACCATTATTCTCAGATTTAAATGAGTAGCCATCTCGCATTAAACAAGATCCAGATACAATGTTCATGCTCAAAGCTAGTACTAAATAACAATTATTAAGGTTTAAAACTAATCCCGAAGGTAGATGTAGAGGTAGCGTGCCGACGGCGATCACATCGACCATGGAACCATTCCCGACGCGTATCGTCACCTCGTCCTTCGCCAGTCTCCGCTTATTCCGCAGCTCCTGCTTTGAGTTACAAATGTGAGCAACTGCACCGGTATCAAATACCCAGGAGCTACTACGAGCGCTGGTAAGGTACACATCAATAACATGTATATCACATATACCTTTGACGTTGCCGGCCTTCTTATCTGCTAAGTATTTGGGGCAGCTCCGCTTCCAGTGACCCGTTCCCTTGAAATAAAAGCACTCAGTCTCAGGCTTGGGTCCATTCTTTGGCTTCTTCCCGGCAACTGGCTTACCGGGCGCAGTAACTCCTTTGCCGTCCTTCTTGAAGTTTTTCTTACCCTTGCCTTTCTTGAACTTAGTGGTTTTATTCACCATCAACACTTGATGTTCCTTTTTGATCTCAACCCCCACTGATTTCACCATTGAATATACCTCGGGAATGGACTTCTCAATCCCTTGCATATTGAAATTCATCACAAAGCTCTGGTAGCTTGGTGGGAGCGACTGGAGGATTCTGTCAACGACCGCGTCATCTGGGAGATTAACTCCCAACTAAGACAAGCGATTGTGCAACCTAGACATTTTGAGTATATGCTCGCTGATAGAACTATTCTCCTCCATCTTACAACTGTAGAACTTGTCGGAGACTTCATATCTCTCGACTCGAGCATGAGCTTGGAAAACCATTTTCAGATCTTGGAACATCTGATATGCTCCGTGTTGCTCAAAACGCTTTTGGAGCCCCGATTCTAAGTTGTAAAGCATGCCGCACTGAACCAGGGAGTAATCATCACTACGCAACTTCCAGGCGTTCATAATGTCTTGAGTTGCTGGGAAAACAGGTGCATCACCTAGCGGTGCTTCAAGGACATATGCTTTCTTGGCAGCTATGAGGATGCTCCTCAAGTTACGGACCCAATCTGTATAGTTGCTACCACCGTCTTTCAGCTTGGTTTTCTCTAGGAAAGCGTTGAAGTTGAGGGCAACATTAGCGTGGGCGATTTGATCTACAAGACATATTGTAAAGATTTTAGACTATGTTCATGACAATTAAGTTCATCCCACTTAGATAGACATCTCGCTAGTCATTTAAGTGATACATGATCCGAATCGACTAGGCCGTGTCCGATCATCACGTGAGACGGACTAGTCATCAACGGTGAACATCTTCATGTTGATCGTATCTTCTATACGACTCATGTTTGACCTTTCGGTCTTCCATGTTCTGAGGCCATGTCTGTACATGCTAGGCTCGTCAAGTCAACCCTAAGTGTATTGCGTGTGTAAATCTGGCTTACACCCGTTGTATGCGAACGTTAGAACCTATCACACCCGATCATCACGTGGTGCTTCGGAACAACGAACCTTAGCAACGGTGCACAGTTAGGGGGAACACAATTCTTGAAATTTTAGTGAGAGATCATCTTATTTATGCTACCGTCGTTCTAAGCAAATAAGATGTAAAACATGATAAACATCACATGCAATCAAATAGTGCCATGATATGGCCAATATCATTTTGCTCTGTTTGATCTCTATCTTCGGGGCTCCATGATCATCATCGTCACCGGCATGACACCATGATCTCCATCATCGTGTCTTCATGAAGTTGTCTTGCCAAGCGTTACTTTTACTACTATGGCTAACAGTTAGCAATAAAGTAAAGTAATTACATGGCGTTTTCAATGACACGCATGTCATAGAATAAAATAAGACAACTCCTATGGCTCCTGCCGGTTGTCATACTCATCGACATACAAGTCGTGATTCCTATTACAAGAACATGATCAATCTCATACATCACATATATATATATATATATATATATATATATATATATATATATATATATATATATATATATCATTCATCACATCCTTTTGGCCATATCACATCACACGACACATGCTGCAAGAACAAGTTAGACGTCCTCTAATTGTTGTTGCAAGTTTTTACGTGGCTGCTATAGGTTTCTAGCAAGAACGTTTCTTACCTATGCCAAAACTACAACGTGATATGCCAATTTCTATTTACCCATCATAAGGACCCTTTTCATCGAATCCGATCCGACTAAAGTGGGAGAGACAGACACCCGCTAGCCACCTTATGCAACTAGTGCATGTCAGTTGGTGGAACCTGTCTCACGTAAGCGTATGTGTAAGGTCGGTCCGGGCCGCTTCATCCCACGATGCCGCCGAATCAAGATAAGACTAGTAGCGACAAGTAAACTGACAAAATCTATGCCCACAACAACTTGTGTTCTACTCGTGCATAGTAACTACGCATAAACCTGGCTCATGATGCCACTTTGGGGATCATTGCAGAAATTCAAAGAATTTCTACGCATCACCAAGTTTATCTATGGAGTTACTAGCAACGAGAGGGGAGTGCATCTTCATACCTTTGAAGATCGCGATGCGGAAGCGTTGCAAGAACGCGGTTGGTGGAGTCGTACACGAAGCGATTCAGATCGCGGCCGAATTTGATCTAAGCACCGAACAATGGTGCCTCCGCGTTCAATACATGTGCAGCCCGGTGACGTCTCCCGCGCCTTGATCCAGCAAGGGAAGATGGAGAGGTTGGGGAAGACTCTGTCCAGCCACATCACGACGGCGTGGTGGTGGTGGAGGAGCGTGGCACTCCAGCAGGGCTTCGCCAAGCACCGCGGGAGGGGAGGAGGAGTTGGGAGAGGGGGAGAGCTGCGCAAGGGTTTAGGTGCGGCTGCCCTCCCATCCCCTCTCTTTATATAGGGGAAGGGGAGAGGGGGGCGGCCTCCCTAGATAAGATCTAGAGGGGGGCGGCGGCTAGGTGGGGGGGGGGGACTTGCCCCCCAAGCAGGTGGGGCGCCCCCACCACCTAGGGTTTCCCAACCCTAGGCGCCTTGGGCCCTTGGGGGGCGCACCAGCCCACCAGGGGATGGTTCCCCCTTACTTGGTCCACTTGGCCCACCGGGGTAGGTGGCCCCACCCGGTGGACCCCCGGACACCTTTCGGTGGTCCTGGTACAATACCGGTGACCCCGAAATCACTCCGGTGACCAAAATATGACTTCCCATATATAAATATTTACCTTCGGAATATTCCGGAACACCTCGTGACGTCCGGGATCTCATCCGGGAATCTGAACAACATACGGTAACAATGTACATACATTCCCTACAATCCTAGCGTCATCGAACCTTAAGTGTGTAGACCCTACGGGTTCGGGAATCATGCAGACATGACCGAGACATATCTCCGGCCAATAACCAACAGCGGGATCTGGATACCCATGTTGGCTCCCACATGTTCCACGATTATCTCATTGGATGAACCACGATGTCAAGGATTCAATCAACCCCGTATGCGATTCCCTTTGTCTACCGGTATAGCACTTGCCCGAGATTCGATCGTCGGTATACCGATACCTTGTTCAATCTCGTTACCAGCAAGTCTCTTTACTCGTTCGGTAACACATCATCACGTGACCAACTCCTTAGTCACATAGAGCTCATTACGATGATGTCTTACCGAGTGGGCCCAGAGATACTTCTCCGTCATACGGAGCGACAAATCCCAGTGTCGATTCATTCCAACCCAACATATACTTTTGGGGATACCCGTAGTGTACCTTTATAGCCACCCAGTTACGTTGTGACATTTGGCACACCCAAAGTACTCCTACGGTATCCGGGAGTTGCACAATCTCATGGTCTAAGGAACAGATACTTGACATTGGAAAAGCTTTGGCATATGAATTAACTACATGATCTTGTGCTAGGCTTAGGATTGGGTCTTGTCCATCACATCATTCTCGTAATGATGTGATCCCGTTATCAATGACATCTAATGTCCATGGTCAGGAAACCGTAACCATCTAATTATCAACGAGCTAGTCAACTAGAACCTCACTACGGACATGTTGTGGTCTATGTATTCACACATGCATTACGATTTCCGGATAATACAATTATAGCATGAACACTAGAAAATTATCATGAATAAGGAAATATAATAATAACCATTTTATTATTGCCTCTAGGGCATATTTCCAACAGTTTTGCACAGTGGCTTATGACAAGGTACCAAAGAAGTTGGGAGGAGATGAACATTTAAAGAAGATGGTAAATGCCACTTGCAAAATTTAAAGAAAGGGAAAAGAGAGAAGAGAAGTGGTGAAAGTTGGAGGCTTAGGGATTGGGCATGACCTTGCATCAAACCACCCTAGCAAGATCAAGAAAAACTCACTTGACATAAAGGAAAAGAAATGCACAATGACAATATGAAATGCCATAAAGATGACCATGATGCAATGATGGCGATGAAGCAAATGCATGAATGCATAATGAAAGAAAACATGGCAATGCAATGACAAGGCATAATTGAAAAAGAACCCCCAAAGAAAGGATAAGGACCAAATGGTAATTGTATATATTGCCATACAAACTTTCCTCCACTATAAAAAGATCTCGTACCGAGATCTAGGACTGAAAGAAAGCGGGATACTCAGAACGGAGATGATCTTCTCGTTCCCATGTAGGTTCTCGGTCAGTATGGTGTGACCATTTCACTTTCAAGAATTTGGTGGACTTGTTGTGGGTCTTGCGCTCAGTTTCTTCAAGGATAGCAACGGGGTGTTCACGATAAGACAAGTCTTGCTGAAGATCAATCTCTTCGAAAGGAATGGTGCGTTCAGGCGTCTTGCATCACTTGCGGAGGTGTGACACGTGAAACACATCATGCACATTTGCAAAGTTGGAGGGAAGCTCGAGTTGGTAGGCTAGATCGCCTCTCTTGCCAATTATCTTAAAAGGGCCCACGTATCTTGGAGCAAGCTTGCCTTGATACCGAACCTCTGAGTGCCCTTCATGGGAGAAACACGGAGATAGACATGATCACGAATGTCGAAAGCCAAGTCACGATGCTTGCCGTCATAGTAGCTCTTTTGGCGCGATTGCGCGGCTTTGAGATTCTCACGTATGACTTTGCACATTTCTTCGGCCTCTGAGATCAAATCATTTCCAAGGAGTTGACGTTCACCAGTCTCGGCCCAGTTGAGAGGGGTACGACACTTTCTTCCATAGAGAATTTCAAACGGTGCTTTGCCTGCACTTGCTTGGAAGCTGTTGTTGTAGGAGAATTCGGCAAATGGAAGGAAATCTTCCCATTTCATACCGAAGGAGATGACACATGCCCTGAGAATATCTTTAAGAATTTGGTTCACTCTTTCGACTTGACCACTAGTCTGAGGGTGAAAAGTTGTGCTGAAGCGAATCTTGGTACCCATAGCTGACTGGAAGGAATCCCATAATTTGGAAGTGAACAAGCTTCCACGATCTGAGGAGATTACTTGAGGGATACCATGCAAAGAGACAATTCTGGAGCTATACAGCTCTCCTAGTTGTGCTGCGTTGATGGATTCTTTGACTAGAAGGAAATGAGCCACTTTAGTGTGCTTGTCAATCACCACAAAGATAGCATCATTTCCTCGCTTGGACTTGGGAAAACCGGTGACGAAATCCATCTCAATGTGATCGAATTTCCACTCGGGAATAGGTAGAGGTTGAAGGAGTCCGGCTGGACGTTGATGCTCTGCCTTCACTCTTCTGCAGACATCACAGTCGTTCACGAATTGAACAATTTCTCTTTTCGTGTGAGTCCACCAATAGGATTGCTTGAGGTCATGGTACATCTTGGAGCTTCCTGGATGTATCGAGAGGAGTGAGTCATGTGCTTCGTTCATTATGAGCTTCCTGAGATTACCTTTGGGAACCACAATTCTATCCTCAAAGAACAAAGTGTCTCTGTCATCAATGCGATAGCACTTGTACTTTGGAGTACCCTTAGCAACACCATGTTTCACCTTCTGCACCATAGCATCACTGAGTTGGGCCTCACGGATTTGATCTTCCAAGGTACGAGCAACTTGAAGGTTGGCAAGAAATCCTCGCGGAAAAACTTGGAGGTTGAGCTTCCTGAATGACTCACAAAGTTCAGGTTGGAACGGTTTGAGGAGACTATTGCAATAAGCCTTTCTGCTCAAGGCATCTGCAATGTCATTGGCCTTGCCAGGAGTATACTCAATGCTTGGATCATACTCTTGAATCATTTCAGCCCAACGAGTCTGGCGGAGGTTAAGGTTTGGCTGGGTGAAGATGTACTTCAGGCTCTTGTGATCGGTGAAGATGTTCACTTCTTTGCCCAACAGAAGGTGTCTCCACGTGATCAAGGCATGAAAAACTTTTGCTAGCTCAAGATCATGTGTGGGGTAATTCTTCTCATTTGGTTTAAGCTGACGCGAAATGTATGCCACGATCTTCTTGTCTTGCATGAGAACACCGCCAAGACCTTGCAATGAAGCATCACAGAACACTTCATAAGGCTTGGACTCATCCGGAGGAGTAAGAACCGGAGCATAAATGAGCTTCTCTTTGAGTGTATTGAATGCCACATCACAATCAGGAGTCCACAAGTACTTGACATTCTTCTGCAACAGGTTGGAAAGAGGATTGGCAATCTTGGAGAAGGTCTCAACGAACCTTCTGCAATAGCTTGCGAGACAGAGGAAACTTCGGAGTTGTTTGACATTCCGAGGAGGTTCCTAGTTGACAATAGCTTCAACCTTCTCGGGGTTAACAGAAATGCCTTCGGCAGAGATAATATGGGCAAGATAGAGGACTTTATCAAGCCAGAATTCACATTTGGAGAACTTCGCATAGAAACAGTGCTCACGGAGCCTGTCGAGGACCAAACGGAGGTGCTTGGCATGGTCTTCTTCATTCTTGGAGAATACCAAGATATCATCGAGGTAGACGAGAACACATTCATTGGTGTAGGGGTTGAATATGAAGTGCATCATCCAAGAGAAGGTGGGTGGAGCATTTGCAAGCCCGAAAGACATGACCATGTATTCATATGAGCCATAGCTCGTTCTGAATGCGGTCTTGGGAATATCCTCTTCACGGATACGGATTTGATGGTAGCCCATCCGGAGATCAAGCTTCGAGAAAACCTTGGCTCCTTTGAGCTGCTTGAACAATTCATTGATATTGGGGAGCGGGTACTTATTCTTTATTGTCTTCTTGTTCAATGGCCGGTAATCAACGCACAATCGTTCCGTACCATCCTTTTTCTTGACAAAAAGAACACCACAGCCCCAAGGGGAAGTACTTGGTCTTATGAGACCCATACATTCTTGCTCATTGAGTTGTTTCTTCAGCTCCTTCAACTCATCAGGAGAAAGCTTGTACGGACGCCGACAGGCTGGCTCCGTACCAGGTTCAAGTTCAATGACGAATTCAACAAGACAGTTGGGAGCATTCCTGGAAGCTCTTTAGGGAATACATCCTCATATTCACAAACCACCGGAATCTAGGATATGGCATTAATCTCACCCTTGTCATTGAGAGAGAATAGCCTGATTGTGTTATCTCGAGCTGCGAAGATAATTACTTCTTTGGAAAGATGATTTAGCTTGACCTCCTTGTTTGCACAATCAATATTTGCATCATGCTTAGAGAGCCAATCCATCCCAAGAATAAGATCAATGTCGGAGTTACCGAGAACAATCGGGGAAACCGGAAAACTGTAATCACCCATATGAATGGATATGTCCGGAGCAAACACGATAGAATGCATTTGTTTTCCCGGAGAAATAATTGATAACTGCCTTGGTAAAGCTTCGGTGACAAAATTGTGCTTCGATGCAAATGGGTGAGATATGAAAGAACATGATGCACCCGAATCAAACAAGACTTTAGTAGGAATTGAGTTAACTGAGAGGTTACCCATTATCACATCGGAAGAATTCTCTGCTTGAGTTGCATTCATCAGGTTCACTCTTGCTGACTTGGGATTGTGCTTGACAATAGCATTGCTGACAGGTGGAGGAGGCGGAAGGCACCTTTGGTTGGTGCACTTGTTGGAATAGTGACCCTTCAGACCACATTTATAGCAAGTGACCTCTGAAACTAGACGGGAAGGAGGAACACTTGGTCTTGGTGCTTGGAACTGAGACTTGAACTGGTTGCTTGGGTTGGGTGGGTGGGAGAATCCACGACCACCTGAGTGCTTGTTCTGAGTCGGAGGACGGAGCACTGGAGGAGGCGGTAGCTAGAACTTCTGCTGCTTGGCAACCACTTGAGAGGAAGAGGAGGAGTGAACATCATCTCTTATCCTCTTCTTGGAAGCTTCACATTTGATCTGAGCTGCCTCTTGCTTGAGAGCCATGTTGTAGAATTGATCAAATTCATCTGGCTCGAACAAAGCGAGTGCAAGTTGGAGTTCATCTTTCAGACCACCTCGGAACTGGTAGATTTTGCTCTTGGCATCGGGGATGTCTTGCTTCGCATAACGGGCAAGATTCTGGAACTTGACATTGTATTGGTAGACGGACATGGTACCTTGCTTCAGATTGCGGAATTGCTCACGCAGGCCTTCAATGACATTGGTAGGGATGTGATGAGAACGGAAATCATGGCAGAAGTCAGTCCACGAGATCTCACGACCCGCTCTGGAGTCTTTGTACTGTTGCCACCAATCTGCAGCATGATCTTTGAGTTGGGAAAGCGGCAAACTTGACATAATCCTTAGGTCTGATGTTATTGCACTCAAAATGCTTCTTGATGTCTGTGATCTAATCTTCGGCATCTAGCGGGTCCACACAGTAACTGAAAGACTTGGGCTGATTTGCCAGGAATTGTTTCAGAGTCGCAAAGTGAGGTTGATTGAACATATTTCCTTGTCCTTGGTTCCCTTGATTGCCTTGATTTGCTTGATTGGCTTGGAAATTATGCATCATCTGCATGAGCATCTGAGTGTTTTGGTTGCTTGCCTTCATAATCGCTCTCCATGCCTCAGACGGAGGAGGAGGGGTAGGAGTACGCTCTTCTTCACCCTCTGGGTTCTGGTTGGGAACTTTCTTAGGTGACATCCTGAAGATGATGACAACCGTTAGCCATTGAAGCAAATAATAGATAAGCTGATTCAACGGCTAGATATTTGCAACATATAGTCTTCACAATGAACATCCGAACAAAATTGAACGAATGAATTCCATAGCTTAATGGTACATCAACTTGTCGAGAAGCCACTTGGGAGAGCAAAATGATAGAATAAAACAACAAGGTACAGAAGGAACAAATACATAATAGAGGTTTCATCCCACATGTTCGTGTTGAATGCCTCATGGCACGTGTTACAAAGGGAATTGCAATCCTTGGATCAGCATAGCCAAGGATCCTTTAAGATGCAACCCCCTAGTGCAACAACGCCCATGATAGCCTCTCCACTAGATGTTGAACCCCAACCTCATATCATGCACCCGTTGGAAGATTACCTAAGAGCTACTTGAAAACCCACCTATTAATTCCTGGAGCTTTCCAGTTATGCAATCTGGTGTTGGGGATACAGGGGAAGCACCGCATATCACTCAACTAATAAATCCTACATCCAGCTGTATCCATCCGTCAACACATAACTAGGCACCTTCGGAAACTATTTACCTCGGACCTTCGAAATGCATCCGCTATACTAGCTGTGGCAATACTCCCGAACTATCCCCCCAGTACTGGGTGACGTCGGGGTTATCTCACCACCAGACATGCATAGAAGAGTTTTCGATGTCGGCTGCCTCTGGTATTCTAGAACCGCTACGATACATTTGTGACGACAACACCTCGGAGCTCAACTCCCCGGGACACTGCCACAACCCGTAAATGACAGGAGGCACCAAGAACAATGTTCTCGTCACAAAGATATCGGAACAATCCAAACAATACCCGCGTGATCCTAAAAAAATTGGTGAAATTTTGAGAATAGTGCAGTTAAAACAACGTCAGGAGTCCTCACCAGAGCGATGAAGGGGATGAGGAGTAAAAAGAAGTCCTACTCTCCGATATATATATATATATATATATATATATATATATATATATATATATATATATATATATATATATATATATATATATATATATATATGACTCAAAACGTTTTGTGTGTGTGCCTAGACTCAACCATCAGCAGTTCGATCAATAAGGAGGCTCCTAGGTCGGAGAAGGCTCTAAATACCAACTTGTAATGCCCAGGATGCGACTATATCTCCTACGTGTCGAGGCACGACTTAGAGACATAAGCGCATTCTGGAATGATCGCAAGCGTGGTATCTTTTCACAACTCATGTAAAAGTTCAGGGATGAAAGAGGAAAGATAGTTGCCTTACACTTGCCATGTCACACAATGAATACAATAACGTACATTCATTCAAATAACATAGGGTTCGACTACGGACGAAAACCAAATGAGAAAGATACCACAAACACAAGTCCAGATCACTCCTAGTAGGAACCACTACTGATCGTCGGGATATGTAACATAGAAACGACCCCGCTCTTCATCGAACTCCCAGTGAAGTTCTGATCCATCTCCTGCAACGTTCTCGGCTGTACATGCATCTAGTGTGTGTTGTAATCTATGAGCCACAAGGACTCAGCAATCCCATTCCCGGGTATCAAAACTAACAAAGCCTTTAGGTGTGGAGAGGTAATAAAGTGTTTGCAGCAAGTACTAAGCAACTAGCTTACGAATTCAGAGCGAGAGGAGAATATGTGCCAACGGTCGTCAAGTTGATCAAGAAGTGATCCTAACTACTCACGTTCATACATAACCCCACCGTGTTCACTTTCCGAAGCCCTTCGGAAAGAGACCATCACGGTTACTCACACAGGTAGTATATTTTTAAGGATATGGTGTCAAGTTATCTACAACCGGATATTAACAAATTCCCATCTGCCACATAACCGCGGGCACGGCTTTCGAAAGTTCAAAACCCTGCAGGGGTGTCCCAACTTAGCCCATCACAAGCTCACGATCTGCGGAGTCGCAACTCCAAATTGAGAAGACCCGAGTATTCTTGGAATCCCGTGCTCAAGATATTTCGATAAAGGTAAAACTAATCCAGCAAGACCCCCCGGCGTGCCGACACCCTGATAGTAGCCGCGCGTATGATGGGCCTCTAACCCCTCGTTGGTTACCCCAAGTGGAAGGTGTAAGACGCAGTGTTGTGGAAGTTTTTCCCTTAGCAAAGATGCCAAGGATCGAATCCCCAGAGACTCCTAGGTTCAACAAGTAGGTGTCAACTGCTAACGGTGCCAGATATTAGCAATCAACGTGGACCTGCACACAGATACAAATAACTTTGCTCCCAACAAGTACAGAGAGGTTGTCAATCCCTCCGGCCTTGTAGTTCACAAAGGATTAAAAGCAGATGATAGTAGTGATAGATAATGTTTGCAATAGTAAATAAAAGCGAAAAGTAAATAGCGGATGTGATCAATGATGGTAATATGGACCGGAGTCTCATGATGTTCACTAGTGATGTCTCTCTCCCAAAAGACGATAAAACAGCTATGTGAGGTAAACGAATTACAGCTGGGCAATTGACAGGACCACGAACGCAAACCAATGCTGACTACATTGCAAGAAAGGTTGAGGTTCAAAGCTTGGGCGGTACGCCAAAGTAAGTAGACCGAAATCCATCAATATCTACTACTAATCATCCACCTTGAGATATCTATCCAGAACATCTCGCTGGTATTAAGTTGCGAGCCCCACCCATAGTGTAAACTCAAAGCAACAGACAACTGCATTAAAAGAACTTTGCGTAAAGTAAACAATCCTTGCACCCGCGGGCACAAGCACCGTTGTTTTCCCCCTTGTGGCAACAGCACATCCCCTAGACTCATGTTTCTGTCACTCAAACTAGTCATCGAGGGGCATGAACCCACAATCAAGCATAACGTTCCCTCTTGGAGTCACTACCTACTACTTGGCCAAAGCAATAAATAACAACGGAGAACATGCAAGAATTACTTATGAACATAAATATAAAAGAGGTGAATCAAATATATTACTCAAGGACAATCTGAACATAATCTCATAATCCATCGGATCCCAACAAACTCAACATAGCAACAGCATAAGGATTATATATGTGCCTCGATCATGTAGGGCAGCTCACGAGGACTAATTAGTGAAGCACAAGAACGGGAGGAGAACATCACATAGCTACTGGTCATTGACTCATGGTCCAAGGGAGACTACTCACGACTCATCCGGGAGGCGTCCATGGTGGTGGAGAAGCTCCCGGTGGTGATCCTCCCCTCCGGCAGGGTGCCGGGAAGGGTTTTCCTGGTGCTCCCGATCTTGGAAGCGGCGGCGGCGACGGAACAGAGATGGGATCGCGAAAAGAGTTCCTCTTCTGAGGGTTTCGGAGGACGCTTTAAATATATGCCAAAGGGGGGCATCGGGGAAGCTTGG
>LR738713.1:823684000-823738280 GCA_902687465.1 Secale cereale | reverse complement strand
CCCCCCCCCCCCGGCTGTCCTTCGAGCGCACGGTAGTTTTCGGAACGCTGATTTTTTATACAATTTTTCTGGATTTTTCCTGGCAGTTCTCGTAACGTGAAAACCTGAAATACAAAAACAGCCGAAAACAGAAACTGGCACTGGGGTGCACTGGATTAGTAAGTTAGTCCAAATATGATCAAAAGTGTATGGAAGTGTATGAATATCATAGCAATATCACCCAAAAGTGGCATGGAGCAAGCATAAATTATAGATACGTTTTGGACGTATCAACATCCCCAAGCTTAATTCCTGCTCGTCCTCGAGTAGGTAAATGATAACAAGAATAATTTCTGTAGTGACATGCTATTAACCATATAGGACTTCTTATAGTCATATGACAAAAGCTTACTGAGACAGTGAATCTATAGTAATTAAGTTGCCTCATGAGAAAATCACAAATGACTGAAAGTTTTACAACATGAAACTGAAACATCAAAAAGATTTGCAATGAACATGATGTGCAAATATGATAAAGTGATATCTAGCTTGCCCCCTTTAGTGAAGCAAAACATAAATGCAGGGGCACCTTCAAGGTTTAAGTGATGACTAGATACAATGATTTCAAAATAAACGATATCGCAATCATGCAAAAGACAATGCTACTTTGGGACAATGCACATTACACTCAGAATGACAATCATGCTCTTAGTAGTTGGTGCTTTAAAAGAAGGTGGAGACTCGACATAAAAGTAAAAGAATGGTTAAGTGCTAGAGCTTTTTATTTTGAAAACATAGAAGCAATTTTGTCAACGGTAGTAGTACTTCATATGTGTCATGCATAAGACATCCTATAAGTTGCAAGCCTCATGCATCGAATACCAATAGTGCTCGCACCTTGTCCTAATTAGCTCGGATTTCCATGGGTTATCATTCCATTACATATGTTTCAACCAAGTGTCACAAAGGGGTACCTCTATGCCACCTGTACAAAGGTCCAAGGAGATAAATCGCATTTGATTTCTCGTTTTTGATAGATCTCAACTTGAGGACATCCATACCGGGACAACATAGAAAATAGATGATGGACTCCTATTTAATGCATAAGCATATTCTCATAAGAGATTGAGGATTAATTTCCAAGCTAAAACTTCCACCATGATACATGGCTTTGGTTGGCGGCCCAATGTTCTTCTCTAACAATATGCATACTCATTCAACCCAGGGCAAATCACCCTTACTTCAGACAAGACGAACATGCATATCAACTCACATGATATTCAACAAAAGTGTGACAGTTGATGGCGTCCCCAAAAACATGGTTACCGCTCAGCAAGCAACTTATAAGAAATAAGATACATAGGCAACATATTCTTTACCACAATAGTTTTTAAGCTACTTTCCCATGAGCTATGTATTGCAAAGTTAGTCTGCTTAGTACAGGTGGAGGTTAGCAAAAGACTGGGAGCGACCAACTAAGAGAGCAATGACGGTCATAATCATGCAGAGCGACAAAGCAACAATGAATCAGGCATGGTAGTTATATCGCTACTCAGAAATAAAAGATCATCAAGGCTTGACAGACTTTCTTTACAGTCTTAAATATGCGTGAGCATACGCCAAGTCAATCAAAATAAATTCTCGAAGGAAGATATTACTAAACCATACCACATCATAGGCAAACAAATCATGTTGGTACTCCAATAACACATTGGGAATCCCCCAGCTATTTGAGATTAACCATAAGAAAACCTGAACTACTAAGCACCATTATGCACGTAGCATCTTTATCATAGACATATTAACCAATGCAACGGAAGCAAACTCTCTTAATAAGGTGAGCATGATAATTAAAGAGAGTTCAAGCACCCAGCTAAACAAAAGCTCTTTGAAAAGATAAGCATGAATACTAAGAGCAGAGCATGATAGTAGCTATTAAAAGACAAAGAACACACACAACATAGATAGACATGAAAATTCTATGTTATGTTCTAGGTAGAAGTGGAGCGTGTTTCTCTCCCACATAAAGAACGCTGAGTTCCGACTCGTTATGAAAAACTAAAAAGAAAACTAAAAGCAAGACGCTCCAAGCATAGCACATAATACATGAAGTGATAAAAATATAGGGGAACGAAAGACGAACTAATAATGTTGATGGAGAAGGGGATGCACGGGGGCATCCCCAAGCTTAGACGCTTGAGTCTTCTTGAATATTTCTTGGGGGTGCACGGGGGCATCCCCAAGCTTGAGCGCTTGACACTCCTGAATCTTTTTTATCATCTTCCCTCGCACACTTGAAAACTCCCTTCATACATAACTCATCATAATCTGATTAGCGAGGTTAGTACCCTTAATAAAATAATTGCACCTTGCTGGAAAAAAAAGATATTCTTGAAGTTCTACTGTTTCTCAATATTGCCAAAAGGTTTTTGCAAAGAAAAAGCAAGTTCTTGGTTTGCAAAATGAAGGAAAGGCAAAACAGGACAGAATCTGTGAAAAACAGAACAGCAGGTAGTAATTGATCTGTTCGGGATACTTATGCAACTCAAATCAAAAAACTCAGAACAGACGCACGAAATACAATTATATAGAGAACGCTGTCGAAAAAATTCAGACCAAAAACATGATCTGGTGATTTTATACGAATTTTTCTATCCAAGGACAGAATATGTTTCCTGGACAGCACCTCACAACTTTTGAACTTTCTAGCAATCAGAGGCTATACTTGGCACAAATATGAAAAACAAAGATACAACGATGATGCTACAGCAGTAAACAACATCAAGACACAACAAAAGCAAAAAATTTATTCATGTGGGCTGCCTCCCAAAAGCGCTTTCTTTTATGCCTTTAAGCTAGGCATAATGCATAGAGATCAAGTTTTATCAAGAGTAAAAGAATAGCTAGCCCGTACAATGGACTCAAAAGGTAACTTGATCTTCTTACGAGGGAAGTGTTCCATCCCTTTCTTGAGAGGAAACTGAAATTTTATATTACCCTCTTTCATGTCAATGATAGCACCAACGGTGCGTAAAAAGGGACGTCCCAAAATAATTGGACATGAAGGATCACATTCAATATCCATAATAGTGAAATCAACGGGCACATAATTATCATTGACAACGATAAGAACATCGTCGATCCTCCCCAAAGGTTTCTTTATGGAAGAATCAACGAGACAAACACCAAAAGAACAAGAATCATAAGGTTTCAATTTAAGCATATCATATATTCTTTTGGATATAACAGAGGTACTAGCACCAACATCACATAATGCATAGCAAGAGAAGTCATTCAATTTAAATTTTATCATAGGATCCCAACCATCTTCTAGCTTTCTAGGTATGAAGGCTTCTACTCTAAGTTTCTCCTCGCTAGCTTTGATGAGAGCATTAGTGATATGCTCTGTGAAGGCAAGGTTAAGCGTGCTAGTGCGGGGATCTCTAGACATCTTGTGAAGGAAATCAATAACTTCGGTAAGAGTGCAATTATCAAAATCAAGGTCACGAGCATCAAGTAAAGTGGTAGTGGTGTCCTTTAGGTTCACTTGTTTGGTAGTTTCTATAGTCATAGCATCACCATTAATAGGTCCAATGGGACCAGGAGTACATTGGGTGCTAAGAGTTTGAACATCCTCAACAACTTGGATAGTAGCAACAGTGTGGTGGGTAGGAAGGTTCTTAATTCTTTCCTCTTCCTCCCTTTCTCTAGCCCATCTTTCTTTAAGTTTAGCCATCATCCTAATGTTTTCATTAATTTGCACTTGAATAGCATTTATAGGAGTGACTTCCCTCTCCTCAAGAGGAGAAGTTTTAATTTTTAGCAATTTTACCTCATTGGCTAAATGGTCTACCTTAAAAGAAAGATCATCTAGTTTATGTAGTTTTTCTTCTACACTCTTATTAAAGGCTTTTTGGGTAGTGATGAAATCTTTAAGCATAATCTTTAGTTTAGTAGTGGAGTTCTTGGTACTAGGATAAGCATTATTGTTCCCATAAGAATTAGAGGGGAACGGTCTAGGATTGTTACCAAAATTACTCCTATAAGCATTGTTGTTAAAATTGTTTCTAGAGATAAAGTTCACATCTACTTGTTCTTGAGCAATCAAAGAATTTAAAGGAACATCACGAGGATCAACAGTAGATTGCTTCGAAAGTAGAGACATGATCAAGTCAACTTTTTCATTAAGGGAGGAAATCTCCTCGACAAAGTTTACCTTCCTACCTGATGGAGCGCGTTCGGTGTGCCATTGGGAATAGTTGGTCATCATCTCATCGAGAAGCTTCGTGGCAGCACCAAGTGTAGTTGACATAAAAGTTCCTCCCGCGGCCGAATCTAACAAGTTCCGCGAGGTAAAGTTCAAGCCTGCATAAAAAGTTTGGATAACCATCCATGTAGTCAAACCGTGAGTAGGGCAGTTCTTGATAAGAGATTTCATACGTTCCCAAGCTTGGGCAACGTGTTCATTATCCAATTGTTTAAAATTCATTATGTTACTTCTAAGTTGGATAATTTTAGCAGGTGGATAGTATTTTCCGATAAAAGCATCTTTGCACTTGTCCCATGAATCTATGCTGTTTCTAGGCAAAGACTGAAACCAAATTTTAGCTCCTCCTCTCAAGGAGAAAGGAAAAAGCTTAAGCTTAACAATATTACCATCTATTTCGTGGTACTTTTGCATATCACAAAGTTCAACAAAGTTGTTTAAGTGTAAAGCAGCATCATCTCCAGCACCGGAGAATTGTTCTTTCATGACTAAGTTTAGTAAAGCAGGTTTAATTTCATATGAAGGTGCTGAAGTGGCAGGTGTAGTGATAGGTGTGCTGATAAAGTCATCGTTGTTGTGACTAGTGAAGTCACACAACTTGGTGTTCTCGGTGGAACCCATAGTAGCAAGCAAGCAAGATAACTATTTTTGTGATTTTCGATAAAAAGGTACTAAAGCAAAAACTGAAAGGTAAACTAACAAGACTAAAAAGCAAAGGTAAAAGATAGCATGCAACTCCCCTATCCTGAAGAGTGGAGTCCCCGGCAACGGCGCCAGAAAAACTCCTTGATGGGCCTCAAACCCCTCGTTGGTTACCCCAAGTGGAAGGTGTAAGATGCAGTGTTGTGGAAGTTTTTCCCTTAGCAAAGATGCCAAGGATCGAATCCCCAGAGACTCCTAGGTTCAACAAGTAGGTGTCAACTGCTAACGGCGCCAGATATTAGCAATCAACGTGGACCTGCACACAGATACAAATAACTTTGCTCCCAACGAGTACAGAGAGGTTGTCAATCCCTCCGGCCTTGTAGTTCACAAAGGATTAAAAGCAGATGATAGTAGTGATAGATAATGTTTGCAATAGTAAATAAAAGCGAAAAGTAAATAGCGGATGTGATCAATGATGGTAATATGGACCGGAGTCTCATGATGTTCACTAGTGATGTCTCTCTCCCAAAAGACGATAAAACAGCTATGTGAGGTAAACGAATTACAGCTGGGCAATTGACAGGACCACGAACGCAAACCAATGCTGACTACATTGCAAGAAAGGTTGAGGTTCAAAGCATGGGCGGTACGCCAAAGTAAGTAGACCGAAATCCATCAATATCTACTACTAATCATCCACCTTGAGATATCTATCCAGAACATCTCGCTGGTATTAAGTTGCGAGCCCCACCCATAGTGTAAACTCAAAGCAACAGACAACTGCATTAAAAGAACTTTGCGTAAAGTAAACAATCCTTGCACCCGCGGGCACAAGCACCGTTGTTTTCCCCATTGTGGCAACAGCACATCCCCTAGACTCATGTTTCTGTCACTCAAACTAGTCATCGAGGGGCATGAACCCACAATCAAGCATAACGTTCCCTCTTGGAGTCACTACCTACTACTTGGCCAAAGCAATAAATAACAACGGAGAACATGCAAGAATTACTTATGAACATAAATATAAAAGAGGTGAATCAAATATATTACTCAAGAACAATCTGAACATAATCTCATAATCCATCGGATCCCAGCAAACTCAACATAGCAACAGCATAAGGATTACATATGTGCCTCGATCATGTAGGGCAGCTCACGAGGACTAATTAGTGAAGCACAAGAACGGGAGGAGAACATCACATAGCTACTGGTCATGGACTCATGGTCCAAGGGAGACTACTCACGACTCATCCGGGAGGCGTCCATGGTGGTGGAGAAGCTCCCGGTGGTGATCCTCCCCTCCGGCAGGGTGCCGGGAAGGGTTCTCCTGGTGCTCCCGATCTTGGAAGCGGCGGCGGCGGCGGAACAGAGATGGGATCGCGAAAAGAGTTCCTCTTCTGAGGGTTTCGGAGGACACTTTAAATATATGCCAAAGGGGGGCATCGGGGAAGCTTCGGGGGGCCCAGGTGCCCCCCGGCACGGCCCAGGGGGGGGGGGGGGGCGCCGCCAGGGCGCCTGGAGCCCTGGTGGCCCCCCCCCGGCTGTCCTTCGGGCGCACGGTAGTTTCCGGAACGCTGATTTTTTATATAATTTTTCTGGATTTTTCCTGGCAGTTCTCGTAACGTGAAAACCTGAAATACAAAAACAGCCGAAAACAGAAACTGGCACTGGGGTGCACTGGATTAGTAAGTTAGTCCAAATATGATCAAAAGTGTATGGAAGTGTATGATTATCATAGCAATATCACCCAAAAGTGGCATGGAGCAAGCAGAAATTATAGATACGTTTTGGACGTATCAGCGTATCTCGTCTCAGGCCACGACCGGATGGGCGATCCTACAAGTAATACCAATCCCCGAGATTTCTCGTGGTGGCCCCGCAGAACCCCCAGTTTGGACCAACACTCATGAGGAGCACTGGCCGGGGTGTTGATTAAGAACTCGGGTTTGCAACACCCTATGCAAGTTTTTAGTAGTTAGGCAAATGTAGTACCAAAGTTGAGTCTTGCTGGAAAAGCTTTAAGCAGAGTGAATTATCAGGGGGGGCATAAACCCCAACCGTGTTAGGAACGCAAAATCAAGGAACATAACACCGATTTATCGGGTCCTAAGGTGGCATGAGTGGAACAAAACACCAAGCAGAAGGCCAAGCCTTCCACCCATTACCAATATATATGTGCATTAATTTAATTAAGATAAGTATTGTTTTATCCCAATGAGCAAGTCCGAACGTGGATCAATCTTCGAAAACTTCACCTGCAACTAACAACACTATAAGAGGGGCTGAGCAAAAGCGTACTTAGCCAATCAACGGTTTGCAAGGAAGGCGGTTAGAGTGTTTCATGGCAACATAGGAGGCAGACAAAACAGGAATAGACATTGAGGCATATCTAAAGAGCGATACAACTAGCATAGGCAAAGATAGAGGTGATATCGGGGAATGGTCATCTTGCCTGTTAAGTCCACGGAGGGATAGCAACCTTGCTCCTCAAACTCAGTCTCGACAGGAATCTCGAACTCTGAATCGTCACCGGGCTCTAACCAACACAACAATACAAACACCGGAACACCAATCAATCACCATGCAATGCTCAATCACATGATGCAAGACATGATGCATATGAGCATGGACAAGATATGATGCATCTCAAAGGAACATGATGAGTGCACATGTGGCATGGCATTATGCAAGAACACTAAACATGAAAGGGGACACAACATGCAAAGAGTGCAAGAACAACCATATTCACATATGTAGTTATTTAGTTCAACTATCCAAGCACCCAACAAGTTTTTAAAAGGCTGCTTAACATGGCAAGGGGTGCAACTAAGAACAATAACATCATGCAAGCATTTTAAATGGGCCGGAAGGAACAAACAACAATTCTGGAAACTCCCATGTGCATATAAATAAGTATAGGAAAGATCTGTTGTAGGCATATTTTTGAGTTATTAAACATGTAAAGTAACAGCACCAAGTTAATCTACACATTTTTCCACCCCAAATACATATAAAGTTTGTCAAATTTGGAGCTACGGTTATTTAGTTATGAATTAAACAAGTTTGAACATGTTTTTAACACAAATATATTCAAACATCATTTTAAATGTTTTTAACATGGCAACAAAAGCATATAATTAATCTACACTAAAAACTAAGCAGTTTTCATATATAAAGTATTTTAAACAGATGCATATTTTAAAAGATATGAAATATGCAAAAGAAATGCAAAAACTGAATTAAAAAATAGAAAAAACACTACACTGACTCAGTCTGGGCCAGCCACGGTCGCTGACCAGTGGCCGCAGGGGCTGCTGAGGTGGCAGCGTGGGTGCTGGAGTGGGTGTGAGCTGGCTCAGGGGATGACAGGTGGGGCCAAGATGCTAGTGGGACAGCGAAATGCAAAAAGGGGCATATTTCCACTGGCCCTGCGGGGAATCGAACCCGCGCCTATGAATTACCTGAACGAGAGACAGACCATTGGGCTAGCTATGTGCGACTGATAGGAGAGGGGCTTGGCTCCTCTTGAGCTGGCCCGGGATGGACCTGACTCCTCTGCGCGTACAGAGAAACTGTCGACGGCGCTGGCCAGCAACGCCGGCGATGGTGAGGCTCTAGAGCGGCGACGGTGATGCGGATCTGAGAGGAGGGTGCTGTAACGGACAGGGGCGCTCGAGCCCGAGCATGCGCTCGGCTCGGGGCCATGGCAACAATGCGCGGCAAGGCGCGGCGAGGAGCTGCTGGGGACGCGGGGCGCGCGGCGCTGGAGCTGCTGGGGACGTGGGGCGCGCGGTGCTGGAGGTGCTGGGGACGCGGGACGCGCGACACTGGAGCTGCTGGGGACGCGGGGCGTGCGGGCTGCATGTACTCTCTGAAGATTCAGAGATCCACCGGAGCAACGAGAGCACGACGACGGCTCGGACCTAGCGAGAACTACCGGGATCTTCGGACTCCAGGAGAAGGCAGAGAGGGAGCTGGTTATACCTGCTTACCCTAGGACATGGGGAGTTCGCCGGAGAAGCATCGGAGAAGACGCCGTCGAGCTCTGAACTTGGCGTCGACGCTGTCCGTGAAGCAGAGGAGGAAGGGGATGTCGAGGAAGTAGCGGGACTTGGCGATCCTGGGCGCGGCACGACGTCGGGATGGATTCGGGGAGAGAGGCCGTGCTCGTGGAAGTCGCGGAGGAAGGCGGGGCGACGCTACGCCGGCGGCGAGCTCCTGCTCGGGTCGGCCATGGCGTCCGTGTGCAGCGCGCGAGCGCACGAGGAGGAGATGTGAAGATGCGGCGGCGCGGAGGGGAAGAAGGAGAGGGGAAAACCCTAGGAGGGCGCGGGGCGTGCTTTATAGGGGCGCGGTCGAACTGGCCTCGACGTCCGTGAATTCACGGCGCGACGGCGAGGGGGTTCTGCCTCTGAAACGAGGGAGACGGAGGAGGACGGAGCAGGTGGCCGTGAGGCCTGGGTCGCTGGCAGGCGGGCCCGGTGAGAGGGAGAGAGAGGGGAGCTGCGCTGGTGGACTGGCGCGCGGGGAGGTTGCTAGGCCGAGGGGTGAGGCCAAGGCCCAGGCGGGCGCTGGCTACGCTGGGCTGCTACTGCGCTGCTGGGCTGCTCAGCTGCTGCTCTTTCTTTCTATTTTCTTTAGGCAGAAAAAACAAAAACCCATGTGGAAGGAAAAGGAGTTAGGAGGAAATAAAAATATTCCCTAGCTTCTGGAATTATGCCCCATTTTATAAAAATGAGTTGGACATTTTTAGAGGTAGAAAAATAAAACAAGTTTGAAAATGGTTCAAACCTGACCAAAACATTTCAAAATAAGGTGAGGTTTTGCACAGTGGCTTAGGACAAGGTACCAAAGAAGTTGGGAGGAGATGAACATTTAAAGAAGAGGGTAAATGCCACTTGCAAAATCTAAAGAAAGGGAAAAGAGAGAAGAGAAGTGATGAAAGTTGGAGGCTTAGGGATTGTGCATGACCTTGCATCAAACCACCCTAGCAAGATCAATAAAAACTCACTTGACATAAAAGAAGAGAAATGCACAATGACAATATGAAATGCCATAAAGATGACCATGATGCAATGATGGTGATGAAGCAAATGCATGAATGCATAATGAAAGAAAATATGGCAATGCAATGACAAGGCTTAATTGAAAAAGAACCCCCAAGGAAAGGATAAGGACCAAATGATAATTATATATATTACCATATGGAAGTTTTACATTTGGGGTGTTACATGTGGCGACTGGCAGTGAGGTGGCACTTCGACGGCGAGTGGCGAGGCCTGTGAGGAGCAGCGGTTGCTGGTTGTCTGGGCACGGAAGCGCCGCCAGTGGCCCACGACAAGGATCTCAATTGCCGTTGGTAATTTGTGCTTCCACTCATTGCAATGTTACATTCAGGAGTAAGGACACGCCTCACGTTCTGTTTGTGTCTATTGTATGAACATACAGCAGTCAATGGATCCTGGAGACGTGATGTTAATCAGATTTCATTTGGAAGGCCAATTTTTGAATGATTGGAAATCACTTGAATATAGTGGGGGAAATCAAGTTGGAGGAAATAAAAGGGATGTCTTATTCTGCTCCCGAGCTCAAATGCTCCCTTATGAATAGTAAAATCGAAAAAAATAGTAAAAACATTAAAAAAATCCTGAATTTTTTCGGGTTAAACATTGACAAATGCTTTGTATGCTTACAAAATTTCAATACAAAATGACATTCGTGGAGGGCATCGCGAAAAAATATCAGCACTCCAAAATGTGTCAAAATTAGCAATGTTGGAACATCGATTTTTTTTGCCAAGACTTACACGAATGTCATTTCATGCTGAAATTTTGCAAGCATACATTTTTTTTCAAAGTCTACCATAGAAAATTAAGAATTTTTTGAATTTATTTACTATTTTTTCAGTTTTACAGTTCATAAGGGAGCATTTGAGCTCGGGAGTAGAAACTCCATGTCCAAAATAAAAGAGCAAAGAAAGTCCTAGCAAAACTAGTAGACTAGTTTACTTGTACTCATGTTTGTGGTTAACCCTTGTGGTTATGTCAGAATTCATGTTTGTGGTTATCCCTTGCGATTTTGTCAGAATTCATGTTTGTGGTTGCTTGTAAGACTAATTAGTACTATTTCTCATTTACTTTGTTAGACTTTGAGAATTCGCTTGTGGTTTTCTTTTAAGACTAATCGGTACTATGTTTGTGGTTATGTCAGACCATGTTTGTCATGGAATTTGTTCAGCTCAATACTTTGTCCAACCATTTATGATCAAGTCAACAATCTATCATGCATTCATTTTACACAATGGTCTAAAATCATGTGAATAATCTGATATGAATCCCATTTAGTTTATACAATGGTCTGAAATTGAAACTATCTAGTTAACATACAATTGGTTGTTACCAAACAAGACAAACATGCGACTGGAATGCTCTAAGAACACCCAATTTTTAATAAATAACATAGGCCAGATTACATGATGGTCAAAACCAGGCCATGTGGACGGTTTTGGTCAAAACCAGGTCCATGTCATACCAAAACCACTTTAAGCGTCATGATGGACTGAGTTTTAGTGGTTTCGAAGTTGAGGCATGATTTCTATACTATCGTGATAGTTCGAGGACGAAAAAAAAATATCCACGGGAAGACAACGAGTGTTCGCTACGGTATGGGAGATTGATGGAGACATAACTTTTTGGAGTGCACAATGCCTTCTATGGTAGATTTGCAGCGCGAAGCTTAAAGAACTATGAAAACATCGAACTTAACATCTCTTGGAAAAAACTCACGAGCAAATTTTGAACTTACAAATAATCTTTGAAATTATCTGAAATCGAGAACAAATTTACGAAAACAATCACATTTTTGAATTATTGAACACAATTTAGAAACAGGAACACGTTTTTTAGAGAAACAAAATTTAAAAAGCCCAATTTTTTTTAAATTTTAAAGCAAAATTTGTTCCAAACAAAGTGGAATTGTGAACATTTTTCAAATACGTGAACAAATGTTTGAAACCAGAACATTTTTTTGAAACTTTGATTTTCTTTTTGAAAAAGGTGAACAAATATTGATCCTATGGTTGTCAGGGCTGCCATGTTTCGCTACGATACTCACATGATCCTATGGTTATCCCATGAACACTCCTATGGGATAATAAAGCCTGTCCGGCTGATCTTGAAAAAAAGATGAAGTAATTAATCACCCAAAAAATAATTTTGTGTAATATCCCAAGAAAAAAAATCAAGCAAAACAAAACAGGACATGGAAGTCATTTATTTCTCATGAAGTATCTGTAGATTTTGCTGTCAACGATTTTATTTCAGAGGGGATATCATCCCCGGTTCCATTGCAGATGGTGAAAGGAAGCCACCGATAAAAAGAACATAAAGAGAAATTCAGGTATCTGGTTTTTATTTTCCATGTAATTTTACCCAAATTTCTAAATAATCATTCCTTTCGGTAATACTAAATAGGTAAAAATATTTTAGAAATTCATTAGTACAGACAAATTTGAATAATTTCAAAATTATTTAATTTTTTTAAAAAAATTGGTTGGATCTCAGTCAGATTCAAGTGAGAATTTTGACCCCTTGGCCGAAATGAAAACCAAAATCACAGATTTTCAGTGGAATCCTGTGATTTCGACTAGAGCTGAAATCTTTCTGAAATTGAAATTCAGAACCACCGGCAACAGTGCCTACAACAACCTTATAACATGTTGGCAAAATCTATCTACCAGGCTCATCATATTCTCTTTGAAGATCGTGGGCCTACGTGTGCTGGTTAAATGGGCTGGGCCAGTCGCTTGGAGTGTGCGCCTATGTGTGCGATGTGGCGACATTTTGCGGCAATGCGCGGCAAATAGGAATTTCTGACCACACATACATGGCATTGAATCGACAGAGCGAACTGGGCCAGGCCATATAACGCTGGGAAGACCAAATTCTGGTTCCGGTTTTGGAGGAAGCAACTAGTTGGCGAGCGCTCCTTCGGGAGCGTCCCAGCCATCACTTGAGGGTCGGCTGAGAGCGAGCCACTTGGCGCGCTTTTAGCCGCCGCCACGTGTCGTGCTCCGGGCGCTCTCTCCTTTTTTTATTTTTCGCACACGTTTTCGGCTTTTTAAACGGGTTTTTTCGTTTTTTTTTACTTTTTGGTTTTTCACCGGTCTTCCTTAGCTTTTGGACCAAAAATAAATTTGTTTTTTTGCGCCACTTTTTTTTCTTCCATTCATCTAGAAACCCAAAAAAACATGTTTTCTGTTTTTGTTTATTTCGTCAGAGGCACGGTTTTGCTTCCGTGCTCGGAAATGAAAAACACGCATTTTCTAATTTTTTTTTTCCTTTCGCAAGCGGCACGGTTTTGCTTCCGAGAGATGCATGGTTGTGCTTACTAGGCACGGCCGTGCCTTCCGGAAACGGAAAACACGTTTTCTGTTTTTTTTCTTCCGCGAGAGGCACGGCAACCATGCATCTCGCGGAAGCAAAACCTTTGCGGAAGGAAAAATATGTTTAATCAAGTAAAAAAAGATGAAGTAATTAACCACCAAAAAATAAATTTATGTAATGCCTCAAGAAAAAAAATTCAAGCAAAACAAAACAGAACATGGAAGTCATTTATTTCTCATGATGTATCGGTAGATTTTGCTGTCAACTATTTTATTTCAAAGGGGACATCATCCCCGGTTCCATTCCAGATGGTGCGCGCCCCTGCCACGAGGGCCAGCCGGTGGGCCCCAGGTGCCCATCTTCTTCTATATGAAGCGTTTTGACCTAGAAAAAAAATCAGAAGGAGGCTTTCGGGACCAGACGCCGCCGTCTCGAGGCGGAACCGAGGCGGAAACCAATCTAGGGCTCCGGCAGAGCTGTTCTGCCGGGGATACTTCCCTCCGGGAGGGGGAAATCGTCACCACCGTCATCACCAACAACTCTTCCATCTTGGGGAGGGCTATCTTCATCAACATCTTCACCAGCACCATCTCCTCTCAAACCCTAGTTCATCTCTTGTATCCAATCTTTGTACCCAAACCTCAGATTGGTACCTGTGGGTTGCTAGTAGTGTTGATTACTCCTTGTAGTTGATGCTAGTTGGTTTATTTGGTGGAAGATCATATGTTCAGATCCATTATGCATATTAATACCCCTCTGATCATGAACAATATTATGTCTTGTGAGTAGTTACTTTTGTTCCTGAGGACATGGGAGAAGTCTTGCTATCAGTAGTCATGTGAATTTGGTCTTCGTTCAATATTTTGATGAGATGTATGTTGTCTCTCTTCTAGTGGTGTCATGTGAACGTCGACTACATGACACTTCACCATTATTTGGGACTAGAGGAAGGCATTGGGAAGTAATAAGTAGATGATGGGTTGCTAGAGTGACAGAAGCTTAAACCCTAGTTTATGCGTTGCTTCGTAAGGGGCTGATTTGGATCCATATGTTTCAGGCTATGGTTAGGTTTACCTTAATACTTCTTTTGTAGTTGCGGATGCTTGCATTAGAGGTTAACCATAAGTGGGAGGCTTGTCGAAGTAAGGGCAGCACCCAAGCACCGGTCCACCCACATACCAAATTATCAAAGTACCGAACGCGAATCAGATGACCGTGATGAAAACTAGCTTGACAATAATTCCCATATGTCCTCGGGAGCGCTTTAACTTGCATAAGAGTTTGTCCAGGCTTGTCCTTTGCTATAAAAAGGATTGGTCCACCTTGCTGCACCTTATTTACTTTTACCTTTTGTCACTTGCTACCAGTTATCCTATCACAAAACTATCTGTTACCTATAATTTCAGTGCTTGCAGAAAATACCTTACTGAAAACTGCCTATCATTTCCTTCTGCTCCTCGTTGGGTTCGACACTCTTACTTATCTAAAGGACTACGATAGATCCCCTACACTTGTGGGTCATCAAGACTCTTTTCTGGCGCCGTTGTCGGGGAGTGAAGCGCCTTTGGTAAGGAAAATTTTATATAGTGTGCTAAAATTTATTGACACTTGTTACTATGGCTCAAAATCCTTTGAGGGGCTTATTTGGGGTATCTTCACCCCGAGCAGAAGAGCAAAGAGCTGCTCCTCAACCTACTGCACCTATTGAAAATGTTTGCTTTGAGATTCCTTCGGGTATGATTGAGAAACTGCTTGAAAATCCCTATACAGGAGATGGAACACTTCACCTAGATTTACACCTGATCTATGTGGATGAAGTTTGTGGAATGTTTAAGCTTGCAGGTATGCCCGAGGATGTTATCAAGACGAAGGTCTTCCCTTTATCTTTGAAGGGAGATGCATTGACATGGTTTAGGCTATGCGATGATATGGGATCTTGGAACTATAATCGTCTGAAGTTGGAATTTTATCAGAAGTTCTACCCTATGCACCAGGTTCATCATGATCGTAATTATATTTATAATTTCTGGCCTCGCAAAGGAGAAAGCATCGCTCAAGCTTGGGGGAGGATTAAGTCAATGTTGCCCCAATCATGAGCTTTCGAGAAAGATGATCATCCAAAAAAATTATGCACGGCTTTCTCTCAATAATCGCACCATGCTCGATAATTCTTGTTCTGGCTCTTTTATGATGAAGACTATTGAATTCAAATGGGATTTATTGGAAAGAATTAAACGCAACTCCGAAGATTGGGATCTCGACGAAGGTAAGGAGTCAGGTATGACCCCTAAGTTTGATTGTGTTAAAGCTTTTATGGATACCGATGTTTTCCGTGAGTTTAGCACTAAATATGGACTTGACTCTGAGATAGTAGCTTCTTTCTGTTAATCTTTTGCTACTCATGTTGATCTCCCCAAGGAGAATTGGTTTAAATACCACCCCCCTATTGAAGTAAAAGTAGTTGAACCTATGAAGAAAAGACTATCACTTATAATGTTGATCCCGTTATTCCTACCGCTTATATCGAGAAACCACCTTTCCCTGTTAGGATAAAGGATCATGCTCAAGCTTCAACTGTAGTTCGTAAGAGTAATACTAGAACACTTACACCCTCTAAGAAAATTAAAGTTGAACCTAGTGTTGCTATGGTTAAAGATCTCTTGGTAGAAGATTTGGATGGACATGTTATTTATCTCCAAGAAGAGTCTGCTAGGATAGCCAAATCCAATGCTAGGAATAAACATAAACCTATCGTAGGCTTGCCCGTTATCTCTGTTAAGATAGGAGATCACTGCTATCATGGTTTATGCGACGTAGGTGCTAGTGCGAGTGTTATCCCTTTTGATTTGTATAACGAAATTATGCATGATGTTGCACCTGTTGAGTTAGAAGGGATTGATGTTACTATTAAGCTTGCTAATAGAGAAACTATTTCACCAGTTGGGATTATTAGATATATTGAAGTCTTGTGTGGGAAGATTAAATACCCTGTTGTTTTTCTTGTTCTTAGTTCCCACAAGATGCTTTCTGTCCCATTATATTTGGTAGACCCTTCTTGAATACTGTTAATGCCAAGATAGACTGCGTGAAGGACATTGTCACTTTTGGATTAGGGGATATGTCTCATGATTTTAACTTTGTTAAATTCCGTAGACAACCCCTTGAGGCACCACCCAGTAAAGATGAACTTATTGGTCTTCCTTCTATTGTCGTGCCACCTAATGATCCTTTAGAACAATACTTGCTAGACCATGAAAATGATATGCATATGAATGAAAGAAGGGAGATAGATGAAATATTCCTTACACAGGGACCTGTATTGAAAAAAAACTTGCCTGTTGAAATCCTAGGGGATCCCCCTCCACCCAAGGGTGATCCCGTGTATGAACTTAAACCTTTGCCTCATAATCTTAAGTATGTTTATCTTGATGAAAAGAAGATATATCCTATTATTATTAGTGCTAACCTTTCAGAGCAGGAAGAAGAAAGATTATTGAAAACTCTGAAGAAGCACCGAGCTGCTATTGGATATACTCTGGATGATCTTAAGGGCATTAGTCCCACTATATGTCAACACAAGATAAAATTGGAAGAAAATGCTAAACCAGTTATTGATCATCAGCGGAGGTTAAATCCTAAGATGAAAGAAGTGGTAAGGAAGGAAATTCTAAAGCTCCTAGAGGCAGGTATTATCTATCCCATTGCTAATAGCCAGTGGGTAAGTCCTGTCCATTGTGTTCCCAAGAAAGGAGGTATGACTGTCGTCCCTAATGATAAAGATGAATTGACCCCGCAAATAATAGTTACAAGTTATAGGATGGTAATTGATTTCCGTAAGTTAAATAAAGCTACTAAGAAAAATCATTACCCCTTGCCATTTATTGATCAAATGATAGAAAGGTTATCCAAACATACTCATTTATGCTTTCTACATGGTTATTCTGGTTTCTCTCAAATACATGTGTCAAAAGGGGATCAAGAAAAGACCACCTTCACTTGTCCTTTCAGTACCTTTGCGTATAGACGTATGCCTTTTGGTTTATGTAATGCACCTGCTACCTTTAAAAGATGCATGATGGCTATATTCTCTGACTTTTGTGAAAAGATTGTTGAGGTTTTCATGGATGATTTCTCCGTTTACGGAACTTCTTTTGATGATTGCTTAAGCAACCTTGATCGAGTTTTGCAGAGATGCGTAGACACTAATCTTGTGTTGAATTGGGAGAAGTGCCACTTTATGGTTAATGAAGGCATTGTCTTGGGACCTAAATTTTTTGAAATAGGTATTGAAGTTGACAAAGCTAAGGTTGATGCTATTGAAAAGATGCCCTGCCCTAAGGATATCAAAGGTATACGAAGCTTCCTTGGTCATGCCGGGTTTTATAAGAGGTTCATTAAGGACTTCTCCAAAATCTCCAGGCCTCTGACTAATCTTTTATAGAAAGATATTCCTTTTGTCTTTGATGATGATTGTCTAGAAGCATTTGAAATACTTAAGAAAGCATTGATCTCTGCACCTATTGTCCAGCCTCCTGACTGGAATTTACCCTTTGAGATTATGTGCGATGCTAGTGATTATGCTGTAGGTGATGTTCTAGGGCAAAGAGTTGATAAGAAATTAAATGTTATCCAGTATGCTAGCAAAACTCTAGATAGTGCCTAGAGGAATTATGCTACCACTGAAAAAGAATTTTTAGCAGTTGTGTTTGCTTGTGATAAGTTTAGACCGTACATCGTTGATTCTAAAGTAACTATTCACACTGATCATGCTCCTATCAAATACCTTATGGAAAAGAAAGATGCTAAACCTAGACTTATTAGATGGGTTCTCTTGCTGCAAGAATTTGACTTGCATATTATTGATAGAAAGGGAGCTGAGAACCCCGTAGCAGATAACTTGTCTAGGTTAGAGAATATACTTGATGACCCACAACCTATCGATGACTGCTTTCCTAATGAACAACTAGTTGTCATAAATACTTCTCGTACTGCTCCATGGTATGCTGATTATGCTAATTACATCGTTGCAAAGTTTATACCCCTAGCTTCACATACCAGCAAAAGAAAAAGTTCTTCAATGATTTGAGACATTACTTTTGGGATGATCCACATCTCTATAAAGGAGTAGATGGTATTATTAGACGTTGTGTACCTGAGCATGAATATGAATAGATCCTACGCAAGTGCCACTCTGAAGCCTATGGAGGACTCCATGCGGGAGACAGAACTGCACACAAGGTATTGCAATCCGGTTTTTATTGGCTTACTCTCTTCAAGGATGCCCGTAAGTTTGTCTTATCATGTGATGAATGTCAAAGAATTGGTAATATTAGTAGACGTCAAGAAATGCCTATGAATTATTCACTTGTTATTGAACCATTTGATGTTTGGGGCTTTGATTATATGGGACCTTTTCCTTCCTCTAATGGGTACACACATATTTTAGTCGCTGTTGATTACGTTACTAAGTGGGTAGAAGCTATTCCAACTAGTAGTGTTGATCAAAACACCTCTATTAAGATGCTTAAATAATTTATATTTCTGAGGTTTCGAGTCCCTAGATATCTAATGATTGATGGTGGTTCACACTTTATTCATGGTGCTTTTCGTAAGATGTTGCTAAGTATGATCTCAACCATAGAATTGCATCACCTTATCATCCACATACTAGTGGTCAAGTTGAATTAAGTAATAGGGAGTTGAAATTAATCTTGCAAAAGACAGTTAATAGGTCTAGAAAGAATTGGTCTAAGAAACTAGATGATGCATTATGGGCCTATAGAACTGCATTCAAAAACCCTATGGGTATGTCTCCATATAAGATGGTATATGGAAAAGCTTGTCACTTACCTCTTGAGCTAGAACATAAGGCATATTGGGCTATCAAAGAGCTCAATTATGATTTCAAACTTGCCGGTGAAAAGAGGCTATTTGATATCAGCTGTCTCGATGAATGGGGAACCCAGGCCTACGAGAACGGCAAGTTATTTAAAGAAAAAGTTAAAAGATGGCATGACAAAAGTATACAAAAGCGTGAGTTCAACGTAGGTGATTATGTTTTGTTATTCAACTCTCGTTTAAGATTTTTTGCAGGAAAACTTCTCTCCAAGTGGGAAGGACCTTACGTTATAGAGGAGGTCTATCGTTCCGGTGCCATAAAGATCAACAACTTCGAAGGCACAAATCCGAAGGTGGTGAATGGTCAAAGGATCAAACATTATATCTCAGGTAATCCTATAAATGGTGAAACTAATATTATTGAAACCATAACCCCCGAGGAATACATAAGGGACATTTTCCAGAACGATTTAGCCTCCAAAAAGGAAGAGGTACGTGATACGGTAAGTAAACCGACTCCAAAACAGTTCTAAAGGCAATATTTCTTCGTTTTGGAATATTTAGAAAAATAGAAAAATAAACCGCAGTCCGGAGGAGACACGGGGCCTCCTCGAGGGTAGGGGGCGCGCCCCCTGCCTCAAGGGCACCCCGTGTGTCGCCTGGACTCCGTTTTCTTGTGGGTTAGTCCTTATGTTCGGGAAAAATTCATTATATATACTCCCGAAGGTTTTGACCTCTCTATCACGCAGAATTCCTCTGTTTTCATTTCGAGCTGTTTTCTGCTAGGGTTTGTGGAGCTAGGCATCATGTCATCTCCCTCCTCCAACAACGAAGGCAACGATGCTTGGCTAATGAAGATAGATCTGAAGAGAGAAGGACCTGAGGAGGTCCACAAGGAGAAAAAGATCAAGATGGAGGTGGAGGATCCGGCTCCGGCAGCGGGAGAAGAAGACACCTCTAAATCCCTTCCTAATATCTTTACCTCAACTGAGGTAGAAGCTTTCAGGATGATTGAGTTAGCTCAGATCCGCAACAAGCATCTCACAAGTGAAAATCTTTTGTTGAAGGATTACATAGCTGCTCTCAACGGTATTATCCGCAAGCTGGAAGATCTCCTATGCTCGATATATGAGGATCCCCCCCAATTCTTGCAACTCCATCATCACCAACCCCGAAGAAGGAGACATAATCATATGGGTATGGGCACTCTCCTTGGCAACTGCCAAGCTTGGGGGAGTGACCCCGGTATCGTATCAGCATCACCCCTATCTTTACCGTTTTACTTAGTTCGATCCTTTTGGTAGTATTTTGATCTATTAGAATAAAGTTAGCATGATCTAGTTGTGAGCTTTTGCTGAGCTTTATCCTTTGTAATCGAGTCCGTGAGCTATATAATAAAGATTAGTGTTGAGTCAAGGGCTTGATTTCCTCACTTGGGTCACGATAAAAAGAAAGAAAACAAAAAGAGTATCAAAGAGATCATATCGATCTTATGGGAAGTAATGATTTCACATACAAGAGTATGATAAATAAAAGTTGTTGGGAGGTGACAAACATAGTTTTGGTCATCGTTGCAATTCATAAGAAGTAATAAAAGAAGAGAGGCTTCACATACAAATATACTATCTTGGACATCTTTTATGATTGTGAGCACTCATTAAAGTATGACATGCTAAAGAGTGGATGTTCGACAAGAAAGACAACATAATGGGTTATGTCTTCTTATATCCGAAATAAAGTGTATTGTCATAGATCTTCCAACATGTTGAGCTTGCCTTTCTTCCTCATGCTAGACAAAACTCCTTGCACTAAGTAGAGATACTACTTGTGCTTCCATATATCTTTAAATCCAGTTTTGCCATGAGAGTCCACCATACCTACCCATGGATCGAGAAAGATCCTTCCAAGTAAGTTGTCATGTTGTAAATTCGCTAAAATATGTATGATTTATTAGTGTGGGAGAAATTAGCTTTATACGAGCTTGTGATATGGAAGCACTAAAAGCGATGGACTGCATAATAAAGGTCCTTATCACAAGTGGCAATATAAAGCGAAGTTCTTCTATGCTAAGACTTTGTGCATCCCACCATAAAAACACATGACAACCTCTGCTTCCTCTGCGAAGGGCCTATCTTTTATTCTTGTCTTATAAGTGTCAAGGTGAGATCCACCTTTCCTTTTTCATTTTATCCTTTGGCAAGCACATTGTGTTGGAAAGATCCTGATATATATACCCACATGGATGTAAGTTTTCATCATCTATTACTGTTGACATTACCCTTGAGGTAACAGGTTGGGAGGCAACACCATAAGCCCCTATCTTTCTCTGTGTCCGATTAAAACTCCATAAACATAAGTATTGCGTGAGTGTGAGCAATTATGAAAGACTATATGATAGTTGAGTATGTAGGCTTGGTGAAAAGCTCTTATACTGAATCTTTCCGATGTTACGATAAATTGCAATTGCTTCAATGACCGAGACCAAAGTTTGTTAGTTTCCAATGAGGTTTATGATGCATACTTGATATTGTGGATGAATTGTTACTTTGGCATAAGAATCATATGACTATATTAATATAAGTTGTTGTTATAAGAATGATCATGATGCCCTCATTTCCGTATTCTATTTTTATCGACACCTCTATCTCTAAACATGTGGACATATTTTTTCGTTATCGGCTTTCGCTTGAGGACAAGCGAGGTCTAAGCTTGGGGGAGTTGATACGTCCATTTTGCATCATGCTTATAAGTTGATATTTATTGCATTATGAGCGGTTCATACATGTTTTGTCACATTACTTATGCCTTTTCCCTCTTATTTTGCAAGGTTTACATGAAGAAGGGGGAATGCCGACAGCTGGAATTCTGGGCTGGAAAAGGAGCAAACTCCGGAAACCTATTCTGCACAACTCCAAAAAAACCGAAACTCCACAGAACATTTTTACGGAAAATATAAAAAATATCTGGCGGAAGAAATCCACGAGAGGGGCCACTGGCTGGCCTCGAGGGTGGGGGCGCCCCCCCCTTCCCAGGGGCGCCCCCTGCCTCGAGGGCCAGCCGGTGAGCCCCAGGTGCCCATCTTCTCCTATATGAAGCGTTTTGACCTGGAAAAAAAAAATCAGAAGGAGGCCTTTGGGACCAGACACCGCCGTCTCGAGGCGGAACCGAGGCGGAAACCAATCTAGGGCTCCGGCAGAGCTATTCTGCCGGGGATACTTCCCTCCGGGAGGGGGAAATGATCACCGCCGTCATCACCAACAACTCTCCCATCTTGGGGAGGGCTATCTTCATAAAAATCTTCACCAACACCATCTCCACTCAAACCCTAGTTCATCTCTTGTATCCAATCTTTGTACCCAAACCTCAGATTGGTACCTGTGGGTTGCTAGTAGTGTTGATTACTCCTTGTAGTTGATGCTAGTTGGTTTATTTGGTGGAAGATCATATGTTCAGATCCATTATGCATATTAATACCCCTTTGATCATGAACAATATTATGTCTTGTGAGTATTTACTTTTGTTCCTGAGGACATGGGAGAAGTCTTGCTATCAGTAGTCATGTGAATTTGGTCATCGTTCGATATTTTGATGAGATGTATGTTGCCTCTCTTCTAGTGGTGTCATGTGAACGTCGACTACATGACACTTCATCATTATTTGGGCCTAGAGGAAGGCATTAGGAAGTAATAAGTAGATGATGGGTTGCTAGAGTGACAGAAGCTTAAACCCTAGTTTATGCGTTGCTTCGTAAGGGGCTGATTTGGATCCATATGTTTCAGGCTATGGTTCGGTTTACCTTAATACTTCTTTTGTAGTTGCGGATGCTTGCATTAGAGGTTAATCATAAGTGGGAGGCTTGTCCAAGTAAGGGCATCACCCAAGCACCGGTCCACCCACATACCAAATTATCAAAGTACCGAACGCGAATCAGATGACCGTGATGAAAACTAGCTTGACGATAATTCCCATATGTCCTCGAGAGCGCTTTACCTTGCATAAGAGTTTGTCCAGGCTTGTCCTTTGCTATAAAAAGGATTGGGCCACCTTGCTGCACCTTATTTACTTTTACCTTTTGTCACTTGCTACCAATTATCCTATCACAAAACTATCTGTTACCTATAATTTCAGTGCTTGCAGAAAATACCTTACTGAAAACTGCCTATCATTTCCTTCTGCTCCTCGTTGGGTTCGACACTCTTACTTATCGAAAGGAATACGATAGATCCCCTACTCTTGTGGGTCATCAGCCGTTCGTCTACTTCCTCTACGTCCGCGTCGCCCTCGTCATCACCATGTCCACCGACGCGGAACGTGCCGCCGCCGAGAAGATCGAAGCCGACAAGAAGGCAGCCCAGGATGTTGCTGCCGTCATAGCCGCCGCGGCCTCTGAATGGCCTACTGGAGGGTATAACTCGTTTATCCCGCTCCTACTGTTCCCTGTTTTAGCCATGCTAGCGTTATATGTAGATCTGTCTGCAATTAGCATAGTATGTGCTTGCATGATTGAATATCAGTATGCGATTATTTGTGTTAATGCCATGCTAGTGGTTTATTCATGGATTAAATTAATCAAAAAAATGCCTATTTACTCAAAAATCGAAAAACCTATTATGTGTAGGAATTTTTCGAGTGGCTTTGCCACTACACTGAAACCGGATAAGTTTACCGGTACATACTTTAAGCGTTGGCAGACTAAGACCACTTTATGGCTCACGGCTATGAACATATTCTGGGTCGCCGATGTGCCCACGGGAATGATTGCTCCTGAACAGGAGAAGGTGTTCAGGGCGGCCACCGTCGTATTTCTCGGAGCACTTCTTAGCGTGATCAGAGATAAACTGGTCGACGTATATTTTCATGTGTGTGTCGCCAAGGACTTGTGGGAGGCGCTCGAATCTAAATTCGGGGCCAGTTATGTTGGGAGTGAGATGTATAATATAGAGCTGTTCCACGATTACAAGATGGTTGAAAACCGTCCTGTGCTGGAGCAGGCTCATGAGATAATATGCATAGTTAAGGAGCTTGAACTTCTGAAGTGCGAGTTGCCGGGCAAGTTTGTCGTGGGCTGCATAATCTCTAAGCTCCCTAATTCCTGGAGGAACTTTGCCACTACTCTGAAACATCAGAGGCGTGAATTCTCAGTGGAGGATGTCATTGGCCATCTGAGTGTTGAGCAGAACTCAAGGGCAAAGGACTCGAAGGGGAAAGCGGTCGAAGGGACTTCTGTCGCCAACATGGTGAACCAGAGGAACTTCAACTCCCACAAGCCCAAGGGAAAGAACGGTGTCCAACACAATACCGACTTTAAGAAGAAGGGTAAGAAGACCTTCAATAAGAACAAGAAGGATGAGGGCTGCTTTACTTGTGGTTCGGTTCAACATTGGGCCAACAAGTGCCCAAACAAGTACAAGAAGCCAGGACAAGACTCCAAGTCTGCCAACATGATTGTCGACAACAATGAGAATGGTGCATCTGGGTACGGTAATTTATTTACTGTTTTTTCAGTGTTTCAGCCCAACGATTGACGGATGGACACAGGTGCACGTGTTCATGTGTGTGCTGCCATTTCATTGTTCACTTCTTACCAAGTCATAGGCCACGGGTCCGTATTTATGGGGAATGGGGCGAGTGCTTCTGTTCATGGTGTTGGCACGATCGATCTGAAGTTTACTTCGGGAAGGATCGTGCAGCTGAAGAACGTGCAGCATGTCCCCGCCATCAAGAAGAACCTCGTTAGTGGCTCCCTTCTATGTATAGAAGGGTTTAAGTTGGTTTTCGAGTCTAATAAATTAGTTGTTACGAAATATGGACTCTTTGTTGGAAAAAGGTTATGAGAGCGGAGGAATGTTCCGCCTTTCCCTCGCAGATTTTTGTAATAAAGTCGTGAACCATATTCATTCGAATATTAATGAATCAGAAGTTTGGCATTCACGTCTTTGTCACATTAGTTTCGGTGTTATGACGCGGCTAGCTAAGTTGGATTCAATCCCGAGTTTCACTTTAGCCAAAGGTTCTAAGCGCCTTTCATGTGTGCAAGCTAAGCAACCTCGCAAGCCTCACAAGGCCACGGAGGAGAGACACTTGGCACCATTAGAACTCATACATTCTGATCTTTGTGAGATGAATGGTGTGTTGACTAAAGGTGGAAAGAAATACTTCATGACATTGATAGATGATTCCACTAGATATTTCTATGTGTATATGTTAAATACTAAAGATGAGGCTCTACACTACTTTAAAATCTATAAGGCAGAAGTTGAGAAACAAATTGAAAAGCAAATTAAACGAGTCCGGTCAGATCGTGGTGGAGAGTACTTTTCGATTGAGTTTGATTCCTTCTGTGTGGAACATGAAATTATTCATGAGAGGACGCCTCCCTATTCACCCCAGTCAAACGGGGTTGCCGAGCGGAAAAACCGTACTTTAACTGATTTGGTTAACGCCATGTTAGATACATCGGGTTTATCCAAGGCATGGTGGGGGGAGGCTATATTGATGGCATGTCGTGTCCTGAATAAAGTTCCGACAAAGGACAATGAGATCACTCCCTATGAGAAATGGGCGAAGAGAAGGACAACACTCTCGTATTTGCGTACTCGGGGCTGTTTGGCGAAAGTCCATGTGCCGATCCCCAAAAATCACAAGCTTGGACCGAAGACCGTGGACTGTGTTAATTTGGGCTACGCTAAGAATAGCGTTGGCTATAGATTTCTAGTAGTGAAATCTGAGGTACCTGACCAAAAGGTTGGTACAATTATGGAGTCTAAGGATGCTACATTCTTCGAAGATATATTTCCTATGAGAGATATGCAAAGCACTTCTAGATAGGAATCTGAGGAGACTCCTGAGCCTGCCATTCCTATGGAATACTATGAACAAACACATGATGAAAATCCTAAGGAGGATGACGAGGAAACCCTTGGTAGGGGCAAGAGACAAAGGACTGCAAAGACCTTTGGTGATGATTTCTTCGTGTACCTCGTGGATAATACTCCCACTTCTATTTCAGAAGCGTATGCCTCTTCAGAAGCTGACTACTGGAAGGAAGAGGTCCGTAGCGAGATGGATTCCATCATGGCTAACGGGACATGGGAGATTACTGAGCGTCCCTATGGTTGCAAACCATTGGGATGTAAGTGGGTGTTCAAAAAGAAGCTTAGGCCCGATGGTACAATTGAAAAGTACAAGGCTAGGCTTGTGGCCAAGGGCTATGATAAAAAAGAATAGGAAGATTTCTTTGATACTTATTCACCTGTGGCCAGACTAAACACCATTCGAGTATTACTCTCGTTGGCGGCCTCGCATGGTCTTCTCATCCACCAGATGGATGTTAAGACAACTTTCCTGAATGGAGAGCTAAACGAGGAAATCTACATGCAACAGCCAGATGACTTTGTGATAGATGGTCAGGAAGGAAAAGTGTGTAGGTTGATAAAATCTTTATATGGCCTGAAACAAGCACCTAAGCAATGGCATGATAAGTTTAATACAACACTGACATCTGTTGGCTTCGTTGTTAATGAAGCTGACAAATGTGTATACTATCGCCATGATGGGGGCGAAGGAGTTATACTGTGCTTGTATGTTGATGACATACTGATATTCGGAACCAACCTCAAAGTCACTGAGGAGGTCAAGTCATTTCTATCTCAGAGCTTTGAGATGAAAGACCTTGGTGTGGCTGATGTTATCTTGAACATCAAACTACTGAGAGATAATGAGGGTGGGATTACACTTTTGCAATCCCATTGTGTTGAGAAGGTGTTGAGTCGTTTTGGATACTCGGACTGCACACCATCTCAAACACCATATATGAAGGCAATATGCCCTAGAGGCAATAATAAAGATGTTATTTGTATTTCCTTATATCATGATAAATGTCTTTTATTCATGCTAGAATTGTATTAACCGGAAACTTAGTACATGTGTGGATACATAGACAAAACAGTATGTCCCTAGTATGCCTCTACTAGACTAGCTCATTGATCAAAGATGGTTATGTTTCCTAGCCATAGACATGAGTTGTCATTTGATCAACGGGATCACATCATTAGGAGAATGATGTGATGGACTAGACCCATCCGTTAGCATAGCACTATGATCGTTTAGTTTTACTGCTATTGCTTTCTTCATGACTTATACATGTTCCTATGACTATGAGATTATGCAACTCCCGAATACCGTAGGAACACCTTGTGTGCTATCAAACGTCACAACATAACTGGGTGATCATAAAGATGCTCTACAGGTGTCTCTGAAAGTATTCGTGGTGTTGGCATAGATCAAGATTAGGATTTGTCACTCCGAGTGTCGGAGAGGTATCTCTGGGCCCTCTCGGTAGCACACATCATAATAAGCCTTGCAAGCAAAAGACTAATGAGTTAGTCACGAGATGATGTGTTACGGAACGAGTAAAGAGACTTGCCGGTAACGAGATTAAACTAGGTATAGAGATACCGACGGTCGAATCTCGGGCAAGTAAAATACCGATGACAAAAGGAACAACGTATGTTGTTATACGGTTTGACCGACAAAGATCTTCGTAGAATATGTAGGAGCCAATATGAACATCTAGGTCCCGCTATTGGTTATTGACCGGAGATGAATCTCGGTCATGTCTACATAGTTCTCGAACCCGTAGGGTCCGCACGCTTAACGCTTGATGACGATCGGTATTATGAGTTTATGAGATTTGATGTACCGAAGGTAGTTCGGAGTCCCGGATGAGATCATGAACATGACGAGCAGTCTCGGAATGTCCGAGATATAAAGATTGATATATTGGACGACTATATTCGGACACCGGAAGTGTTCCGGAAAAGTTTCGGATTTAACTGGATTGCCGGAGGGGGTTACCGGAACCCCCTACGAGGGGGGATGGTCCATAGTGGGCCTTGAGGAAAGGAGAGAGGCAGCCCATAGAGGGTGGCCGGCACCCCACCAGGGGATCCTAGTTGGACTAGGATTGGGGGGCGCCACCTCTCCTTCTCTTTCTTTTTCCCTCTCTTCCTTCTTGGTGGATTCCTACTAGGAATAGGATTGCAATCCTATTCCTAGTAGGATTGCCCTAGCCGCACCATAGGAGGCCGGCCGGCTGTCCCCTCGTGCTCCTTTATATACGGGGGCAGGAGGGCACCCAAAGACACACAAGTTGAATTGTTCCAGCCGTGTGCGGTGCCCCCCTCCACAGAAACACACCTCGGTCATACCATCGCAGTGCTTAGGCGAAGCCCTGCGCCGGTAGATACATCATATCCGTCACCACGCCGTCGTGCTGACGAAACTCTCCCGTGAAGCTCAACTGGATCAAGAGCTCGTGGGACGTCATCAAGCTGAACGTGTGCTGAACGCGGAGGTGCCGTACGTTCGGTGCTTGATCGGTTGAATCGCGAAGAAGTTCGACTACATCAACCGCGTCACTTGACGCTTCCGCTTCCGGTCTACGAGGGTACGTAGACACACTCTTCCCTCTCGTTGCTATGCATCTGGTAGATAGATCTTGCGTGATCGTAGGAAAATTTTAAAATACTACGTTCCCCAACAGTGGTATCAGAGCCAGGTCTATGCGTAGATGATATGCACGAGTAGAACACAATGAGTTGTGGGCGATACTAGTCATACTGCTTACCAGCATGTCATACTTTGCTTCAGCGGTATTGTGAGATGAAGCGGCCCGGACCGACATTACGCGTACGCTTACACGAGACTGGTTTCACCGTTACGAGCACTCGTTGCTTAAAGGTGACTGGCGGGTGTCTGTCTCTCTCACTTTAGCTGAGTCAAGTGTGGCTACGCCCGGTCCTTGTGAAGGTTAAAACAGCACATACTTGACGAAACATCGTTGTGGTTTTGTATGCGTAGGTAAGAACGGTTCTTGCTAAGCCCATAGCAGTCACGTAAAACTTGCAACAACAAAGTAGAGGACGTCTAACTTGTTTTTGCAGGGCATGTTGTGATGTGATAAGGTCAAGACATGATGAGTTATACGACTATGTATGAGATGATCATGTTTTGTAATGTTATCGGCAACTGGTAGGAGCCATATGGTTGTCGCTTTATTGTATGAAATGCAATCGCCATGTAATTGCTTTACTTTATCACTAAGCGGTAGCGATAGTCGTAGAAGCAATAGTTGGCGAGATGACAACGATGCTACGATGGAGATCAAGGTGTCGCGCCGGTGACGAAGGTGATCATGACGGTGTCACATATTTTGATTGCATGTGATGTTTATCTTATTATGCTTCTTATTTTGCTTAGAACGACGGTAGCATTATAAGATGATCCCTTACTAAATTTCAAGGTATAAGTGTTCTCCCTGAGTGTGCACCGTTGCGAAAGTTCGTCGTGCCGAGACACCACGTGATGATCGGGTGTGATAAGCTCTACGTTCAAATACAACGGGTGTAAGCCAGTTTTGCACACGCGGAATACTCGGGTTAAACTTGACGAGCCTAGCATATGCAGATATGGCCTCGGAACACTGGAGACCGAAAGGTCGAGCGTGAATCATATAGTAGATATGATCAACATAAGATGTTCACCATTGATACTACTCCATCTCACGTGATGATCAGACATGGTTTAGTTGATTTGGATCACGTGATCATTTAGATGACCGGAGGGATGTCTATCTAAGTGGGAGTTCTTTAAATAATATGATAATATTGAACTTTAATTTCTCATGAACTTAGTCCTGGTAGTATTAGCGTATCTATGTTGTAGATCAATAGCTCGCGATGTTGCTCCCCGTTTATTTTATATGTTCCTAGAGAAAACTAAGTTGAAAGATGTTAGTAGCAATGATGCGGAATTGTTCCGTGATCTGAGGATTATCCTCATTGCTGCACAGAGAATTATGTCCTTGATGCACCGCTAGGTGACAGACCTATTGCAGGAGCAGATGAAGACGTTATGAACGTTTTGACAAAAGCTCGGTATGATGACTACTTGATAGTTTAAGTGCACCATGCTTTACGGCTTAGAACCGGGACTTCAAAAGCCGTTTTGAACGCCACGGAGCATATAAGATGTTCCAAGAGTTGAAATTAATATTTCATACTCATGCCCGTGTCGAGAGGTATAAGACTTCTGACAGTACTTTGCCTACAAGATGGAGGAGAATAGCTCAACCAGTGAGCATGTGCTCAGATTGTCTGGGTACTACAATAACTTGAATCAAGTGGGAGTTAATCTTCCAGATAAGATAGTAATTGATAAAGTTCTCTAGTCACTATCACCAAGTTAGTAGAACTTCGTGATGAACTATAATATCCAAGTGATGACGAAAGGAATTCCCGAGCTCTTCGCGATGCTGAAGTCGGCGAAGGTAGAAATCATGAAAAAGCATCAAGTGTTGATGGTTAACAAGACCACTTGTTTCAAGTAAAGGGCAAAGGGATAGAAAGGGAACTTCAAGAAGAATAACAAGCAAGTTGTCACTCCCGTGAAGAAACCCAAAGCTAAAACTCAAGCCTGAAACTAAGTGCTTCTACTGCAAAGGAAATGGTCACTGGAAGTGGAACTGCCCTAGATACTTGGCGGATAAGAAGGATGGCAAAGTGAACAAAGGTATATTTTGATATGCAGATTATTGATGTGTACTTTACTAGTGTTCATAGCAACCCCTGGGTATTTGATACCGGTTCAGTTGCTAAAAATTAGTAACTCGAAACGAGAATTGCAGAATGAACAGAGACTAGTTAAAGGTGAAGTGACGATGTGTGTTGGAAGTGGTTCCAAGATTGATATGATCATCATCGCACACTCCCTATGCTTTCGGGATTAGTGTAAAACCTAAATAAATGTTATTTGGCATTTGCGTTGAGCATGAATATGATTTGATCATATTTGTTGCAATACGGTTATTCATTTAAAGTCATAGAATAATTGTTATTCTGTTTACATGAATAAAACCTTTGATGGTCATACACCCAATGAAAATAGTTTGTTGGATCTCGATCGTGGTGATACACATATTCATAATATTGAAGCCAAAAGATGCAAGGTTAATAATGATAGTGCAACTTATTTGTGGCACTGCCGTTTAGGTCATAATGGTGTAAAGCGCATGAAGAAACTCCATAGTGATGGACTTTTGGAATCACTTGATTATGAATCACTTGGTGCTTGCGAACCATGCCTCATGGGCAAGATGACTAAAACTCCGTTCTCCGGAACAATGGAGCGAGCAACAGATTTGTTGGAGATCATACATAACAGATGTATGTGGACCAATGAAGTGTTGAAGCTCGCGGCGGGTATCGTTATTTTCTGACCTTCACTAATGATTTGAGCAGATATGGGTATATCTACTTAATGAAGCACAAGTCTGAAACATTTGAAAAGTTCAAAGAATTTCAGAGTGAAGTGGAGAATCATCGTAACAAGAAAATAAGAGTTTCTACGATATGATCGTAGAGGTTAAATATTTGAGTTAGCGAGTTTGGCCTTCAGTAAAAACAATGTCAAATAGTTTCACTACTCACGCCACCTGGAACACCACAGTGTAATGGTGTGTCCGAATGTCATAACCGTACTTTATTAGATATGGTGCGATCGATGATGTCTCTTACCGATCTACCACTATCGCTTTTGGGGTTATGCATTAGAGACAGCTACATTCACGTTAAATAGGGCACCATCTAAATCCGTGGAGATGACACCGTATGAACTGTGGTTTGACGAGAAACCTAAGCTGTCATTTCTTTAAGTTTGGGACTGTGATGCTTATGTGAAAAAGTTTCAACATGATAAGCTCGAACCCAAATCGGAGAAGTAAATCTTCATAGGATACCCAAAAGAAACTGTTGGGTACACCTTCTATCACAGATCCAAAGGCAAGGTCTTTGTTGCTAAGAGTGGATCCTTTCTAGAGAAGGAGCTTCTCTCGAAAGAAGTGAGTGGGAGGAAAGTAGAACTTGATGAGGTACTTGTACCTTCTCCCGAATTGGAAAGTGGAGCATCACAGAAACTAGTTCCAGTGATTCCTACACCAATTAGTGAGGAAGCTAATGATGATGATCATGAAACTTCAGATCAAGTTTCTGCTGAACTTCGTAGATCAACTAGAGTTCGTTCCGCATCAGAGTGGTACGGCAACCCGGTTCTGGAAGTCATGTTACTGGACCATGATGAACCTACGAACTATGAGGAAGCGATGATGAGCCCAGATTCCGCAAAATGGCTTGAGACCATGAAATCTGAGATGGGATCCATGTATAAGAACAAAGTGTGGACTTTGGTTGACTTGCCCGATGATCGGCAAGCCATCAAAAATAAATGGATCTTCAAGAGGAAGACTGACGCTGACGGTAATGTTACTGTTTACAAAGCTCGACTTGTTTCGAAAGTTTTTCAACAAGTTCAAGGAGTTGACTACGATGAGACTTTCTCACCCGTAGCGATGCTTAAGTCTGTCCGAATCATGTTAGCAATTGCCGCATTTTATGAAATCTGGCAAATAGATAACAAAACTACATTCTTTAATGGATTTATTAAAGAAGACTTGTATATGATGCAACCAGAAGGTTTTGTCAATCCTAAAGGTGCTAACAAAATGTGCAAGCTCCAGCGATCCATCTATGGACTGGTGCAAGCATCTCGGAGTTGGAATATACGCCTTGATAAGTTGATCAAAGCATATAGATTTATACAGACTTGCGGTGAAGCCTGTATTTACAAGAAGTGAGTGGGAGCACTACAACCTTTCTGATAAGTATATGTGAATGACATATTGTTGATCGGAAATGATGTAGAATTTTTTGGAAAGCATAAAGGAGTGTTTGAAAGGAGTTTTTCAAAGAAAGACCTTGGTGAAGCTGCTTACATATTGGGCATCAAGATCTATAGAGATAGATCAAGACGCTTGATAAGACTTTCGATGAGTACATACCTTGATAAGATTTTGAAGTAGTTCAAAATGGATCGGTCAAAGAAGGAGTTCTTGCCTGACTTGTAAGGTATGAAGTTGAGTAAGACTCAAAGCCAGACCACGGCAGAAAAATATAGAGAGAATGAAAGTCATTCCCTATCCCTCAGCCATAGGTTCTATAAAGTATGTCATGCTGTGTACCAAACATGTTGCGTACCTTGCCATGAGTTTGTCAAGGGGGTACAATAGTGATCCAGGAGTAGATCACTGTACAACGGTCAAAATTATCCTTAGTAACTGGATGACTAAGGAAATGTTTCTCGATTATGGAGGTGATAAAGAGTTCGTCGTAAAGGGTTACACCGATGTAAGCTTTGACACTAAATCCATATGACTCTAAGTATCAATCTGGATGCGTATTGAAAGTGGGAGCAATTAGCTAGAGTAGCTCCATGCAGAGCATTGTAGACATAGAAATTTGCGAAATACATACGGATCTGAATGTGACAGACCCGTTGACTAAACTTCTCTCACAAGCAAAACATGATCACACCTTATTACTCTTGGGTATTAATCACATAGCGATGTGAACTTGATTATTGACTCTAGTAAACCCTTTGGGTGTTGGTCACATGGCGATGTGAACTATGGGTGTTATTCACATAACGATGTGAACTATCGGTATTAAATCACATGGCGATGTGAGCTAGATTATTGACTCTAGTGCAAGTGGGAGACTGAAGGAAATATGCCCTAGAGGCAATAATAAAGATGTTATTTGTATTTCCTTATATTATGATAAATGTCTTTTATTCATGCTAGAATTGTATTAACCGGAAACTTAGTACATGTGTGGATACATAGACAAAACAGTATGTCCCTAGTATGCCTCTACTAGACTAGCTCATTGATCAAAGATGGTTATGTTTCCTAGCCATAGACATGAGTTGTCATTTGATCAACGGGATCACATCATTAGGAGAATGATGTGATGGACTAGACCCATCCGTTAGCATAGCACTATGATCGTTTAGTTTTACTGCTATTGCTTTCTTCATGACTTATACATGTTCCTATGACTATGAGATTATGCAACTCCCGAATACCGTAGGAACACCTTGTGTGCTATCAAACGTCACAACGTAACTAGGTGATCATAAAGATGCTCTACAGGTGTCTCCGAAAGTACTCGTGGTGTTGGCATAGATTAAGATTAGGATTTGTCACTCCGAGTGTCGGAGAGGTATCTCTGGGCCCTCTCGGTAACACACATCATAATAAGCCTTGCAAGCAAAAGACTAATGAGTTAGTCACGAGATGATGTGTTACGGAACGAGTAAAGAGACTTGCCGGTAACGAGATTGAACTAGGTATAGAGATACCGACGATCGAATCTCGGGCAAGTAAAATACCGATGACAAAAGGAACAACGTATGTTGTTATACGGTTTGACTGATAAAGATCTTCGTAGAATATGTAGGAGCCAATATGAACATCCAGGTCCCGCTATTGGTTATTGACCGGAGATGAATCTCGGTCATGTCTACATAGTTCTCGAACCCGTAGGGTCCGCATGCTTAACGTTTGATGACGATCGGTATTATGAGTTTATGAGATTTGATGTACCGAAGGTAGTTCGGAGTCCCGGATGAGATCCCGGACATGACGAGGAGTCTCAGAATGTCCGAGACATAAAGATTGATATATTGGACGACTATATTCGGACACCGGAAGTGTTCCGGAAAAGTTTTGGATTTAACTAGATTCCCGGAGGGGGTTACCGGAACCCCCTACGAGGGGGATGGTCCATAGTGGGCCTTGAGGAAAGGAGAGTGGAAGCCCATAGAGGCTGGCCGGCGCCCCACCAGGGGATCCTAGTTGGACTAGGATTGGGGGGCGCCACCTCTCCTTCTCTTTCTTTTTCCCTCTCTTCCTTCTTGGTGGATTCCTACTAGGAATAGGATTGCAATCCTATTCCTAGTAGGATTGCCCTAGCCGCACCATAGGAGGCCGGCCGGCTCTCCCCTCTTGCTCCTTTATATACGGGGGCAGGGGGCACCCAAAGACACACAAGTTGAATTGTTCCAGCCGTGTGCGGTGCCCCCCTCCACAGAAACACACCTCGGTCATACCATCGCAGTGCTTAGGCGAAGCCCTGCGCCGGTCGATACATCATATCCATCACCACGCCGTCGTGCTGACGAAACTCTCCCGTGAAGCTCAACTGGATCAAGAGCTCGTGGGACGTCATCAAGATGAACGTGTGCTGAACGCGGAGGTGCCGTACGTTCGGTGCTTGATCGGTTGAATCGCGAAGAAGTTCGACTACATCAACCGCGTCACTTGACGCTTCCGCTTCCGGTCTACGAGGGTACGTAGACACACTCTTCCCTCTCGTTGCTATGCATCTGGTAGATAGATCTTGCGTGATCGTAGGAAAATTTTAAAATACTACGTTCCCCAACAATATAATCCTAGCGTGTTGATTCGAAAGTCCAAAGGCACGACTATAGATCAATTGAGATACTCTCAAATCATTGGTTCACTTATGTACCTAGCTAGCGCTACGATGCCTGACATCGCTTTTGCTGTGAGCAAACTGAGTTGGTTTGTATCAAAACCGTGTGATGTACATTGGCACGTTGTTGAAAGAGTTATGCGTTATCTGAAGGGTACTATGAACTATGGACTTCACTATACCGGATACCCGTCGGTACTTGAAGGGTATAGTGATGCAAATTGGATCTCTGATGCTGATGAGATGAAGGCCACAACTGGGTATATGTTTACTCTTGGAGGTGGCGCCGTTTCCTGGAAGTCTTGCAAGCAAACGATCTTAACGAGATCGACAATGGAAGCAGAATTAACAGCATTAGACACATCTGGTGTCGAAGCAGGATGCCTTCGAGATCTTTTGATGTACTTGCCATTGGTTGATAAACCGGTTCCGGCTATCCTTATGAACTGTGACAATCAGACTGTCATCACCAAGGTGAAGAGTTCAAAGGACAACATGAAGTCCAACAAACACATAAGAATGAGATTAAAAGCCGTCAGTAAATTGAGAAACTCCGGAGTGATAGCATTGGAATATGTCTATACGGCTAAGAGTCTAACAGATCCCTTTACAAAAGGGATGTGACGTGTTGTGATAGATAATGCATCGATGGAGATGGGTATGAGACCCACATGAGTTGCCATGGTGGTAACCCAGCCTATGTGATCGGAGATCCCGTGAAGTAGGACCTGGGAAAACAAGCCAGTGGTGAACTGAGGAGAGTAACTATACTAAATCACTCCATTGGAGATGCAATACTCTCTATACTGTATGGGAGGATGACTATTGTCTCAATGTGTTCCGAAGCTTATGCAAGCAAGATGCTATCCTACAGAACGATCTTTGGAGGAACACGCCTATATGAGCCCGACTGCTGGTCACAGTCTATGAGATTGGGGTGATCTCTAGTAAGCTCATGAACAGGCCAAGAGTGTGACTTATATGCTCCACTCGAGGGGTCAGCCTTCGGAAGCCTAGTATCAGTAAGACATGTGGTGAAGTTTCCTTACGCCAAACTGATAATTCAAGGCATAGTCCATTGTTCAGTTGTGAAGGAGTGTAGCTACTTGCTCTAGGTGAAGCTCAACCTTAACAGGTCTTCACTGAAACACTAGTATATCGAAACATCAATTGGAACAGAGGACACAATGGGCCCTCGAGATCTGGTGGGGGATTGCTGAAATTTGAGATGGGCTTTAGGCCCATATAGCATTTTCTGATAAATCTGTAATGGTCCATGTGGGTTTATTGACACTAGGTGTAGTGGGAAGTTTAGTCCCACCCCGGAAATGGAAGAGGAGTTGGACCTCCTTATGGGATTCTCTTCCACATGCTATTGGAGCTTGAGAAGAGAAGAGGCCCTCGCGCACTCCGCCGCCCGCCTCGCCACGCCACGCCTCGTCACGACGCGTCGCGGGTTGCGGGATTGAGCCGAGCTCACACCTATGCGCTTATTTTTGCCGGCTGCACCTATATAAGTGTGAGGTGTCTCCTAACCCTAGCCGCCACAACATAACGCATCTGCCACCACGTCCTCCATCGTTCCTTTGCTGCTGCTGCCGCCGGTGACTCCATCCCGTCTACCGCGTACACGGTCGACGGGAGAGCAGGTCTCCGAAACCCCACCTCTTCGGATCCTGTACGGGAGAGGGGCGATTAGGTTTTTGGGAAGCGACTACGCGACTGCTCGCCGTTCGTCTACTTCCTCTACGTCTGCGTCGCCCTCGTCATCACCATGTCCATCGACGCCGGATGTGCCGCCGCCGAGAAGATCGAAGCCGACAAGAAGGCAGCCGAGGATGCTGCTGCCGTCACAGCCGCCGCGGCCTCTGCATGGCCTACTCGAGGGTATAACTCGTTTATCCTGCTCCTACTGTTCCTGTTTTAGCCATGCTAGCGTTATACGTAGATCTGTCTGCAATTAGCGTAGTATGTGCTTGCATGATTGAATATCAGTATGCGACTATTTATGTCAATGTCATGTTAGTGATTTATTCCTGAATTAAATTAATCGAAAAATAGCCTATTTACTCAACAAGAAATGCCTGAACAAATTATATTTCAAGAACTGTTTTAAGTGATCTTTTGCTCCTGGATACAGTAGAGCTTTTTATTCGGTTATTGAAGTTTTCAGACGTTCACAGTAAGAGTATTAAATTTGTAGACAGTTGATTAGTGCCATACTAAGCGATGGGAATCGGCAGTCGCTTTACGTTCAGGGTCGACAGTTAGTGCCATACTAAGCGATGCATCATGTGGGATGCGCGCAACAGTCGACAACTTTCCCCACCTCTTCCCGCGCATCCTATAAAATCCCATGCAACACAGCCATACATATTATCAAACTCACAGCGAGCTGCACACATACATACTAGCCACACCTACTGAAAACAGATCAGCCAATTAAGCTAGCACAGGCCTCGGGTACGTAGCAATGGCCAGGCCGGGGTCGTGCTTGGGAGCGGTCGCCATCCTGCTGGTGTTGCTGTGCGCCGCCGTGTCCTCTGTGGCTGCGCAGCCGCGCCGCCCGCTACCGCCGAACTCCCGCGTGATCCACCCTGGACGGTTTGGCAAGAGGACGCAGACACTCACCTGCGACAACACCAAGGACAAGAGGAACCCCTGCGTGGCCACCTGCGACAAGCGCTGCCCCAATGAGTGCCTCGTCCTCTGCCCCAGCTGCAAGACATACTGCTGTAAGCATATATATACATCCCCAATCTTTCCCCAGTCTCAAGCCATGCCTCACATTCTATTTCAAGTGATGGAAAATGGCCAATCCACACTCATGGAATATTGAGGACAGTTCCATCTTGATGAACCTCTCTACTATTTGAATATGGCAATGCTCTAGACCATCAGTCACGTCCTTTTTGCCCATACTAATTGCAAAATCTTCTTTGAAGTGTGCGACTTCTACCCTGGGATGTCTTGCGGTGATCCCCGCTTCACTGGCGCAGATGGCAACAACTTCTACTTCCACGGCAAGAAGGATCAGGACTTCTGTGTCGTCTCTGATGCTGACCTCCATGTCAACGCCCACTTCATCGGCAAACGCAACCCTTCCATGAGCCGAGACTTTACATGGATCCAGGCCTTGGGCATCCGCTTTGCAGACCACCGCCTCTACTTGGGTGCCATGAAGACCTCCAAGTGGAATAATGACATTGATCGCCTCGAGTTGGCCTTCGACGGAGCACCGATCGACATCTCTACTGACATTGGGGCACAATGGCAATCCACCACCGTACCTACCCTGACCGTCACGAGGACATCCATGACCAACGGCGTGAGGGTCGAGCTTAAGGGTGTGTTCGACATCATGACTAAAGTAGTGCCCATCACGGAGGAGGACTCCCGCATCCACAACTATGATGTCACAGAGGATGACAGCCTCGCGCATTTAGACATTGGGTTCAAATTCTATGGCCTCACCGACAATGTTCACGGCATTCTCGGCCAAACCTACCGCTCCGACTACGTCAACAAGCTCAACGTGAGTGCTAGCATGCCTCTGATGGGTGGTGTAGCAAGCTATGTCTCCTCCGACATCTTCGCCACCGACTGCAAGGTCACTAGGTTCGGCCACAATGGCGGCATCTCCATGGTCACAGCCAGGGCCAACTAAACTATTGCTCGAGACAACATCGGTTAATTTAATCGGCCTACTGATTGGCCAGTAAGAATACGTGAGAATTGTAATGTTACAATTATTTTCAATGAAAAATACTGGCCTGGAAAAAAAATTGAATTTACTTTCCGGCCTAGTGCTTCCCTATTTTTGCGGTTTTATGTTGACGTGTCATGTGCAAAGTACTCTTTAGTTTTTCTTTGAGGTTATATTACCGGTAGTTATAATGTTTAGTTTGGTGCTAATTGTAGTCACTTAACTTGACTAAAGGGTGCACATATGGTCACAAAATATGTTTCCGGCATATTTGTACAAATGGGCCCACCTGTCAGTGATTGATGGCACTTTGGCTAAAGCATTTTTCACAAAACACCCTTGTATTTTTTATTCGCGGAAAAAGGCGACCGCTGCAATGAATTTTTGTATTAAACTTCCTCATAATTTCTTATTTATAGAAAAACTAAACACGGTACGACGTTGAAAATTAACGCCAAAAAATGGACGATTGGTCTAGAACACGCACCCTGTAACTAAGGGCATCTCCAGCCGCGCCCCAGGAAGGCCTCCCTAGGCGATTTTTTTCGCGCCGGCGTAGAAAAAATGGCCCAGTCGCGCCCCCAGGAGCCCGATTTTCGCCGGCCTGGGCCGAAAACAGCGCCGGCGGACCCAGGCCGAACCCGGCGCGCTGGGGGCGCCCGGGGGTGCCGGGGCGAACTTTTTTGGCGCGAAAAAGCCGCGGGCCAGCCGCGTCAGTGACACTGCGGCTCGTCTTCCCCCAACTGCCTCGGTTCCCGCGGGGAATCAATGGCAAGGCTGCCGCCGGTCAGCCTTGCCATTGATTCCTCACGGGCGGCGCGTCACGGGACGGCGCGCCGACGCCTCCCCTACCTCACACGCGTACATACGGGCGCGGAGCGGCTATAAAGCCGGCGGTCTCACTCGCCTGTGCCCACATCAGACTCGCCCCTCGCCGCCGCCCAGCCCATCTCTCTCCGTCTCCGTCTACCTCTCCCGAGCACCGCCGCCAAGCCCCTCTCTCTCCCTCTCTACCTCTCCCGAGCCCGTCGCCATGGCAGAACGCTTCCCCGGAGACGAGGCGGCGGCCAACGGCTTCGGCCGTCGTTCGCTCCGCGAACAGGAGTCTTGGCTCCTGTTCCAGGCGAACATCCCGGCGCCGCCGGACATGCGCGCCGGGCTGACGGGGTGGCGGCTCTGCGACGGGGGAGTGCCCGTTCCCCCGTTGCTCGACGCCGTAGCGAAGCCCAGGTACTTCGCCGAGGAGGTCGAGGTCGTGCGCACCTCCCTGACCGACGCCGAGCGCTCCCTCTCCCAGTACGTCGCTGACAGCCACGCGGCTTGGGCGGCGTACTTCCAGCGCCGCCAGCAGCAGCGCCTGGCGTCCACCAACGGCGCGCCGGTGGTCGGCGGCGTGAAGAACAACGAGGGGCGCCACCTGTGGTGGGGCGTCCCCGGCCGCACGCTGACGTACCTCGACGGCGGCAACAACCCGCCGTTGACGTATCCGGCGACGGGGGCCGCCCCGTCGCAAGACCGACGCGCATGGGCGCCAAGCAGGTTCGGCTCCTCCTCGTCTTCCTCCTCGCGCTCTTCTTAACACTCCTCCGGCACTTCGGCGCTTCTCGGCGTCAAGGCCGAGCCCGCGGCGGAGACGCCGCTCGGCCGGCGCACTCGCAGCGCCGGCATCGTCATCAACGAGGGCGGCCGGCGCGCCTCCTCGTCTGCTCCTCCACGCTTCGTCAAGCCAAAGACGGAGCCGGGGCTGGCGCCGGTGAAGACGGAGTTCGACGACGACGACGCAGCCCTGGAATGGGCGCGCCTGGACTCCATTGCGATGGAGAAGGAGCGGCGGGAGAAGGAGAAGGAGCGCCGCCCTGCGCCGCTTCGAGGAGCGTCGACGCGGCCGCGATGAAGGCGGAGCCGTCGTCATATGCGACAGCGACGGCGACGACGACGACGCTCCGCCACCAATCCGCCATGGCGACGCCGGGCAGGGGTCCGGCAGGGGCGCCCGCGTCAAGGAGGAGAAGGCCGACGACGACGATGGCGGTGACGACTTCAGCCAGTTTTTTTAGATTAGGTTAATGTAATGAAAATCCGCGAATTTCGCCGAAATTTATCATGTTAGGCCGAAATTGAACGTGCTTTTAGCAGAACTTTGCCGAACGGTGCTATTTTTTTTAATACGCGCCTGGGGGCGGCTCTGGGGCCGACGGCTGGGGACCAACTCGCCCCCAGGCCCAATTTTTGCGCCGGCTCACTCTCAGGCGGCGCTTTTAGGCGCCCCCTGGGGGGCCAGCGGCTGGAGATGCTCTAACCCTTGGGACAGTACAGCCACTCGGCACATCATCATTTCATGAGTGACAAGGATAACAAATTTAGATGCACGGCACATGGTGCTTAAATGGGCTGCAGATACTGTGGCCCATTTTGCACGCGCTATTTTTGAAAAACTATTTGCCAGCGTAAGTAAAAAATGTTATGTCCAAATATTTGGGTGTTGTACATAATAGACATACAGACGATGATTAGTAAACAAAAACAGTTGAATAGAAACTTGTGTGTTATATAAAAAATATATTAAGTAGAAGTGTACGTAATTTTTAAAAGATATTTTTAAACTGTAAGTAATAAAATTATGTTCAAATACTTGTGTGCTGAAAAATAGTGTACATACAAACGATCATTAGTTAATATAAACCTGAGTATTATATAAAAAATAATTAGTTAATATGGACATTAAAATATTTGTTAAATAAATATGTTTAATGAATCCATACAAAATTATACAGTCATGGCTTATAGTTAAATTGGACAAGATGATGACTACAAACATTTACTAAAATTTTATGAATATTAACTTGTGTATAATTTTTACTCATGACTTGTATTGAAGAAATTATATAATTTAAATATTAGACACTATTGAGTATTCATATAAACATTTTAATTTTTGAATTTCGAATAATTTTTACTTGTACATTTTTTATAATTCCTAAATATTATATTAAATATATGAATATTTAAAAGAATACATGAATAATTTTCAAAGCCAGTTATTTCGTTTGTATGTAAAATATTTATAACATACGAATATTTACAGGTTAACTTGTATCCTTTGTATACATGAGAACGTGATGGGTGAAGTGACAGGGCTGGCTAGGTCAATAAATGCAGGTGGAGTGATCGATACCGGGCGTCCTGTTTTTTGGCGCTAAGTTTACCAGTACAGTGGTCGACTTTTCTCTTCAAATAAAAACATTTGAGGGTGTTTAGTGCAAAAAATCATCGCGGTGGTCGACTTTTTCAAGCATAAAAATATATAAGGGTATTTTGTGCAAAAATGCGCCGACGGAGCGCTACTACGCCCAAAACGTATTTTGTGACCATGTGTGCATGCTTGAGTCAAGTTAAGTGACTGCAATTCCGTATTTTCAAAGTTCTAGCCCAACTGAACATTGAACGCAAGCTTTATGACTTTAGGTGATATTACTTCTTTTTCTTTTGTCCTCCAACTATAGTTCTAGCACTCCATAGGACGCGGATATGTGGGACATGGTTCAGGGGAACCATTTACGAAAAGTACATTTTAAAAAAATTGAAGAAAAAAAAAACAAAAACCATTTCTTTTTGGTAACATACATGACTCACTGGTATACTTGTGTATTAAGTTTCATGAGGAAATGACATAAGTGGTATTCTGTGTAAAAATAGCAAAAGCTAAGCTATCTCCAAAACACTGTTTGAATGAATAGTAAGGTCGATTATATTTTCTACACCCGGGTGTCATTCCTTCATGGAACTTTACGTGAGTTGAATGGTCGATCAACTTTGATATCCCAAATTTTCATTTTGATTTTTTCTACTGCCTCCGATCCAAAAAAAGTGTCGTGACTTTAGTTCGGAGCTTTAGTGCAAATTTGAACTAAAGCCATGTCACTTTTTTTAATCGGGGGGAGTAGTATTTCTTTAAAATTACTATGGGTGTGTATGGAACCATGTTCACGTGTGAATTTTTCAGTTAAAAAGCTCAGCAACTTTATATTGCGTGAGACCAGACCAGCTTTATGTAAGATTGTCGTAGGTCAACGCCTCTCTCTTGCTTGAGCGCAGAATCAGATCTCTATAGCAAGTTACGAGGACAATGATGCGTACGTAGAGCTGAATGCACCGGCCAAATTAACGTACCTATGCAAAAAAAATAAGAAAGCATACATAGCGGTAGCAAGGGTATGTTCTCGCACCTTTGTCAACCCTTCACTTCGCTTCCGGCTCCGGCCATCCATGCCTGAGTCGCACCCATCCATCCCATGAATCTCCCATAAGAATCCATGCATCCTACATGAACCATTTTTTTTCGTGTGAAATAAGAGTCTTATTCCATTATGATAAGATTATAGTGAAACGCTCCTCAATACATGGGGTCCTCTATATAGCCACATAACAATGCTACACTCGGTACGACTTGTATATAATGCTAGTCGACCTGTTAACCTATTTTTTCGCCTACGCTTTTGCATAAGAAACTCCGGGTCTTCCATCAACGAATTAATCTCAGCAACTAGGTGACTGTATGTTGATCTAGCAAGCTTGCCAATACCTCAGAAGAGTCCGATTGAACAATAATGCGTCCTTGTGAGTGTTGAGAGAGGCCAACGACACACCCTGCACGAGTGTGTCGATATCTGCCTCACGTGCATCATTACAATTGAATAAGAAATGGTAGGCTGCAAAGATCACAATGTCGTTATGCCTTGGGAAAAACATGCCGTCTGTAGCCGTCCCATCCTAAGCAAGGATGGACCCATCAACCGAAAGGGTGACCCGATCCGCCGGCATCATCGGCCAAGGCAAGCAAGGGTCGGTGCGCTCACCGTCGGACTCGGTAATCATCCAGCGTTGGCATCTTACCCTTGAGAGTTTCATATGTTAACATACCTTGCCTATATAAGCATTTTCATGTAGCTGTCAAAGAATATAACAGTCGACTCTGGGGTGGAATATCAGTGCCATGCACCAAGTCCGAGTGCAACTGCCAAATGCGCAATGCCAGTCGGCAGTCGCTTTACGTCGATCTCCCAGACGTACATATGTTGTCAATCACATGCATGCATCATGGGTTGCGTGCAACAATGAGTCAATGGCCATCTTTTCCTGCTTTGATCGTCACCTCTTCCGGCGCATCCCTTAAATTCCCGTGCAACACAGCCATACATCGTATCAAACTCACAGCGAGCTGCCCACATACATACTCGCCACACATACTGAACACACAGATCAGGTACATAGCAATGGCCAGGCCGGAGTCGAGCTTAGGAGCGGTGGCCATCGTACTGGTGGTGCTGTGCGCCGCCATGTCCTCTGCGGCCGCGCAGCCCCGCCGCCCGCTGCCGCCGAACTCCCGCGTGATCCACCCTGGACGGTTTGGCAAGAGGACGCAGACGCTCACCTGCGACAACACCAAGGACAAGAGGAACCCCTGCGTGGCCACCTGCGACAAGCGCTGCCCCAACGAGTGCCTCGTCCTCTGCCCCAGCTGCAAGACATACTGTTGTAAGCATATATATACATCTCCAATCTTTTCCCAGTCTCAAGCCATGCATTCTACTCCTTTATAAGTGGTGGAACATGGAAAACCCACACACATGAAGGACAATTTGATATTGATGGACCTCTCTATCTATCTAAATATGCACAATATTTAATATTAATGCTATGGCGATGCTCTAGACCATTAGCGAACACCTTTCTGATGACACTAACATATAATCTTCTTTTTGAAGTGTGTGACTTCTACCCTGGCATGTCATGTGGTGACCCCCGCTTCACCGGCGCCGATGGCAACAACTTCTACTTCCATGGCAAGAAGGATCAGGACTTCTGTGTCGTCTCGGACGCTGACCTCCATATCAACGCTCACTTCATTGGCAAACACAACCCCTCCATGAGCCGAGACTTCACATGGATCCAGGCCTTGGGCATCCGCTTTGCGGACCACCGCCTCTACTTGGGTGCTCAGAAGACCTCCAAGTGGAATAATGACATCGATCGCCTCGAGTTGACCTTCGATGGAGCACCGATCAACATCGCTGATGATATTGGCTCGCAATGGCAATCCACCGCCGTGCCTGCCCTGACCGTCACGAGGACCTCCATGACCAATGGCGTGAGGGTCGAGCTTAAGGGTGTGTTCGATATCATGACTAAAGTAGTGCCCATCACGGAGGAGGACTCCCGCATCCACAACTATGACGTGACAAAGGATGATAGCCTCGCGCATTTGGACATTGGGTTCAAGTTCTACGGCCTCACCGACAATGTTCATGGCATTCTCGGGCAAACCTACAGCTCCAACTACGTCAACAAGCTCAACGTGAGTGCTAGCATGCCTGTGATGGGTGGTATAGCAAGCTATGTCTCCTCCAACATATTCGCCACCGACTGCAAGGTCGCTAGGTTCGGCCACAATGGCGGCATCTCCATGGTCACAGCCAGGGCCAACTAAACTATTGCTCAGGACAACATCGGCTAATGTAATCGGCCTACTGATTGGACAGTCAAAATATGCAAGAACTGTAATGTTACTATTATTTTGAATAAAAAGTACTGGCCTTGTGGGAAAAATGGAATTGACTGTCCGTAGAAAATTGTGATGGCATCTCGCAAATGTCTGTTTTGATGTCCGGACATTGTTCACGGACATGATGCGGGAGAGAGCCATCGAACACTATTCATAAATTAATTTAGTTGGAGGAGAGAGAGAGTAGAGGGGGATCATTCATGTAATGGGTTATTGTGGTGTGGTGTCCTGTTGGAAGGAGTGAGAGAAGAGGGGGAACATGCATGTGAAGAGAGAGTAAAGACAACAGTACCACGTGAAGGCTTTGTATTGGTCAAGTGCATGTCCAGAATCCCACAAAGCCCCCACATTTTTTGCTAGGATACCGAAATCCGTATGTTCGAACTGCTAAGGGGGCATATATGTGTCCCATTGGATGGAAAGAATGATCCAGACACTACGGTCCGGACATAGTGAAGGTTTAAGGATCCGCTTTGGAGACGCCCTAATAATGCTTCCCTGTTTGTGCGATTTTATGTTAACATGATGTTATGTGTGCAAAGTAATCTTTAGTTGTGCCTCCCACTCTAGTTCTAGCACTCTCCATAGGACGTGGATACGTGGAACATGGTTTTAAAAATATATATGAAAAAAAAACTGATATATTTTGTGTGTGAAAATAATCAATCTATTATAAAAGTTCTTCAAAAGTACAAAGCATCTCAAACGTAATAAATAATTATAGCGAGATTTTGAGACCATTGAACGACCACTACTATCATCAGAACGAGCTGCCGACGTCATCTATCACCGCTCCCGTATCGAAGCCGGATTGATCTTGTCGATGACAACCGGGAAGTCTTCGTGCACATGCCCCTAAGGACTAGTGCCCTGGAACCGCAGTTGTCGTCATTGAATCCTTGCATAGATTGGAAACACCTGACACCAAATCTTGCCAGATGACGAGAAATTCTAACCTCATTGCCCTAGTAAGATTGCAGGAATCTGAGCTAGAGCTCCACCGTACGTCCATACAGGCGAACTCGAGGAGGATCGAAGTCCGGAAGACAAACTCAAAAAAGAAGTGCCACCATTCGCCCAAGCGCCACGCCTGTGAGGACTAAAAAACACTAACCTAAATTACTAATGGCAACGAAGGCAACGAGATTCTTTCCCTGCCACCGGCCATTAGAGCGTCAGGTAGAGCGGAGGCGAATCCACGAGCTCTCCGGTGAAGCCTATAGGGGTTAATTAGGGGATGAAACAAGAGGAAGCTTTCACGTTTGGTCCAACTGTTTTTTTAACATACATGATTGATTGGTATGCTTGTGTATTAAGGTTCATGAAGAAATGTCATATTGGTACTCTGGGTAAAAATAATAAAATCAAAGTCATATTCGAAAACATTGTTTGAAGGAATAGTAAGGTCGATTATATTTCTGTACTATGAAATACCCCGCCGTGTCCAGGGCCGGCCCACAGATATACGGGGCCCAGGGGCAAGACAAGAACGCGGGGCCCTTCTTGACACACAAAAGCTCAATTTTGTATATATTTCAAAAGCAATGTAATTATCCAGTACATTGTATAGATTGATGTAACCACTCTAGAACAGATTGATTTCCTAATTGTGACAATGGACACATCATTTATTTTTTGCAAAATAATAACCTTGTCTGAAGTGGTTGCTACCATAAAAAATTGTATTACCATGCGATATAAAGTTAATGCATGAACTTACATTGTTCCTGGAAGGTAACGTGGAGCCCTTGTAAACTAAAATATCCCTAGCCTTATCATCCAGCAGACTGTCCCAGTTTCTTGTATAAAAATTATCAACAGTAAATGATTGTTGTTCATCGACACACGACATTTCTGAGTTTGGTGAATGAGCAAGGTTTTCTTGCTTACTTGAATTATTATCACCCTTGTTGATATCATCATCAGCACCATCAATGTTGTCAGTTGTTTGTGCTTCGTCATTTACTATGGCCAATTGCACAGAATCCCTAGAAGAAGAGAGTGGTTTTGAAAAACTTAGCAATTGATCCTTCTGGGATTCTACCAATTCCTCTATTCTTTTTTCTCTCTTCCTTTTATCACTACCAGACAAATACTTTCCTGGGACATGTCACTGAACAAGCTGCATAAAAAATATTAATAGAGGGAACAAGAGCACCTGGAAACAGATTGACGTGGATGTAAATGGCTTGATCTAGAGGCCGCAGCAACCGGAGTCAGCACGACCAAGAAGATGAGGCCATGGAGGGAATAAAATTTCCCCTTTCGCCTAATCTCCTGCCTGAGTGCTCTCTCACATATGGATTCAATGAAGAGCAGATGAAGACCTATGCAGATGTGATCGATGTGCGATGTGGAATCGTGAGTGCCGGAGATCAGGGCTATTTACCAGTTAATCTTTGAATTGAGTAACGAGATTACGAGAAAGAAGAACACGTACCATCTCGGTCTCTCCAACTCTAGTTCATGGGGAGTGACCAGATCGTTGAGAAAGGAAGTAGAGATCATTGGGGAGTGAACTCGCGCCCTAGATTTCACGGCCGCGACCTTGGATCGGAGAGGCATGGGAGGGGCGGCGCTGTTCTAGGAGCAGCGGAGGAAGAGACGAGAACGATGGTCCAGTGCGAACAGGCTGACTAGCGTTTTCGTGAGGTTTGGGGCTTTCCCTAGCACGGTTCTTCGGGCCCTTTTTTTCCATTGCATATTCCTTGGGCCAGCCTACTTACTAAAGAATGAATACCTCGGCCGGGGCCCCAGCCACCTGGGGGCCCAGGGCGGGCGCCCCGTTTGGCCGGCCTATGGGCCGGGCCTGGCCGTGTCATCTCTTCATGAAACTTTATACGTGAGTGAGTGGAATGGTCGATCAACTTTGATATCCCAAATTTTCATTTCAACTTTTTCTAGTATTTGATAAAATTATTATTCATATGTGTGTGCATGGAACCATGTTTAGAGCATCTCCAGCCGCGCCCCCAACAGCCCCCCGCCCTCCCCAGGCGATTTTTTAGCGCCGGTGGCCGAAAATCGGCCCAGTCGCGCCCCATGATCTCGTTTAGCGCCGGTTTGGGCGAAATACAGGGCCGGCGTTCCCGCCCCGAACCCAAGCGCCCGGGTGTCGCCTGGGCGCGCCGGCACAAGCCAAAAGCGGCGTGGGGCCGCTCTGCGGCGACGGAAGCCCGTTTCCCGCCGTTTTCTCCCGCGTTGCCGCCTAGGATCCCCATCTCTTCTCCATTCCTCCCGCCATCCTCCCTGCCCTTTCGCCTGCCATGCCGTCGAAGAAGTACGTGATGCCGTGCGCCGCGACGGATCCCACAACCGCCGCTGCCGCCGATAAGCTCAAGACGTGGTTCTTGGCGGAGCGCGGCCTCATCCTCAATCAGATACCAGCGACGCCGACGCCGACGCCGCCGCCGAGCCCTGCGGCTGATGACGATGCCTCCGCGACGCCCAGCCCCACCGACGATGCCTCCGCTGCGACGCTCAGCAGCATAGAAGCCGCGCCGACCAGCCCGGAAGGCGCGCTGACTCCTTCCAGCCCGCGTACGCCGCCGATGACGCCGCCGGAGGTTGAGCTCGACGGTTGATGCACTCCTTCCGCGTCCCTCCTTTTCTGTACGCCGAACTACTGCGCGTCCTTTTTTGATCGCCGAACTGTGGCACCGAATCACCGAACTATTGCGATGATCGCGAACTATGGCACCGAATCGCCGAACTATTACGATGATCGCCGGTTGTTGTTTCTTTGAGCGGGAACTGAGTTCGAATATGGACCGCCTTGGGGGCGGCACCTGGGGGCCTGGCTGGGGAGAAACGAATCTTAGGGGCCGATCTAGCGCCGGCTCGCCCTCATGCCGCTCTTTTTCGGCGCCCTGGGGGGCCGAACGGCTGGAGATGCTCTTACTTGTGTATTTTTCGCTAGAAAACTCGTCTACTTTATACTGCGTGTGACGATACCGGCTTTATGTAAGATTGTGGTAGGTCAATGATGCGTGCGTAGATCTGAATGCACCGGCCAAACTAGCGTACCTATGCAAGTTTTTATATAAGAAAGCATATATAGCTGTAGCTACGTTCGGTCACTTTGTCAACCCCTACGCCACTTATTCTCCACTTCACTTCCGGCTTCAGCCATCCCTCATAAGAATCGCACCTATCCATCCCATGAATCTCCCATAAGAATCATGCATCCCACACAAACCATTTTTTTTTCCAGTGAAGAGTTTTATTCCATTATAATACCCGCAAAAAAAATGTAAAAGTTACTCGGTACATGGGTCCACTATGTAGTCACACAACAATATTACACTCAGTAAGATTGTATAATAATGTCAGTCGACGTGCTATCCTATTGTGTTCACACCTAAGATTTTGTAGAATAAAATCCCGATCTTCCATGAACGATTTAATCTCAGCGACTAGGTGGCCGTATGCTCATCTAGCTAGCTTGGCAATGCCTAAAGAGGCCGATTGAACAGTTGTGGGGCCTTGTGAGTGTTGAGAGGCCAACGCCAGTGTGTGGATATTTGCCACAAGCGCATCATTACAATTGAATAAGAACCGATAGGCTGCAAAGATCATACTACTCTCGTCATGCAGTGGAAGAATAATGTCGTTTGCAGCCGTCCCATCCTAAGCGAGGTATGCATTCTTCACCGCTAAATGTTCACCGCTTTAGTTTGCGGACAACTCTTGACCCGCATACCAAGGTGAGAATTTTGTGGGTGATTTTGGACTAGTCTGCCTCTCTGTTTGCATGAAGAAAGTTGTACTCTCTCCGTTCCTAAATATAAGTCTTTTTAGACATTTCACTAGGTGACTACATACGGAGCAAAATGAGTGAATCTAAACTCTAAAGTATGTCTATATACATTCGTATGTAGTTCTCTAGTGAAACCTCTAAAAAGACTTATATTCAGGAACGGAGGGAGTAGCTCATTATTTACTGATGCAAACTGATTGGCTGCATGCAGCTGTATTTTACTCCCACGCATGGTCCCCGCATGCTTATCAGGCTGCATGCATCCATAACCTCCCGTGCACAGTCCCGCATGCAAACCGATAGGCCGCATAGTGCGCCCCTCCCTCCCAAACAGTGGCGGAGCTACACAAAAATAGTTGAGCAGGCCAGGCAAACAAGGGCGCATTTTTTCTTCAAAATTACGATGAATCGTGTTACTTCAGTAGACATGAGTCAGTCTCGGTACTCAATAATTACTGCTCCATGGTTAGCGTCATACAAATCTCTAACTGAATGAAGCGTAGAGGGGATTATGGGCTTAGATGGTATCTGCCAGTAGCCCAGGCTTGCATAGGAAAGAAAAAACATACAAATCCTGGGCGGGCTGCGGCCACTTTGGCCTTGCCGTAGCTCCGTCACTGCTCCCAAATGCATGCAAAGTAAATAATTAGAGGCAAAACAGAAAAGTATTGCCAAAACTTTCTACCGCACAGGCTAATACGAGAAAAAGGGAAAAAGCTTAGACACAAAGTAAAGAGGACCGGAGGGAGTACATTGCAAGGGCACCCGGCCTCTATAGCCTTCCACGTCATAACCTTCCTCTGCTTCTGTGGGACCGAGGCATTCCAAATGCAATGCGACATAGGTCGGGCTCCATCAGAGTTTGTTACTGGACGCCCCAGCTGCAACTCATCATTATGGTTGTACTAGCCAGCCGGTATGCACTCTTCACCGAGAAACGTTCATTCTTTCTAGGGAACCATGCAAAAAAAAAATAATCCTACCAGCTGTGTGGAGAGGTACGAATCTTGAAAATCTAATCTCCTGAACATCCCTCGACCAAAAGTTATCATGTAACGGTTGCACGTTCCAAGCACCATGTTCATCCAAAGAGTCGGAGACCCAGTTAAACCTACATTTACGCTTGAGGTTGTTACTGGACGCCCCATCTGCAATTCATCATCATAATTGTATGTTGCTAGCAGGTATGCATTCTTCACCGTTAAACGTCCATTCTTTTCACGGAACCATGCAAATAAAAACCGCCGGTTGTGCGGAGAGGTATGGATCTTGCCAATTTCCTGAACAACCCTCGTCAAAAAGTGATCATATAATTGTTGCATGTTCCAAGCACCGTCTTCATCCAAAAAGTTTGACACCCAGTTAAACCAGCATTTACGCTTGGGTGTTATAAGGCGAAAATCCATGGATCTCTTGCCATGTTCTAATTTGAGACCCGTCCCCCACTCTCCAAACAAGCCAATGCTTTGTAAGGTCCAAACCATGCTCAATACCCCTCCAAACAGCCGATGCATTTTTCGAGAAAATCATATCCAACAGATTCAGATAGTACCTTAGCACGTAACAATCTCGCACATCTTTCTAGCGCATCAATCAATCACCAAGCAATTATCGGATGGAACCTACCATTATGCATTATGCCTTTTGGCACTAGCAACTCCAGATATTTGGGTGAAAAACTTGTTGCAAAATTTCCTAAATCCTCTTCACTTCCTCCACAACAGCCTCCGGGCAATTATCGGATGGAACATTTCTCAGGGTTAATAACCTGACATGTCGATGACGCATAAGTGTTTAACAAACCTTTGACCTATTGATACGTTTCCAACGTATCTATAATTTTTTATTGTTCCATGCTATTATATTATCCTTCTAGGATGTTTTATGGGCTTTTATATACACTTTTATATGATTTTTGGGACTAACCTATTAACCTAGAGCCCAGTGCCAGATTCTGTTTTTCCTTGTTTTTGAGTTTTACAGAAAAGGAATATCAAACGGAGTCCAATTGACGTGCCAATTTTTGATGATTTTTTCTGGACCAAAAGAAGCCCCGAAGTAAAAGAGTTGGGCCAGGAGAGTCACGGGCTGCCCACGAGGGTGGGGGGCGCGCCCACTCCAAGTGGGGGCGCCCCCTATCTCGTGGACAGCCCGGAGACCCCCCTGACGTGAGACCTACGCCAAAAATTCCTATAAATACTGAAACCTCCGAAAAGTAACCTAGGTCGGGAGTTCCGCCGCCGCAAGCCTCTGTTGCCACCGAAAACCAATCTAGACCCGTTCTGGGACCCAGCCGGAGGGGGGAATCCCTCTTCGGTGGCCATCTTCATCATCCCGGCGCTCTACATGACGAGGGGGGAGTAGTTCACCCTCGGGGCTGAGGGTATGTACCAGTAGCTATGTGTTTGATCTCTCTCTCTCTCTCTCTCTCTCTCTCTCTCTCTCTCTCTCTCTCTCTCTCTCTCTCGTGTTCTTGAGATGGCACGATCTTGATGTATCGCGAGCTTTGCTATTATAGTTGGATCTTATGATGTTTCTCCCCCTCTACTCTCTTGTAATGGATTGAGCTTTCCCTTTGAAGTTATCTTATCGGATTGAGTCTTTAAGGATTTGAGAACACTTGATGTATGTCTTGCGTGGGATACCTGTGGTGACATTGGGGTATTCTATCGGTTCACTTGATGTATGTTTTGGTGATCAACTTGCGGGTTCCGTGACCTTGGGAACCTATGCATAGGGGTTGGCACACGTTTTCGTCTTGACCCTCTGGTAGAAACTTTGGGGCACTCTTTGAAGTTCTATGTGTTGGTTGAATAGATGTTTCTGAGATTGTGTGATCCATATCGTATAATCATACCCACAGATACTTGAGGTGATAATGGAGTATCTTGGTGACATTAGAGTTTTGGTTGATTTGTGTCTTAAGGTGTTATTCTAGTACGAACTCCATGATAGATTGAACAGAAAGAATAGCTTCGTGTTATTTTACTACGGACTCTTGAATAGATCGATCAGAAAGAATATCTTTGAGGTGGTTTCGTACCCTACCATAATCTCTTCGTTTGTTCTCCGCTATTAGTGACTTTGGAGTGACTCTTTGTTGCATGTTGAGGGATAGTTATATGATCCAGTTATGTTATTATTGTTGAGAGAACTTGCACTAGTGAAAGTATGAACCCTAGGCCTTGTTTCCTACCATTGCAACACCGTTTATGCTCACGTTTACCACTTGCTACCTTGCTGTTTTTATATATTTTTGTTACAAAAACCTATATCTACCATACATATTGCACTTGTATCACCATCTCTTCGCCAAACTAGTGCACCTATACAATTCACCATTGTATTGGGTGTGTTGGGGACACAAGAGACTCTTTGTTATTTGGTTGCAGGGTTGTTTGAGAGAGACCATCTTCATCCTACGCCTCCCACAGATTGATAAACCTTAGGTCATCCACTTGAGGGAAATTTGCTACTGTCCTACAAACCTCTGCACTTGGAGGCCCAACAACGTGTACAAGAAGAAGGTTGCGTAGTAGACATCACCTATCTTGCATGTTGGCTACATGAAAAAAATAGCATGGAATCATCGCAAACAAGAAGTGAGAAATAACAGATGCCCACAATAAGTCATGACACCTCCCAAAACATCACCCGTCATTGACTTGTTGATGAGAGCAGAAACTGTGTCAGCAACAAACTAAATAAAAACAGGAAATGCGGTAACCTTGGCGCGGGGGGGGGGGGGG
>LR738713.1:823660695-823683961 GCA_902687465.1 Secale cereale | reverse complement strand
CGTGGATTCTAGGAGGTTTCTATTGACACTTCGTCGAGTATTTCACACACGTCACAAAAGGCATAATTAATGCCTTATCAAAAAACTCTTAGCTAGTCCACATGGCCATAGGCTTTAGGAAAATCCAGCTTATAGGTACACGATGTTGTGTTTTCACATCTTCCCTGTGAAAGATCATGGACGTCGTTGATACGTCTCCAACGTATCTATAATTTTTGATTGCTCGATGCTATTATTTATGATGTTTTGGATGTTTAATGGCCTTTGTTATACACTTTTATATTATTTTTGGGACTAACCTATTAACCCAAAGGCCCAGTCCAGATTGCTGTTTTTTGCCTGTTTTAGGGTTTTACAGAAAAGGAATATCAAACGGAGTCCAAACGGAATGAAACCTTCGGGACAGATATTTTTGGAGCAAAATACGCACGGGAGACTTGAGAACCACGGAGTAGGGCTGACATGGCGTCCACGAGGGTGGGGGCCCCCCTATAGGCCCCGCCCCCTGTCTCGTGGGCACCCCGTCTGGCCCCCGGTGCCCTCCTTCCTCCAATATATACCTACGTACCCCAAAACTATCAGAACAATAGAGAAAACCCTAGTTCCACCACCGCAACCTTCTGTTCCCGTGAGATCCCATCTTGGGGCCTGTTCCGGAGCTCCACCGGAGGGGGGATATTCCACGGAGTGCTTCTACATCATCATCATCGCCTCACCATGAGTTATGAGTAGTTTACCACAGACCTTCGGGTCCATAGCTAGTATCTAGATGGCTTCTTCTCTCTCTTTGGATCTCAATACCAAGTTCTCCTCGGTCCTCGAGGAGATCTATTCGATGTAACCTCTTTTTGCGGTGTATTTGTCGAGATCCGATGAATTGTGGGTTTATGATCAAGATTATCTATGAGAAATATTTGGTTCTTTTCTGAACTCTTTATGTATGATTATAATATCCTTGCAAGTCTCTTTGAATTATTGGTTTGGTTTGGCCTACTAGATCTATAGTTCTTGCAATGGGAGAAGTGCTTGGCTTTGGGTTCAATCTTGCGGTGTCCTTTCCCAGTGACAGTAGGGGTAGCTAGGCACGTATTGTATTGTTGCCATCGAGGATAAAAAGATGGGGTTTATATCACTATGTTTGAGTTTATCCCTCTACATCATGTCATCTTGCTTAAGGCGTTACTTCGTTCTTATGAACTTAATACTCTAGATGCATGCTAGATAGCGGTCGATGTGTGGAGTAATAGTAGTAGATGCAAAATCGTTTCGGTCTACTTGTCTCGGACGTGATGCCTATATATAATGATCATGCCTGGATAGTCTCATAATTATTCGCTTTTCTATCAATTGCTCGACAGTAATTTGTTTACCCGCCGTAGAATATCGCTATCGTGAGAGAAGCCACTAGAGAACACTATGACCCCCGAGTCTATTCTCAACATATCAATCTACAATCTACTTTACTTTTCCGCTTTTACTTTCTATTCTTATATCCAAAAATACCAAAAATATCAAACTATCATCTCTATCAGATCTCATTTTCGTAAGTGACCGTAAAGGGATTGACAACCCCTTATCACATTGGCTGCGAAGTTCTTATTTGTTTTTGTAGGTGCGAGGGATTCGCGCGTGGTCTCCTACTGGATTGATACCTTGGTTCTCAAAAACTGAGGGAAATACTTACGCTACTGTGCTGCATCTCCCTTTCCTCTTCGAGGGAATACAACGCATGCTCGAGAAGTAGCAAGAAGAATTTCTGGCGCCGTTGGCGGGGAGGCTTACGCAAAAGTCATATACCAAGTACCTATCACAAACCCTTATCTTTCGCATTACATTTTTTGCCTCTTGTTTTCCTCTCCCCCACTTCACCCTTGCCATTTTATTCGCCCTTCTTCTGTCGTGTGTTTATCGTTCGCTTTACCCCGTCGTCATGGCTAGCCCCTTATCCGCTCCTTTGTCTCCCGAGTTTGAAGTTCTTCACTTCAAGCAAAAGCAAGGAGAAAATTTAAAATATGCTTGGTTTAGGATGATGGAATCTTATCGTAAGTGCACCTTAGAGGTGAATTTTAGAATCTTGCTTCGCAATTTTTATGTTGGATTGAATATGTCTCATAGACAACTCTTGGATTGCGTTGCCAAAGGGAATTTTATCGAAGTTGATCCTAGTATTGTGCATGAAATTATAGAGGGAATAGTGGGAACACTACCTCCCCAAAAAGGGTCACATCCAACCCAGTAAGGGACGCAAGTTTTTGAGAAAATTTGCGAAGTAACAAAAATACTACAAAAGTATCTTGAACCTCTTAAGAGTGTTAGTGGGAATCTCCACCGCATGAATATGTTGATTACCCTTTGTAATAAGCGGTTGGATTCTTTAGATCTAACGATTTCCGAATATGAAAGGAAACGTAAAGAACCTCCCGGATTCAAGCTTGACCCCATTAAAAGGGTAAAGATCAAAGATGGCAATACCTAGATCTATCCATGTAACGTGCCTAGCTAGGGGCGTAAAACGATAGCGCTTGTTGGGAGGCAACCCAATTATATATTTTTTGTTTTTGCTTCTGTTTAGGAATAAATATTGCATCTAGCTTCTGTTTAGATGTAGTTTTGTGTTTTAATTAGTGTTTGTGCTAAGTAGAAACTTTGGGAAGACTTGTGTGAAGTTTATATGATCGTGCTGTGAAAAACAAAATCATTAGCACTCGCTAGAATGGTCACCAGATTTTACTGGAGCGTGCTATTTAGTTGATTCTTTTTGTAGATGATTAATAGAAAAATTCCTCACGTTTACCAATTTATTTCAAAAAAATAGAGTTACAGAAGTATGCGAAAACTGTAGATTACTACAGACTATTCTGTTTTTGACAGATTCTGTTTTTTGTGTGTTGTTTGCTTATTTCAATGCATCTATGAGTAGTATTGGGAAGTATGAATCATAGAGAAGTTGGAATAGAGTAGGTTTAACACCAATATAAACAAAGAATGAATTCATTGCAGTACCTTTGAGTAGTGGTTTGCTTTCTTATACTAACGGAGCTCACGAGATCTTTGTCTAAGTTTTGTGTTGTGAAGTTTTCAAGTTTTGAGTATTGCTTTGATGGACTATGGAACAAAGAGTGGCAAGAGCCTAAGCTTGGGGATGCCCAAGCCACCCCAAGGTAAAATTCAAGGACAACCAAAAGCCTAAGCTTGGGGATGCCCCGGGAAGGCATCCCCTCTTTCGTCTTCATCTATCGGTAACTATACTCGGAGCTATATTTTTACTCACCACATGATATTGTTGGGGAACATAGCAGAATTCAAAAAATTTCTACGCTTTCACCAAGATCAACCTAAGGAGTCATCTAGCAACGAGCATACTGGAGTGCATCTACATACCCTTTTGTAGATCGCGTGCGGAAGCGTTCGAAGAAGCGTGGATGAAGTAGTCGTACTCTTCGCGTTCTTCGTCACCGATGATCCTAGCGCCGAACGGACGACACCTCCGCGTTCAACACACGTACGGTACAGCAACGTCACCTCCTTCTTGATCCAGCAAGGGGTGAGGAGAGGTCGTCGAAGATCCAGCAGCACGACGGCGTGGTGGTGGATGCAGCAGGAAATCCTGCAGGGCTTCGCCGGCGCCCTGCGGAGGAGTAGGAGGTGTGACGGGAGGGGGGAGAGGCGCCAGAGACTTGGTGTCGGTGTACTAAGATAGGGGTACCTTAGTACTCCAACTTGTGCACGGGCAGTAGCAGCTTCTCGCGGCAGGGTTTACCACGTGCTTGCCGGAAACCTTTCTGGTCCCTGTAAAACCATTCAAAAACAAAGTATACAAGACAGAAGATCAAGGCCCCGGCAAGTGGAGCTTGCCGGGAAGGCCGTCCCAGGCTCAAGACTGTCGCATTAGCACAAGACCCTGGCAGGAGGAGCTTGCCAGGAAGACCAGAAGACTGCATCCCAGAAGACATGCCTCGGCGCACCCTGCGCCCCGGCAGGGCCCGGGGAGCGACAGGCTTCCCGGCCCGACAAGATCAAGACCCCGGCAAGGTGCTTGCCGGGGAAGCCTGCGCTGTGTGCCCGCGCTCCAGCTCATCGGCCCACGCGTCGCCCTGGGGCCCTTCCAGGGACGCGTGGCGGATGGCTGTGCAGCCTGGGGGACACGGTGGCACTCCACGGTGACGAGGCTACCGCCGTGGCGAACGGAGACGCATGGACGGGTGCTTTTGGGGTCGACGGTGACGGGCATTTAATGCCCTTGTCCCCCACTGTCAAGTTAGGTGAAGACCACTGTTCACGCACTGTTCATGCACTGTTCCCGCACTGTTACAACTACCACCAAAGTTACATTTTTGCCCTTCTTCTACGTTGACACCTGTCGGTGACCCCTTGAGCTATAAAAGGAGGCCCATGCACAACGTAGAAAGGGTTCGGAACCTAGATAGCTTTCTTGCTCGGTGTAGCTAGTTCTTCAAGCTCCCGAGCTCATAAACTCAATACAATCCAAGCAGGAGTAGGGTTTTACGCGTCCGCGCGGCCCGAACCTGGGTAAACTGCCCGCGTGTGCTCTTCGATCCGCTCTTTGTGCTCCCTCCGCTCCCTCACCGCAACGTACAAGGGGCTCCGGTCCCATAGGTGCTCGTGGAGGACAGTTTCCCCCGACATCTTTGGCGCGCCAGGTAGGGGGGGGGGAAGGAGGTGGAGGACGAACCAAGTGCTGTTCAAGAAAGAGAAGCTTACTGGAGAACGAACAGACTATGAAAGCTAAGTTACCAGAATTTGAGCAGTTCAAATTTTTAAAATTTTAGTTATCTTCCTTGAACAACCACACTTTGTATAGAAAACCTGTGCGCGGAGGAACCTACCTGTGGCTAGCCGCACCCTTGTCTTGTTTTCGAGTACGCTCAACGGCTTAAGTGAGCTGCGACAAGTGTCGCGCCCTTACTTCGTTTTCGAGTTCACTCAGCAAGCTAAGTGCGTTGCGACTAGCTGCGACAAGGTTGCTTGTCGGTAAGGCCTTTGCCAGCAGGCTGCTCAGAGTCCAGCACTCAGCGCTCGCGGCAAGGGTCCCTTGCCGGCAAGTTCCCTAAAAGCGTAGGGTAAAAAGCATACAAAGTAAAGGACCAAAGCAAGGGAGATAACAATGCGTCAATTGCTCGGAAATAAGATAATATATTACAGAGATAACTTGTCGCAATGACTAATAGATTCATGTTCATGGCACACTTTGCAGCAGCAAAGGAAATAAGAAGAAAGAGGCCTAATCTACGCGATCGCCTTCACGCCTGGAGATCTTGTTCATCTTGGCGATGATGTGGGCGACCTGCGCCTTCAGCGCCTCCTGATCTGCGTCGGCCGGCAAGCTGCGGAGGACGTTGACAAGATTAATACCAGGATTGCGGTAGACGATCTTGGTCAAGACACGCTCCAAGGTACCCGCGCAGAGCTGGCGCGACTCCTCGGCCAGCTGCGCGGGGAGCTTCTCTTGCAGCCGTGCAAGCGCCGGCGCGATTCCCCTGAAGAAAAGACTGAGCTTGGCGCTGTGGGGGAGGTTCGGGTCCGGAGAGTACACGAGGTGCTCCACCCTCAGCGCCATCAGCTCCTTGTCGATGTTGGCGGCGAAAGTGACCAGGTCCTCCGTCCATTGCTCCACCGCCCGGTTGAAGTTGTTTGCGGAAGTGGCGGCGCTCTCCACCAGCCCCCGCTCCTTGCGGAGCTCCTCCTTCAGCTTGGTCTCGCGGTCCCGGGCGGCGTCCAGTGAATCTCTCAGCGTGGAGACCTTCAACTCCAGATCAGCAATTGAGTCCTTGGCGGCTTTGAGCTCGTCGCCCTGCTTGGAGAGGCGTACCTGAAGATCAGAGTTGGTGTGGGCGTCTTTCTCGCGCTCTATGTTGAGCGCGGTGACCCTTTCCGTGCTCGCCTTCAGGTACTCCTCCAGCTGCGCCACCTTGGCTTCAAGGTCCTTCTTGGCGGTCTCCGCGGTGGCTGCGGCGGCTTTCGCTTCCTTCAACTCTCTGCCAAGGGCCTGCTCCCGGGCGGTAAGGTCGTCCTCGTGAGCGTCGAGGTCGACCTTCCGCTGGTTGAGCGCGCCTTCTCGCTGGGACAGCGCTTCACCGACCAGTCGCTGCTGCTCATCGGCCTCAGCCTTCTCCAGGAGGAACTCTTGCTGCTCTCCGGCAAGCCTCTCGCGCTCCTCCGCCAAGTCGCGGAGAGCTGCCTGGTTGGCGGCGCGGAGCTCTGTGGCGCGTTTCTCCAAGTCTGCTCCGGCCTTGGCGGTGAGGGCTTCTCGCGACTCCAGTTTCGCCTGCCTGGCCCGGTAAAGGGCCAGGAGCTGGCGGAGAAGCTTCTCCTCTTCGGGCTCATCGCTCCCGCCAGGCGCTTCAACGATCTTCAACCCCGCGGAGGCGAGGACCTCTCCATCAAAGGTCTCGCCCTCCACGGGGGCTCGCGACGAGGACCCCCACGGCACTTGTATGAAGACGCCATTGGGGGCCTCGAGGTAGATGCCCGACTGCTCCTTGCCGGCGGAGGGGTCGGCGGCCGGCGCAGCGCTTGACGCTCCTGCCGCCTCCGGGCCGGCAGTGTGGTCGCCGTCCCCCTCCCCGGCCGCGGCGTCTGCGGACGGGGCAGTCTCCTCAGCGGCAGGCTCGTCGGCTCCTGCCATGTCCTCAACGACAGTGGCATTGCCGGCGTCGCCTTGCGCGCCCTCCTCCTCGACGATGACTTCCGTTTCCATCCGCTCCGGGGGAGGAGGATCTAGCAGAAGAAGAAGAAAAAGAAAAGAAGAAGTTCAAGCAAATATCCAAAAAGACAAGTCCAAGAAGACGAAGTTACAAGACTTACCTTCGCGGACTTCGTCGACGACAGGCTCCCTCGCCGGGGAGTCCTCCCTTGGCGGGGTGGCCACCCTCGCCGGGCTGCTCGCCCTTGGCGGGGTACTCGCCCTTGGCGGAGTACCCGTCCTTGGCGGAGCGCTCTCCCTTGCCGGGGAGTTCGCCCTTGGCGGGGATGGCGGGACCTGCGGCTCCTCGGGGGTGACCTCCGGTCGCTCCTGCAGCTGCGGCTCCACTTCTGCACAAGACAAATGAAGCAGCAAGATATCAGTACAAGTTGAAACCTCAAGCGCGCCCGAAGGACAAAAAAATCTAAAACCCAGACTTACGCTGGGGGCTGCGCTGGGGGCTGCTCCTCGGAGCAGCAGGTTGGTCCGACGAGCCTGTCGCCGGCGTGTCCCCTGTCGCCGCGACGGGCGAGTCGTCCTCGACCTCAACCACGGGGATTTTGGCCCGCTTTGCCATCCGCTGGGCCAGGGTCCTGGAAGCAAAACAAGAACAAGATCAGAATCACGAAGAAAGATCAAGTCAGAATTGAAGAAGCTATAAGTTACAGATGCTTACTCCTCTTCCTCGTCGTCGTCGCTAAGGGCGGAGAAATCGAACTCCACCTGAGTTGCTCCGGCGCGAGGAGCAGGAGGAGAAGGCTCCCTCGGGCGCTTGGCGGTCCCCGGGGCTGGGGGCTGCGAAGACCCAGCCTCCGCCGACGCCGAGGCCCGAGGAGCAGGCGGAGCGGCCGCTCCGCTCTGGGAAGATCCCCCTCCGCTTGGCGCTGGTGCGCGGGGCGCCTCCGCCGCGGCTGGTGCGCGGGGCGCCTCTGTCGCGGCTGCTGCGCGGGGCGCCTCCGTCGCGACTTGGCTCGCTCTGGTGACGCGCGTCGCCTGGCGAGTGGGCTGCTGTCGGGGCGCCTGCGTCCTTGTCGCTGTAGCCGCCTTGCGGAGGCGCTTCAACGGTGTCCGCTTGGGACTTGCCCGAGGCGGGGAGTTCTCCGAGGACGATGAGGCGTCGTCGTCGAGCCCCAGAGACCCACCGGTGTCCTCATCGCCCTCGGTGTCCTCCTCCTCCTCCCCGGCGGGCTCGCTGGGTCCAGCATCTTGTCCTGCGGCCCCGCTCTCTCCGGCGGCTCCGCTCCCTCCGGTGGCTCCGCTCCCTCCGGCACCTCTGTTCCCTCCGGCAACCTCGCTTGCCGCGGCCTCGCTCACGACTCCGGGAATCCCGGCGTGCCTCAGGGAAGGGACCCCGGCAAGCTCGTCGGGCGGAAGCTTGAGCAGTCTGCGGATCTCAGCCTCCTCTGCTTGGCACACCTCGTCCGCGGCCTGCGCTTCGTCCATGGTGAATCCGAAGTCCCCTGCTGCTGCAGCTGCGGCGGCCTCTTCCATCCGGGAAGCAATATAGGCTATGTCCCGCTCTGTGGTGGCCCGAGTGAGACCCTTGTTGTCCTCGGTGTTCTTCGGCACCTCGACCAAGTTATCGAAGAAACTCATAATTGCATCCGGCGTGGGCACTATCCAGGTGGGGTCGACGCCGTGAGAGTCACATGCGGGCATCATTGCGCGCAAGGCATCCCGGGCGGTGCTGTTGCACAGCGGCACCACTCCCCGGGGAGATCTAAACCACTCCGGATGGGCCGGGTCGTGCTTAAAAAGCTCCCGGACCATCCCCTTCAGCTCCAACGCCGTGAAGTTGAAGTTCAAACCCGGGCGCAGCCTCATAATGTCCGCCGCATTGCCAAACTCCCATGCTGGCCTTTTCCTCTCTTGTAAAGGGGCAATGCGGCGGTGGAGGAAATCTGCCCCTACCTCTCCGATGGTCAGTTTGGCTACCCGGAGACGAAGTATCCTGACGAGGGCGACGTTGAGCTTGACGTCATCCGGGGCCAACTCGCTCCAGTCCCTGCCGCGCACTATGGCTGTTGTGCGCGGCGCAGTGAAAGGCTCCGGCTGGTCCTCCACTATCCAACACCAATCTGCGCGCCACTCTTCCCACTTGCCGCGGAGTTCTCCTTTCAGATATGATTCCTTCTTATTCAAGCGGAAGATCCAGGAGATGCCGCCGGAGAGGGGAGCGCCAGCCTCTACTCTAGGCATGAAGAAATGGCGAAAAAGTGCTACGTTTGGATAGATCCCTATATAGTTTTCGCACAGATGTGCGAAAACCGTCATCGTAAGGATGGCGTTGGGGGTGAAGTCTAGGAGGTGGAGGCCGTACGTGTTCATGATGTCACAGAAAAACTCCGAGAACGGAGGGCACAAGCCGCAATGAAAGAAGACAGCGAAGAAGAAGTACCCGCCGGGAAGCAGATCTTTGGCAACGGCGGGGTAGACTCTGGTCCGGGGATGAGCTTTGGTCTCCTTGGCCCAGAAGAGGTAGTACTTGTTCCAGAGTTCCCTCGCGCTGAGCCTCGGCGCGAAGACTACGTTCTTCTTCCGCAGGGCGGCGAGCTTCGCCGCCTTCTCGGATTTCTCCCTCTTGGCCTTGTCCGCTTTCGCCTTCTTGGCCTTCGGAGCCATGGCGGAGGCGGCGGGGGAAGGGGCGAGGAGCTCGACGGCGCCGCGGGTGCGGAAGAGGGCGGAGGAGGTGTGGAGGCAAAGCGCAGCGGGGGATTTCTGGAGGTTGAAGACGCAATGAAAGCGAAGGAGGGAAACCGCCCCTGCTTCCTCTGCTTTTAAGGGGGAAGTGGGGGACGCTCCGCATTTCCCATTAAAGAACGTGGCCACGATCTCTCCCACGACGCCGCAATCGACGCGTGCCGTTAGGGAGGGACGCGGCGGATGCGGAAGGGAATCTACGGCTCGCCGTGGGCCGCGCGTGCCCGTGCACTGTTTTGGGCCTGGCCCAACAGCGCTCGGCACCGTGTGTGGCCCAGGCCCGGGGGCTCCTGTCGGTGTACTAAGATAGGGGTACCTTAGTACTCCAACTTGTGCACGGGCAGTAGCAGCTTCCCGCGGCAGGGTTTACCACGTGCTTGCCGGAAACCTTTCTGGTCCCTGTAAAACCATTCAAAAACAAAGTATACAAGACAGAAGATCAAGGCCCTGTCAAGTGGAGCTTGCCGGGAAGGCCGTCCCAGGCTCAAGACTGTCGCATTAGCACAAGACCCTGGCAGGAGGAGCTTGCCAGGAAGACCAGAAGACTGCATCCCAGAAGACATGCCTCGGCGCACCCTGCGCCCCGGCAGGGCCCGGGGAGCGACAAGCTTCCCGGCCCGACAAGATCAAGACCCCGGCAAGGTGCTTGCCGGGGAAGCCTGCGCTGTGTGCCCGCGCTCCAGCTCATCGGCCCACGCGTCGCCCTGGGGCCCTTCCAGGGACGCGTGGCGGATGGCTGTGCAGCCTGGGGGACACGGTGGCACTCCACGGTGACGAGGCTACCGCCGTGGCGAACGGAGACGCATGGACGGGTGCTTTTGGGGTCGACGGTGACGGGCATTTAATGCCCTTGTCCCCCACTATCAAGTTAGGTGAAGACCACTGTTCACGCACTGTTCATCCACTGTTCCCGCACTGTTACAACTACCACCAAAGTTACATTTTTGCCCTTCTTCTACGTTGACACCTGTCGGTGACCCCTTGAGCTATAAAAGGAGGCCCATGCACAACGTAGAAAGGGTTCGGAACCTAGATAGCTTTCTTGCTCGGTGTAGCTAGTTCTTCAAGCTCCCGAGCTCATAAACTCAATACAATCCAAGCAGGAGTAGGGTTTTACGCGTCCGCGCGGCCCGAACCTGGGTAAACTGCCCGCGTGTGCTCTTCGATCCGCTCTTTGTGCTCCCTCCGCTCCCTCACCGCAACGTACAAGGGGCTCCGGTCCCATAGGTGCTCGTGGAGGACAGTTTCCCCCGACACTTGGGTGCGGCTGCCCTCTCCCCCCACTATATATAGGGGCCAGGGGGGGGGTGCGCCGGCCCTGGGGAGATCAGATCTCCAGGGGGGCGGCGGCCAGGGGGGTATACTTGCCCCCCAAGGCATGGGGGCGCCCCCTCCCCCTAGGGTTTCAACCCTAGGCGCATGGAGGGGGAGGCCCATGTGGTGCGCCAGCCCACCAGGGGCTGAACCCTTCCCCCTTGCGGCCTAGGGGCCCCACCGGGATGGGTGGCCCCACCCGGTGGACCCCCGGGACCCCTCCGGTGGTCCCGGGACACTCCCGGTGACCCCCGGAGTTCACCCGATGGCCGAAACTGGACTTCCTATATATCATTCTTTACCTCCGGACCATTCCGGAACTCCTCATGACGTCCGGGATCTCATCCGGGACTCTGAACAACATTCGGGTTTCCATGTGCATGTATCTCTACAACCCTAGCGTTACCGAACCTTAAGTGTGTAGACCCTACGGGTTCGGGAGACACACAGACATGACCGAGACGACTCTCCGGTTAATAACCGACAGCGGGATCTGGATACCCATGTTGGTTCCCACGTGTTCCTCGATGATCTTCATCGGATGAACCACTGTGTCAAGGATTCACTCAATCCCGTATGTTATCCCCTTTGTCTATCGGTACGGTACTTGCCCGAGATTCGATCATCGGTATACCCGATACCTTGTTCAATCTCGTCATGGCAAGTCTCTTTACTCGTTTCGTAATCCATCATCCCGTGACTAACTCCTTAGTCACTTTGAGCTCATTATGATGATGTCTTACCGAGTGGGCCCAGAGGTACCTCTCCGTCATACGGAGTGACAATATCCTAGTCTCGGTTCGTACCAACTCAACAGATACTTTCGGAGATACCCGATGCGTACCTTTATAGTCACCCAGTTACGTTGTGACGTTTGGCACACCCAAAGTATTCCTACGGCATCCGGGAGTTGCACAACCTCATGGTCTAAGGAATAAATACTTGACACCGAAAAGCTTATGCATTACGAACTATACGATCTCGTGCTAGGCTCAGGATTGGGTCTTGTCCATCACATCATTCTCCTAATGATGTGATCCCGTTATCAATGACATCCAATGTCCATGGTCAGGAAACCGTGACCATCTGTTGATCAACGAGCTAGTAACTAGAGGTTACCAGGGACTCATTATGGTCTATATATTCACACATGTATCGCTGTTTCCGTACAATACAATTCAAGCATGAATAACACACAATTATCATGAACAAGGAAATATAATAATAATACTTTTATTATTGCCTCTAGGGCATATTTCCAACAGTCTCCCACTTGCACTAGAGTCAATAATCTAGTTACATTGTGATGAATCGAACACCCATAGAGTTCTGGTGTTGCTCATGTTTTGCCCGTGGAAGAGGTTTAGTCAACGGGTCTGCGACATTCAGATCCGTATGCACTTTACAAATATCTATGTCTCCATCTTGAACATAATTCCGAATGGAGTTGAAACGGCGTTTGATGTGTTTGGTCTTCTTGTGTAACCTGGGCTCCTTGGTAATGGCAATAGCACCAGTGTTGTAACAGAAGAGAGTCATCGGGCTTGACGCGCTTGGAATGACTCCTAGGTCGGTGATGAACTCCTTCATCCAGACTCCTTCTTGTGCTGCTTCGCAAGCAGCTATGTACTCCGCTTCACATGTAGAATGCGCCACGATGATGGGCCTCGAACCCCTCGTTGGATTACCCCAAGTGGAAGGTGTAAGAAGCAGTAAGTAGAAGTGTTTTCCCCTAGCAAAGATGCCAAGGATCGAATCCCCAGAGACTCCTAGGTTCAACAGGTAGGTGTCAACTGCTAACGGCGCAATTAGCAATCAACGTGGACCTGCACACAGATACAAATAACTTTGCTCCCAACGAGTACAGAGAGGTTGTCAATCTCTCCGGCCTTGCAGTTCACAAAGGGTTAAAAGCAATATGATAGTAGTGATAGATAGTGTTTTGCAATAGTAAGTAAAATAGTGAAAAGTAAATAGTGTATGTGATCAATGATAGTAATATGGACCGGAGTCTCATGATGTTCACTAGTGATGTCTCTCTCCCAAAAGACGATAAAACAACTATGTGAGGTAAACAAATTACAGCTGGGCAATTGACAGGACCCACGAACACATACAAATGCTGATTACATTGCAAGAAAGGTTGAGGTTCAAAGCATGGGCGGTACGCCAAAGTAAGTAGACCGAAATCCATCAATATCTACTACTAATCATCCACCTTGAGATATCTATCCAGAACATCTCGCTGGTATTAAGTTGCGAGTCCCACCCATAGTGTAAACTCAATGCAACAGACAACTGCATTAAAAGAACTTTGCGTAAAGTAAACAATCCTTGCACCCGCGGGCACAAGCACCATTGTTTTCCCCCTTGTGGCAACAGCACATCCCCTAGACTCATGTTTCTTCACTCAAGCTAGTCATCGAGGGGCATGAACCCACAATCGAGCATAACGTTCCCTCTTGGAGTCACTACCTATTACTCGGCCAAAGCAATAAATAACAATGGAGAACATGCAAGAATTACTTATGAACTAAAATATAAAAGAGGTAGATCAAATATATTACTCAAGATCAATCTGAACATAATCTCATAATCCATCGGATCCCAGCAAACTCAACATAGCAACAGCATAAGGATTACATAGGTGCCTCGATCATGTAGGGCAGCTCACGAGGACTAATTAGTGAAGCACAAGAACGGGAGGAGAACATCACATAGCTACTGGTCATGGACTCATGGTCCAAGGGAGACTACTCACGAGTCATCCGGGAGGCGTCCATGGTGGTGGAGAAGCTCCCGGTGGTGATCCTCCCCTCCGGCAGGGTGCCGGGAAGAGTTCTCCTGGTGCTCCCGATCTTGGAAGCGGCGGCGGCGGCGGAACAGAGATGGGATCGCGAAAAGAAGTCCTGTTCTGAGGGTTACGGGGAACCCTTTAAATATATGCCAAAGTAGGGCACCGGGGGAGCCTCGGGGGGCCCAGGCGCCCCCCCGGCGCGGCCCAGGGGGGGCGCGCCCACAGGGCGCCTGGAGCCCCTGTGCCCCCCCAGGCTGCCCTTCGGACGCAGTGTTGTTTCCGGTTCGCTGATTTTTTATATAATTTTTCTGGATTTTTCTGGGCAGTTCTCGAAACGTGAAAACCTGAAATACAAAAACAGCCGAAAACAGAAACTGGCACTGGGGTGCACTGGATTAGTAAGTTAGTCCAAATATGATCAAAAGTGTATGGAAGTGTATGAATATCATAGAAATATCACCCAAAAGTGGCATGGAGCAAGCAGAAATTATAGATACGTTTTGGACGTATCAACATCCCCAAGCTTAATTCCTGCTCGTCCTCGAGTAGGTAAATGATAACAAGAATAATTTCTGTGGTGACATGCTATTAACCATATAGGACTTTCTCATAGTCATATGACAAAAGCTTACTGAGACAATGATTCTAAAGTAGTTAAGTTGCCTCAAGAGAAAATCACAAATGACTGAAAGTTTTACAACATGAAACTGAAACATCAAAAAGATTTGCAATGAACATGATGTGCAAATATGATCAAGTGATATCTAGCTTGCCCCCTTTAGTGATGCAAAACATAAATGCAGGGGCACCTTCAAGGTTTAAGTGATGACTAGATACAATCATTTCAGAATAAACGATATCACAATCATGCAAAAGACAATGCTACTTTGGGACAATGCACATTACACTCAGAATGACAATCATGCTCTCAGTAGTTGGTGCTTGAAGTGCTAGAGCTTTTTATTTTGAAACATGGAAGCAATTGTGTCAATGGTAGTAGTACTTCATATGTGTCATGCATAAAACATCTTATAAGTTGCAAGCCTCATGCATCGAATACCAATAGTGCTCGCTCCTTGTCCTAATTAGCTCGGATCCCCATGGGTTATCATTGCATTGCATATGTTTTAACCAAGTGTCACAAAGGGGTACCTCTATGCCACCTGTACAAAGGTCCAAGGAGATAGATCGCATTTGATTTCTCGTTTTTGATAAATCTCAACTTGAGGACATCCATACCGGGACAACATAGAAAATAGATGATGGACTCCTCTTTAATGCATAAGCATATTCTCATGAGAGATTGAGGATTAAGGTCCAAGCTAAAACTTCCACCATGATGCATGGCTTTGGTTGGCGGCCCAATGTTCTTCTCTAACAATATGCATATTAATTCAACCCACGGTAAATCACCCTTACTTCAGACAAGACGAACATGCATAGCAACTCACATGATATTCAACAAAAGTGTGACAGTTGATAGCGTCCCCATAAACATGGTTACCGCTCAGCAAGGAACTCATAAGAAATAAGATACATAGGCAACATATTCTTTACCACAATAGTTTTTAGGCTACTTTCCCATGAGCTATGTATTGCATGGTTAATTTGCTTAGTGCAGGTGTAGGTTAGCAAAAGACTGGGAGCAACCAACTAAGAGAGCAATGACGGTCATAATCATGCAGAGCGACAAAGCAATATTGAATCAGGCATGGTAGTTATATCGCTACTTAGAAACAAAAGATCATCAAGGCTTGACAGACTTTCTTTACGGTCTTGAATATGCGTGAGCATACGCCAAGTCAATCAAAATAAATTCTCGAAGGAAGATATTACTAAACCATACCACATCATAGGCAAACAAACCAAGTTGGTACTCCAATGACACATTGGGAAATCCCCCAGCTATTTGAGGTTAACCATAAGAAAACCTGAACTACTAAGCACCATCATGAAAGTAGCATCTTTATCATAGACACATTAACCAATGCAACGGAAGCAAACTCTCTTAAATAGGTGAGCATGGTAATTAAAAAGAGTTCAAGCAACCAACTAAATAAAAGCTCTTAAAAAGATAAGCATGAATACTAAGAGCAAAGCATGATAGTAGCTATTAAAAGACAAAGAACACACACAACATAGATAGACATGAAAATTCTATATAATGTTCTAGGTAGAGGTGGAGCGTGTTTCTCTCCCACATAAAGGAATGCTGGGTTCCGACTCGTTATGAAAAACTAAAAAGAAAACTAAAAGCAAGACGCTCCAAGCATAGCACATAACACATGAAGTGATAAAAATATAGCGAAACGAAAGACGAACTGATAATGTTGATGGAGAAGGGGATGCACGGGGGGCATCCCCAAGCTTAGACGCTTGAGTCTCCTTGAATATTTCTTGGGGGTGCACGGGGGCATCCCCAAGCTTGAGCGCTTGACACTCCTGAATCTTTTTATCATCTTCCCTCGCACACTTGAAAACTCCCTTCATACACAACTCATCATAATCTGATTAGCGAGGTTAGTACCCTTAATAAAATAATTATACCTTGCTGGAAATAAGGATATTCTTGAAGTTCTACTGTTTCTCAAGATTGCCAAAAGGTTTTTGCAAAGAAAAAACAAGTTCTTAATTTGCAAAGTGAAGGTAAGGCAAAACAGGACAGAATCTGTGAAAAACAGAACAGCAGGCAGTAATTGACCTGTTCTGGATACTTCTGCAACTCAAATCAAAAAACTCAGAACTGACGCACGAAATACAATTATATAGAGAACGCTGTCGAAAAAATTCAGACCAAAAAGATGATCTGGTGATTTTATACGAATTTTTCTATCCAAGGACAGAATCTGTTTCCTGGACAGCACCTCACAACTTTTGAACTTTCTAGCAATCAGAGGCTATACTTGGCACAAATATGAAAAGCAAAGATACAATGATGATGCTACAGAAGTAAACAACATCAAGACACAACAAAAGCAAAAATTTATTCATATGGGCTGCCTCCCAAGAGCGCTTTCTTTTATGCCTTTAAGCTAGGCATAATGCAAAGATCAAGTTTTATCAAGAGTAAAAGAATAGCTAGCCCGTACAACGGACTCAAAAGGTAACTTGACCTTATTACGAGGGAAGTGTTCCATCCCTTTCTTGAGAGGAAACTGAAATTTTATATTACCCTCTTTCATGTCAATGACAGCACCAACGGTGCGCAAAAAGGGACGTCCCAAAATAATTGGACATGAAGGATCACATTCAATATCCATAATAGTGAAATCAACGGGCACATAATTATCATTGACAACAATAAGAACATCGTCGATCCTCCCCAAAGGTTTCTTTATGGAAGAATCAACGAGACGAACACCAAAAGAACAAGAATCATAAGGTTTCAATTTAAGCATATCATATATCCTTTTGGGCATAACAGAGGTACTAGCACCAACATCACATAATGCATAACAAGAGAAGTCATTCAAATTAATTTTTATCATAGGATCCCAACCATCCTCTAGCTTTCTAGGTATGGAGGCTTCTACTCTAAGTTTCTCCTCCCTAGCTTTGATGAGAGCATTAGTGATATGCTCTGTGAAGGCAAGGTTAAGCGTGCTAGTGCGGGGATCTCTAGACATCTTGTGAAGGAAATCAATAACTTCTGTAAGAGTGCAATTATCAAAATCAAGGTCACGAGCATCAAGTAAGGTAGTAGTGGTGTCCTTAAGGCTCACCTGTTTGGTAGTTTCTATAGCATCACCATTAATAGGTCCATTGGGACCAGGAGTACATTGGGTGCTAAGAGTGTGAACATCCTCAATAACTTGGATAGTGGCAACAGTATGGTGGGTAGGAAGGCTCTTAATTCTTTCCTCTTCCTCCCTTTCTCTAGCCCATCTCTCTTTAAGCTTAGCCATCATCCTAATATTTTCATTAATTTGTACTTGAGTAGCATTAATAGGGATGACTTCCTTCTCCTTAAGTGAAGAAGTTTCAATTTTTAGCAATTTTAACTCATTGGCTAAATGGTCTACCTTAAAAGAAAGATCATCTAGTTTATGTAGTTTCTCTTCTACATTCTTATTAAAGGCTTTTTGGGTAGTGATGAAATCTCTAAGCATGGTCTCTAGTTCAGTATTGAAGTTCTTGGTACTAGTATAAGCATTGTTGTTCCCATAAGAGTTAGAGGGGAACGGTCTAGAATTGTTACCAAAGTTACTCCTATAAGCATTGTTGTTGAAATTGTTTCTAGAGATAAAGTTCACATCTACTTGTTCTTGAGCAATCAAAGAATTTAAAGGAACGTCACGAGGATCAATAGTAGATTGCTTCGAAAGTAGAGACATGATCAAGTCAACTTTTTCATTAAGGGAGGAAATCTCCTCGACAGAGTTTACCTTCCTACCTGTTGGAGCGCGTTCGGTGTGCCATTGGGAATAGTTGGTCATCATCTCATCGAGAAGCTTTGTGGCAGCACCAAGTGTAGTTGACATAAAAGTTCCTCCCGCGGCCGAATCTAACAAGTTCCGCGAGGTAAAGTTCAAGCCTGCATAAAAAGTTTGGATAACCATCCAAGTAGTCAAACCGTGAGTAGGGCAGTTTTTGATAAGAGATTTCATACGTTCCCAAGCTTGGGCAACGTGTTCATTATCCAATTGTTTAAAATTCATGATGTTACTTCTAAGTTGGATAATTTTAGCAGGTGGATAGTATTTTCCGATAAAAGCATCTTTGCACTTGTCCCATGAATCTATGCTATTTCTAGGCAAAGACTGAAACCAAATTTTAGCTCCTCCTCTCAAAGAGAAAGGAAAAAGCTTAAGCTTAACAATATTACCATCTATTTCTTGATACTTTTGCATATCACAAAGTTCTACAAAGTTTTTCAAGTGTAAAGCAGCATCATCTCCAGCACCGGAGAATTGTTCTCTCATGACTAAGTTAAGTAAAGCAGGTTTAATTTCATATGAAGGTGCTGAAGTGGCAGGTGTAGTGATAGGTGTGCTGATAAAGTCATCGTTGTTGTGACTAGTGAAGTCACACAACTTGGTGTTCTCGGTGGAACCCATAGTAGCAAGCAAGCAAGTTAACTATTTTTGTGATTTTCGATAAAAGGAACTAAAGCAAAAATGAAAGGTAAACTAACAAGACTAAAAAGCAAAGGTAAAAGATAGCATGCAACTCCCCTATCCTGAAGAGTGGAGTCCCCGGCAACGGCGCCAGAAAATACTCCTTGATGGGCCTCGAACCCCTCGTTGGATTACCCCAAGTGGAAGGTGTAAGATGCAGTAAGTAGAAGTGTTTTCCCCTAGCAAAGATGCCAAGGATCGAATCCCCAGAGACTCCTAGGTTCAACAGGTAGGTGTCAACTGCTAACGGCGCAATTAGCAATCAACGTGGACCTGCACACAGATACAAATAAATTTGCTCCCAACGAGTACAGAGAGGTTGTCAATCTCTCCGGCCTTGCAGTTCACAAAGGGTTAAAAGCAATATGATAGTAGTGATAGATAGTGTTTTGCAATAGTAAGTAAAATAGCGAAAAGTAAATAGTGTATGTGATCAATGATAGTAATATGGACCGGAGTCTCATGATGTTCACTAGTGATGTCTCTCTCCCAAAAGACGATAAAACAGCTATGTGAGGTAAACAAATTACAGCTGGGCAATTGACAGGACCCACGAACGCATACAAATGCTGATTACATTGCAAGAAAGGTTGAGGTTCAAAGCATGGGCGGTACGCCAAAGTAAGTAGACCGAAATCCATCAATATCTACTACTAAACATCCACCTTGAGATATCTATCCATAACATCTCGCTGGTATTAAGTTGCGAGTCCCACCCATAGTGTAAACTCAATGCAACAGACAAATGCATTAAAAGAACTTTGCGTAAAGTAAACAATCCTTGCACCCGCGGGCACAAGCACCGTTGTTTTCCCCCTTGTGGCAACAGCACATCCCCTAGACTCATGTTTCTGTCACTCAAGCTAGTCATCGAGGGGCATGAACCCACAATCGAGCATAACGTTCCCTCTTGGAGTCACTACTTACTACTCGGCCAAAGCAATAAATAACAACGGAGAACATGCAAGAATTACTTATGAACTAAAATATAAAAGAGGTGAATGAAATATATTAATCAAGATCAATCTGAACATAATCTCATAATCCATCGGATCCCAGCAAACTCAACATAGCAACAACATAAGGATTACATAGGTGCCTCGATCATGTAGGGCAGCTCACGAGGACTAATTAGTGAAGCACAAGAACGGGAGGAGAACATCACATAGCTACTGGTCATGGACTCATGGTCCAAGGGAGACTACTCACGAGTCATCCGGGAGGCGTCCATGGTGGTGGAGAAGCTCCCGGTGGTGATCCTCCCCTCCGGCAGGGTGCCGGGAAGAGTTCTCCTGGTGCTCCCGATCTTGGAAGCGGTGGCGGCGGCGGAACAGAGATGGGATCGCGAAAAGAAGTCCTGTTTCAAGGGTTACGGGGAACCCTTTAAATATATGCCAAAGTAGGGCACCGGGGGGCTCTCGGGGGGCCGAGGCGCCCCCCCGGCGCGGCCCAGGGGGGGGGGGGGGGCGCCCACAGGGCGCCTGGAGCCCCTGTGGCCCCCCAGGCTGCCCTTCGGACGCAATGTTGTTTCCGATACGCTGATTTTTTATATATTTTTTCTGGATTTTTCTGGGCAGTTCTCGAAATGTGAAAACCTGAAATACAAAAACAGCCGAAAACAGAAACTGGCACTGGGGTGCACTGGATTAGTAAGTTAGTCCAAATATGATCAAAAGTGTATGGAAGTGTATGAATATCATAGCAATATCACCCAAAAGTGGCATGGAGCAAGCAGAAATTATAGAGACGTTTTGGACGTATCACACGACGCTCTGCTTGCAACTGCACCAGCTGACTACTCCACCATTCAAAATATACACGTATCCGGTTTGTGACTTCGAGTCATCCAGATCTGTGTCGAAGCTAGCATCGACGTAACCCTTTATGACGAGCTCTTCGTCACCTCCATAAACGAGAAACATATCCTTAGTCCTCTTCAGGTACTTTAGGATGTTCTTGACCGCTGTCCAGTGTTCCATACCGGGATCACTTTGGTACCTCCCTACCAAACTTATGGCAAGGTTCACATCAGGTCTGGTACACAACATGGCATACATGATAGAACCTATGGCCGAGGCATAGGGAATGACACTCATCTTTTCTCTATCTTCTGCTGTGGTCGGGGAATGAGCCTTGCTCAATCTCATACCTTGCAAAGCAGGCAAGAACCCCTTCTTGGACTGATCCATATTGAACTTCTTCAATATCTTGTCAAGGTATGTACTTTGTGAAAGACCGATGAGGCGTCTTGATCTATCTCTATAGATTTTGATGCCTAATATGTAAGCTGCTTCTCCAAGGTCCTTCTTTGAAAAACTCTTATTCAAGTAGGCCTTTACACTTTCCAAGAATTCTATATCATTTCCCATCAGCAATATGTCATCCACATATAATATGAGAAATGCTACAGAGCTCCCACTCACTTTCTTGTAGATACAGGCTTCTCCATAAGTCTGTATAAAGCCAAACACTTTGATCACATCATTAAAGCGAATATTCCAACTCCGAGATGCTTGCACCAGTCCGTAAATCGAGCGCTGGAGCTTGCACACCTTGTTAACATTCTCTGGATCGACAAAACCTTCCGGCTGCATCATATACAACTCTTCCTTGAGGAAGCCATTAAGGAATGCCGTTTTGACATCCATTTGCCATATCTCATAATCATAGAATGCGGCAATAGCTAACATGATTCTGACTGACTTCAGCATCGCTACGGGAGAGAAAGTCTCGTCGTAGTCAATCCCTTGAACTTGTCGATAACCCTTAGCGACAAGCCGAGCCTTATAGATGGTCACATTACCATCCGCGTCTGTCTTCTTCTTAAATATCCATTTATTTTCTATGGCGTGCCTGTCATCAGGCAAGTCCACCAAAGTCCATACTTTGTTTTCATACATGGATTCTATCTCGGATTTCATGGCTCCAAGCCATTTATTGGAATCCGAGCCCGCCATCGCTTCTTCATAGTTCGAAGGTTCACCGTTGTCTAACATAATTCCCATGATAGGGTTGCCGTACCACTCTGGTGCGGAACGTGCCCTTGTGGACCTTCGAAGTTCAGTAGTAACTTGATCTGTTTCTTCATGCTCATCATCATCAACTTCCTCCCTCGTCGGTGCAGGCACCTGAGGAACAATTTCTTGCGCTGCGCTACTTTCCGGCTCAGGAGGGGTGACTGTCACCTCATCAAGTTCTACTTTCCTCCCACTCACTTCTTTCGAGAGAAACTCTTTCTCCAGAAAGGATCCATTCTTGGCAACAAAGACCTTGCCTTCAGATCTGTGGTAGAAGGTGTACCCAATCGTTTCCTTTGGGTATCATATGAAGACGCATTTTTCCGATTTGGGTTCGAGCTTTTCAGGTTGAAGTTTCTTGACATAAGCATCGCAACCCCAAACTTTCAGAAATGACAGCTTCGGTTTCTTGCCAAACCAAAGTTCATACGGTGTCGTCTCAACGGATTTCGATGGAGCCCTATTTAAAGTGAATGCGGCAGTCTCTAAAGCATAACCCCAAAAAGATAGCGGTAAATCGGTGAGGGACATCATAGATCGCACCATGTCCAACAAAGTACGATTTCGACGTTCGGACACACCGTTACGCTGAGGTGTTTCGGGCGGTGTCAATTGTGAAACAATTCCACAGTTCCTAAGGTGCGTGCCAAATTCATGACTTAAATATTCACCCCCACGATCTGATCGTAAGAACTTTATTTTTCTGTCACGTTGATTCTCAACCTCATTCTGAAATTCCTTGAACTTTTCAAAGGTCTCAGACTTGTGCTTCATCAAATAGATATACCCATATCTACTCAAGTCATCTGTGAGGGTGAGAACATAACGATAGCCTCCACGAGCCTCAACACTCATTGGACCGCACACATCGGTATGTATGATTTCCAATAAGTTGGTTGCTCGCTCCATTGTTCCGGAGAACGGAGTCTTGGTCATCTTGCCCAAGAGGCATGGTTCGCACATGTCAAATGATTCATAATCAAGAGACTCCAGAAGTCCATCAGCATGAAGCTTCTTCATACGTTTGACACCAATATGACCAAGGCGGCAATGCCACAAATATGTGGGACTATCATTGTCAACTTTACATCTTTTGGCATTCACACTATGAATATGTGTAACATCATGATCGAGATTCATCAAAAATAAACCATTGACCAGCGGGGCATGACCATAAAACATATCTCTCAAATAAATAGAACAAGCATTATTCTCAGATTTAAATGAGTAGCCATCTCGCATAAGACGAGATCCAGATACAATGTTCATGCTCAAAGCTGGTACTAAATAACAATTATTAAGGTTTAAAACTAATCCCGAGGGTAGATGTAGAGGCAGCGTGCTGATACGTCCAAAACGTATCTATAATTTCTGCTTGCTCCATGCCTCTTTTGGGTGATATTACTATGATATTTATACACTTCCATACACTTTTGATCATATTTGGACTAACCTATTAACTCAGTGCACCCCAGTGCCAGTTTCTGTTTTGTGCTGTTTTTGTATTTCAGGTTTTCACGTTACGAGAACTGCCCGAAAAATCCCAGAAAAATTATATAAAAAATCAGCGTTCCAGAAGCTTCCCGGTAGCCAAAGTACAGCCGGGGGGGGGGGGGGG
>LR738713.1:823606993-823655743 GCA_902687465.1 Secale cereale | reverse complement strand
CACCACCGGGAGCCTCTCCACCACCATGGACGCCTCCCGGATGAGTTGTGAGTAGTCTCCCTTGGACCATGGGTCCATGACCAGTAGCTATGTGATGTTCTCCTCCCCTTCTTGTGCTTCACTAATTAGACCTCGTGAGCTGCCCTACATGATCGAGGCACATATGTAATCCTTATGCTGTTGCTATGTTGAGTTTGCTGGGATCCGATGGATTGTGAGATTATGTTCAGATTGTGTTTGAGTAATATATTTGATCTACCTCTTTTATATTTATGTTCGTAAGTAATTCTTGCATGTTCTCCGTTGTTATTTATTGCTTTAGCCAAGTAGTAGGTAGTGACTCCAAGAGGGAACGTTATGCTTGATTGTGGGTTCATGCCCCTCGATGACTAGCTTGAGTGACAGAAACATGAGTCTAGGGGATGTGCTGTTGCCAAAAGGGGGAAAACAACGGTGCTTGTGCCCGCGGGTGCAAGGATTGTTTACTTTACGCAAAGTTCTTTTAATGCAGTTGTCTATTGCTTTGAGTTTACACTATGGGTGGGACTCGCAACTTAATACCAGCGAGATGTTCTGGATAGATATCTCAAGGTGGATGATTAGAAGTAGATATTGATGGATTTCGGTCTACTTGCCTTGGCGTACCGCCCATGCTTTGAACCTCTACCTTTCTTGCAATATAATTAGCATTGGTTTGCGCACATAATTCTGTCAATTGCCCAGCTGTAATTCATTTACCTCACATAGCTGTTTTATCGTCTTTTGGGAGAGAGACATCACTAGTGAACATCATGGGACCCCGGTCCATATTACCATCACTGATCACATCCGCTATTTACTTTCTGTTTTACTTACTATTGCAGCAATATCTATCACTATTATCACTTGCGTTTGATCCTTTGTAAACTACAAGGCCGGAGGGATTGACAACCTCTCTGTACTCGTTGGGAGCAAAGTTATTTGTATCTGTGTGCAGGTCCACGTTGATTGCTAATATTTGGCGCCGTTAGCAGTTGACACCTTCTTGTTGAAACTGGGAGTCTCAGGGAAATCGATCCTTGGTATCTTTGCCAAGGGAAAACTTCCGCTACACTGCATCTCAAACCTTCCACTTGGGGTAACCAACGAGGGGCGAGAAGCCATCACGTGCCGACGGCGATCACATCGACCTTGGAACCATTCCCGACGCGCATCGTCACCTCGTCCTTCGCCAGTGTCCGCTTATTCCGCAACTCCTGCTTAGAGTTACAAATATGAGCAACTGCACCGGTATCGAATACCCAGGAGCTACTATGAGTGCTGGTAAGGTACACATCAATAACATGTATATCACATATACATTTGACGTTGCCGGCCTTCTTGTCCGCTAAGTATTTGGGGCAGTTCCGCTTCCAGTGACCCGTTCCCTTGCAATAAAAGCACTCAGTCTCAGGCTTGGGTCCATACTTTGGCTTCTTCCCGGCAACTGGCTTACCGGGCGCGGCAACTCCCTTGCCGTCCTTCTTGAAGTTCTTCTTACCCTTGCCTTTCTTGAACTTAGTGGTTTATTGACCATCAACACTTGATGTTCTTTCTTGATATCCACCTCCGCTGATTTCAGCATTGAATACACCTCGGGAATGGACTTTTCCATCCCCTGCATATTGAAGTTCAACACGAAGCTCTTGTAGCTTGGTGGGAGCGACTGGAGGATTCTGTCAATGACTGCTTCGTCTGGGAGATTCATTCCCAATTGAGACAAGCGGTTGTGCAACCCAGAAATCTTGAGGATGTGCTCACTGACAGAACTGTTTTCCTTCATCTTACAGCTGTAGAATGCGTCGAAGACGTCATATCTCTCGACTCGGGCATGAGCCTGGAAAACCATTTTCAGCTCTTGGAACATCTCATATGCCCCGTGGTGCTCAAAACGCTTTTGGAGCCCCGATTCTAAGCTGTAAAGTATGCCGCACTGAACCAGGGAGTAATCATCACAACGCGACTGCCAAGCGTTCATAACATCTTGGTTTGCCGGGGCGGGAGCGTCACCTAGCGGTGCTTCTAGGACATAAGTTCTCTTGGCAGCTATGAGGATGATCCTCAGGTTACGGACCCAGTCCGTATAGTTGCTACCATCGTCTTTCAGCTTGGATTTCTCTAGGAACGCATTGAAGTTGAGGGTGACATTAGCGTGGGCCATTTGATCTACAAGACATTTTGTAAAGAATTTTAGACTAAGTTCATGATAATTAAGTTCATCTAATCAAAAATTAATGAACTCCCACTCAGATTGATATCTCTCTAGTCATCTAAGTGATACATGATCCGAATCGACTAGCCCGTGTCCGATCATCACGTGAGACGGACTAGTCATCAACGGTGAACATCTACATGTTGATCGTATCTTCTATACGACTCATGTTCGACCTTTCGGTCTTCCGTGTTCCGAGGCCATGTCTGTACATGCTAGGCTCGTCAAGTGAACCCTAAGTGTATTGCTTGTGTAAATCTGGCTTACACCCGTTGTATGCGAACGTTAGAACCTATCACACCCGATCATCACGTGGTGCTTCGGAACAACGATCCTTAGCAACGGTGCACAGTTAGGGGAAACACAATTCTTGAAATTTTAGTGAGAGATCATCTTATTTACTACCGTCGTTCTAAGTAAACAAGATGCAAGAACATGATAAACATCACATGCAATCAATTAAAGTGACATGATATGGCCAATATCATCTTGCTCCTTCGATCTCCATCTTCGGGGCACCATGACATCGTGTCTTCATGAAGTTGTCACGCCAACTATTACTTCTACTATTATGGCTAACGTTTAGCAATAAAGTAAAGTAATTACATGGTGTTATTCAGTGACACGCAGGTCATACAATAATTAAGACAACTCCTATGGCTCCTGCCGGTTGTCAAATTCATCGACATGCAAGTCGTGATTCCCTATTACAAGAACATGATCAATCTCATACATCACATATATCATTCATCACATCTTCTTGGCCATACCATATCACATAGCACATGCTGCAAGAACAAGTTAGACGACCTCTAATTGTTGTTGCATGTTTTACGTGGCTTCTAAAGGTTTTCTAGCAAGAACGTTTCTTACCTACGCAAAAGCCACAACGTGATTTGTCAATTTCTATTTACCCTTCATAAGGACCCTGTTCATCGAATCCGATCCGGCTAAAGTGGGAGAGACAGACACCCGCCAGCCACCTTATGCAACTAGTGCATGTCTGTCGGTGGAACCAGTCTCACGTAAGCGTACGTGTAAGGTCGGTCCGGGACGCTTCATCCCACGATGCCGCCGAATCAAGATTGGACTAGTAACGGTAAGAAAATTGAGCAAACTCAACGCCCACAACTCGTTTGTGTTCTACTCGTGCAAGATGCTACGCAAAAGACCTAGCTCAGATGCCACTGTCGGGGAACGTAGCAGAATTCAAAAATTTCTACGCTTTCACCAAGATCAATCTAAGGAGTCATCTAACAACGAGCATACTGGAGTGCATCTACATACCCTTTTGTAGATCGTGTGCGGAAGCGTTCGAAGAAGCTTGGATGAAGTAGTCGTACTCTTCGCGTTCTTCGTCACCGATGATCCTAGCGCCGAACGGACGGCACCTCCGCGTTCAACACACGTACGGTACAGCAACGTCACCTCCTTCTTGGTCCAGCAAGGGGGGAGGAGAGGTCGTCGGAGATCCAGCAGCACGACGGCGTGGTGGTGGATGCAGCAGGAAATCCTGCAGGGCTTCGCCGGCGCCCTGCGGAGGAGTAGGAGGTGTGACGGGAGGGGGGAGAGGCGCCACAGACTTGGGTGCGACTGCCCTCTCCCCCCCACTATATATAGGGGCCATGGGGGTGTGCTGGCCCTGGGGAGATCAGATCTCCAGGGGGGCGGCGGCCAGGGGGGTATACTTGCCCCCCAAGGCATGGGGGCGCCCCCTCCCCCTAGGGTTTCAACCCTAGGCGCATGGAGGGGGAGGCCCATGTGGTGCGCTGATACGTCTCAAACGTATCTACTTTTCCAAACACTTTTGATATTGTTTTGACCTCATTCTTGCATGATTTGAACTAAACTAACCCGGACTGACGCTGTTTTCAGCAGAGCTGCCTGTATGGTTTTATTGTGTGCAGGAAAACGGATTTTTAGGTATCCCAGAAAATTCCACGAAAAATCACAGAAAATCCACGCACCCGAAGGAACCAGGAGCCAGAAGAGGGGGGCCAGGGGGGCCAGGGGGTGCCCAGGCGCCCTGGTGGCGCGGCCCAGCCCCTGGCCGCGCCGGGGGGTCGCCTGGGTGGGCCCCACCTCCCCTGGTGCCCTACCTTGACTCGTATTTTAGCTCGTGACGGAGAAACCCCAGATCAGAAGGTCTTTTCCCAGTTTTCGTCGCGGAGCCGCCGCCACCCTCTGTTCTTCTTCGGGAGGGCTAATCTGGAGGCTGAATTGGCCTCGGGAGAGGGGAGATCGTCGCCATCATCATCATCATCACCACTCCATCATCCCTCCATGACTTCTCCTTCCATGTGTGAGTAATCCCCTGCTGTAGGCGAAGGGGATGGTAGGGATTGGATGAGTTAGATCATGTAATAGTTTGTCAGATCGTTGGGGGCATGTTGCCTATCATCTACTATGGTGTTTATCATCTTTGCTTCAACTTGTTATTCTTAATGCTTGTCACTTAGGGCCCGAGTGCCATGATTTCAGATCTGAACCATATGTGTTTGCATGAATATATTTGTGTTCTTGATCCTACCTATGAGTTGTTTGCACCTATTACGGTTCGGAACCGGCGATCCCAAAAGTGACAGCTTGGGACACCAAAGGGGATGGTCCGTAGTTTGAGGATTACATGTATCCATTGAGTTTATTGCTTTGTTCCGGTGCTCTTTGACAGGAGCACCTTAATCTCCATAAGTTCCTTTTGGCCCCGTTCATAGCGGGATGGTAGGACAAAAGATGTTGTGCAAGTTCTTATTGCAAGCACGTACAACTACCTACGTGATACATGCCTAATGTTTGATATTTCCCTAGATGATCATTACTTTTCCGTGTGCCGTGCCCCAAGTTAGAATCATGATATATCTCATCCATGCAGCGCCCAACCATCCATCTCCCTAGCCTACAGTGTTTTAAATCCTGCTGGTCACTAGTTGTTACTTTTGCTATTTACTTCTGCTATTTACTTTTGCTGTTTACTTTTACTATCATTATCATCACTATCATATCACTGTTACCACTTATCTTTTGTTGCAAGTAAGTATATTTCAGGTGCGGTTGAATTGACAACTCAACTGTCAAAGCTTATAAATACTCTTTGGCTCCCCGTGTGTCGAATCAATAAATTGGGTTATTCTTACCGAAGACTATCCCGATCCCTTACGGTTGAGGGTTATCAAGTACCGTTTTCTGGCGCCGTTGCCGGGGAGCATAGCAATATTTACAAGTCTACTTGAAGTATCCTACCTGCTACACTTCATCCGCTATGGGTAAGAAAGGAGACCCCAAGGTTCCGATCTTACTAGCCACTACAAGAAGAGGTACTGTTCTGAGCACTAGTGCTACACTTGATTCACCTTCTGTTATGAGTAAGTTTGCCTCACCGCCACCACATGATGCTCCTACTGAATTTGTTACTATGTCCGATACTCTTGATGATGCTTCCACTACTTTTGATGATATTAGTTTAGTTGATTATGCTCCTGAGAAACAGATCGCTGCTGCTGCAAAGAAGTCTGGAATTGAAATTCCTGTTACTAGCTACCCTATTGGTGAGACTTACGATTATCCTGATTTGAGTAAACTCAAGGAGAGACTCCTTGACGATGATTACTATATGCTTGATGAAGATTTATGCAGGGAACTGACAGAGTTTTCTGGCTCTGACCCTGAAGTTATTAAGAAACTGTTTGAAAAACACTCTTTGAAGAACAAAACCGTACCTGATCCTGAATTTGCTACATCTCCTATATGCATTGATGATCCTGATTATAATTTCTCTGTTGATCTTTCACTTATACCTATGGTCGAAGCTGACCCCTTTTATGGCAGAGAAAATGATGATGCTATTGCACACCTGACTAAACTCGGTGAGTTGGGTAGCCTCTTTACCACGGATGAGAAGATACGATACTTTTATGTGACCAAGCTTCTTCCCTTCTCCTTTAAGGAAGGTGCTAAAGCATGGTATGATTCACTCCCATGCGGTTCCATTAAGAGTCCTCAAGACTTAGCTCACTCTTTTGTTGATAAGTACTTTCCCGCTCATATGCAACATGCTGCTTTACAAAGAATTTATAACTTTAAACAGTTGCAGGATGAGTCCCTCCCTAAAGCTTGGGGGAGGTACTGCGTTCTGATTCGAGCTAGACCAGGACATGCAGTCCCTAAGAACGAATTAATCGATATATTCTATGTTGGTCTAACTGATGAATCCAGGTCCTATTTGGACAGTTGTGCTGGTTGTGTTTTCAGGAAAAGGACGCCGGAAGATGCAGAAGATTTGATGGGCAGGATTGCCAAAAACCATGAAGATTGGTCCGTCCCTGAACCACCTCCACCACCAAAGAAGAGGGGCATGTTTGTTCTAAGCCCCGAAGATATGCGAGAAGCAAAGAAGTCTATTAAAGAGAAAGGTATTAAAGCTGAAGACGTGAAGAATCTACCCCCTATTGAGAAGCTGTGTGAGCCTACCACTCACCCTCCTATGGTAGAGGTACACTCTCTTTTAGATTTGAACGCAAGTGACATCCCTCATGGTAAGCCTCCTGATCAATGTTTAGATGAGTTTGATAATTTTATTATGAAACAAAATCATTTTAATGAGAGGATACAAAGTCAATTGCATGATAATTCCCTTGCTATCAAAAGTCTGCTTGATGTTTTAGGTAGAACAGTTAATGATGTTCAATGTCTTGTAAAGCATTTTCATATGGTTCAAACTCAGCTTGAGCAAATTTCTGATGTGCAAAAAGATTTGCTTGCTAACAATGCCAAACAAGATGATTTGCAGGCCTTCGGGATTAAGACCCGAGGAGGAACTAGCACTCAAGATCCTCTCTATCCAGAGGGGCATCCGAGGAGAATCGAGAAAGATTCTCAAATGCAGGAAGAAGAAATTGTTTGCTCTCCAAAGAAGAAGAAGATACATAAGGAGACTGACAATTCTAATGATCCTATTACAGATGAAGAACCAGCTGTTGATCCCAACAGCGTATCTATCTCCGATGCTGAGACTGAAGACGGTGCTGAACCAGGAGATAAGGATAATGAGAAGAATGATCCGCCTGAAGTTCGAGAAGAAGCAACACCTGACAAACGTAAGAGGTACACTAAAGAAGACTTCATCGCAAGAAAACATGGGAATGAAAGAGAACCATGGGTACAGAAACCCATGCCCTTTCCAGGTAAGTCCATCAAATCTAAAGAAGAAGAGCATTACAATAAGTTTTGTGAGTGGATTAAACCTCTTTTCTTCAAATCCCTTTGACTGAAGCTATTAAGTTACCTCCTTATTCAAAATATATGAAAGATATTGTCACTAATAAAAGAAAAGTTCCTAATGAAGCAATATCTACTATGCTTGCTAACTACTCTTTCAGTGGCAAGATTCCTAAGAAGCTTGGTGATCCAGGTATACCCACCATTCCTTGCTCCATAAAGAATAATTATGTCAAAACTGCTTTGTGTGATCTTGGAGCAGGATTGAGTGTTATGCCTCTCTCTCTTTACGAGAGGCTTTGTTTAGAGAAACTAATTCCTACAGATATCTCTCTTCAGATGGCTGACAAGTCAACCGCCGTTCCGATAGGTATTTGTGAGGATGTTCCCGTAGAAGTTGCTAATTGTTTGATTCTTACTGATTTTGTTGTGCTTGACATGCCCGAGGATGGGAGCATGTCCATTATTCTTGGTAGACCTTTTCTTAACACCGCAGGTGCTATTATTGATTGCAATAAAGGGAAGGTTACCTTCCATGTGAATGATAAAGAACACACGGTATATTTTCCAAAGAAGACCGACTGGAGGCATGGCCTCAACTCTATAGAATATAACGAGACCGTGAAGATTGGAGAATGGGACTGTCCACTACATGTGCCTCACAAATACAAAACTATCATGGTGGGGACAATGTCCATCCAAGTAAAGGTTCAGTAATTACTTCGTAAGAGGTGAGACTTTTTGCTCTATATATCACCGGTTTGTTGGTAAGACTTGATCAACCTTACTAATAAACATGTTTTATATAGATAAAAAGTTGAGCTTGTTATGTTTTCATTTGTTTTTAGTTTTTGTTCTACTTGCTGTACCAAGTATTTATGTTTTGAAGCTTCACAACACTACTCACTGCTTCAAGTTTTCAGAGAGTTTCGCAGCTTTTTGAACTTCGAAATTTTTTCAACAGTGAAGTTTTCAGAAAAATTCCAGAAAAATAAAAATAAAAATTTACACGTCGGGAGTGACCCAGAGGGACCTGGGGTCAGCCAGGGGGACCCACCAGTGGCCCAGGCGGCCAGCTGGCGCGGCCCAGCCCCTGGCCGCGCCCACAGGGCGCCTGGGGCCCACAGGGCCCCCCTCCAGGTATGTCTTCTTCCACCCTCTCTCTTTTTCTCCAAAAACGCGAGTTCTGCACTTGTTCTTGCGTTCTTGCTGTTCTTGGAGGCGATTCTTCGATCTCTCTCTACAGCCCACCATTTGAGCTGAGATTTTGAACAAATACTCCCTGGTATGTGACTCCTCCACCCCTCCAATTAGATTTTTGATTGGTGGCTTCATTTGTGAGTATTTAGTAGTTCTTGGTGCTGTATAGATGAGCTTGCATGCATGTGTAGAAAGTTATTTTCCAAGTTTTGATGCAAGTTTATGCCTTGGGCAAGTGAGTTGAGTAGTTTGCCTTAACTCACCTTGTTTTAATCCTCGTTTTTGTAAATTGCCAAAAATTTCAGAAATGAGTTTGTTAGGAAGGGCAAAAGGGTGGCTTGAGAAGAGGAGGCCCACGCACTCCGATCGAGTTACTAGAGCCGCAGCTTCACCCTCGACTGCTAGGGTGAGCTATAATGAAGATCATGTGCCCCTGGAGTTGTTGGAAGACACAAGTCCAGCACGTGCGATGACGTTTCCATGTGATGAATTCCTTGAAGCTGCGGGAATCAAGGATGAGTTTTATAATCTTTGTGCTAATGCAGGTTTGACACGGCTCGTCACGTGCCGTGTTACTCAGTATCAAAAGCTCACCTCCAGTTTTATTAACCGTTTTAGATATAATCCTGATTCAGGTGCTATTGAGTTTAAAATTTACAATGATCTTATCACCATGACTTTGGGAAGGTTTTGTGAAATAATAGGTGTGCCGAACGTTGGGAGGACGGCTAGGATGGCCACTCAGCCCTCCGAGCTAAAAACCGTCTTCAACTCTCTCTGCAGCATGGGTACGAGGGATATTCATTGGTCAAAGATCTCCAGCATCTTGTTCCCTCACCTCAGGTATTTTGCATATTATGTTGCAAGAGGGGTGTTAGCTCGTGACAACACGAGCAACACTTCTACGCCGGATATTGCTATCCTGGCAGCAGCCCTCTCACGGAGATCTGATTATAATCTGGGTGCCTTAATTGCTCGATGCCTTGCTATGAACGGTAACAAGGGAGACTTATATGGTGGCGTTTATGCCACACTTATCTTAGAACATCTTGGAGGCACCCCACACCCTGATGATAATCCTTTTACTTATTTAAGCTTTGATCTTGCTGCTATGAAAAGGCATAAGTTTGTTACCATGGCTTCTGAACTTGATAATCTTGTTTATATCTTGCATTTCGGAACTACTGCGGAACGCGAGATCCGTCTACCTGCACCTCTTTTGTTTGATTTTTCTCGCAGGAACGGATGGTCCTTTGATGTTGTCCAGTTCGATGAGTTCGTGGCCCAGCATCAGTTTCATAACCCCATGGAGGGGGTTGTGCCCGACGAGGAGGAGCACGGTGAGTTACCACCTTTTCAGGAAGAAACCGCCACCGAGTTTGGTGAAGGGTCTTCCTCTGCTTGGCGTACGGACCCTTCCTCGTGGGAGACTCCAAGGAGTTCGGTATACGCGCCAGCATCCTTCTACGACCCTTGGACTCACCACTGTTCCCCAGGAGCAGGAGGCTCCTGGGGGCAGTAGCTGCTACCAACTTAGGCCAAAAGCCTAAGCTTGGGGGAGTATGTGCCCCTCTCACTTTCCATTGTATTATCCGTTTTGTTCGCTTTGATCTTTTCGAAGTTTTTGCCCGTTCTTCTTTATTTCTCTCTTTGCAAAAACAACAAAAAGATTTTCTCTTTCTTTTGCTTTCGTTCAACCTTTGAAATAATCCAAAAAGATTTCCTTTTTCTCTTTAGTTTGCTTTGTTTTCAGAGTTCAGCTCGAGTCCGTGATGGCATTTGATTATATTTCCTACGTTCGATCGTGCAAGTGACAAGGCAGTAATGACGAAGATCGACGGAAGGGAAGCAACAAGGAAGACCGGTATGAACTCTTCTTGTTTCTACTTTTGTACATATGCCTGTACTTATGATCTAGAGACCAGGTTGTAGCGACATAGTGCTATGTTTACAATGCTCTTCCAGTGGTTCATGCTTTCCTTGTGGCTAATCTCGAATAGCTAGAGTACATAATGTGTTATTGAAATGATTTACATGCATTGCACTGTTCATAGTCTGGTATACTAAGGTGGTATTTCCCTTTAGAGAATTTTTGGATTGACTTGGCACATGTTCACACATGTTTAAGACTAAAAAGTCTGCTCCGCCTTGATGATCTTTGAGTTTCAGAATGGTTATATCACTTTCATGCCCGATTCAATGTTGCTTTGTCGCTCTGCATGATTATGGCCGTTATTGCTCTCTAGTTGGTCGCTTCCCAGTCTTTTGCTAACCTCCACCAGTACTAAGCGGACTGACTGCTTGTGCATCCAAAATCCTTAAAACATGTTATGCCATATGAGTCCACCATACCTTCCTATACATGGTATTTACCTGCCATTCCTAACGAAGACTTTCGTGTACCATCTCGAAATTAATCAAAAGCATTTCTCTTTTTGTGCCTCTGTTTTAGCTCATGAGGAAGTAGTAGTTAATTCATGAATTTTTTAAGTTGGACAAGTTTCACCCCGGGATTGCATGTCTAATGTGCAAACCCATAATACGAGAAGGAACTGGCATAGAGTGTGCCCAGCTCATAAAAGATAATACAACAAACAAACCCTCCTTCACGCTTTGTTCATGAGAAATCAGAAAACTTTGGCAGTGATAAACAAAGGAGATTAAGAGGATGTGATCATCCTCATGTGGGAGCCGTTCCTCGAAACTTGTCCAGCTTAAGAAGTGATTGAGTTATCTGCTAGCATTCGTTGACGAAATATGCACCTCTCAAAAACATTTTTACCTCTGTTTTTTTTTAAAACCAAGAGCTCTAGTACATGTTTAGTCTTTGTTTCCAACCCCGGCTTTTCAACCTTGCCAACAAAAGCCACGGCTCGAGAGTCTCCACCTTCTTTCTTCAAAGCACCAACTAGGAGAGCATAATTGTCATTCTGAGTGTAATGTGCATTGTCCCAAAGTATTACATTGTCTTCTGCATGCTTGTGATATTATTTATTCTGAAATTTTTAGTTCTAGTCTCCTTTAAAACTCTGGAGGAGTTTCTGCATTTATGTTTTGCTTCACTCATGGAGGCTAGCGAGATACCACCCTAATATGCTCAAGCTATGTGCAATGTAATCTTGTCTTGATTTTCAGTAATGTATTATTTACTTTTAGGTATTTGTGATTGGTCACTTGAAAGAAGGATTGCTCCGTGCATTGTCCTCATAGTACTGTTTCAATACTTGCTAGGCTCTTTTCGTAGTACATGCTTATATACATCTAATGAAGCAAAAGAGTTTGTCAAAGTTTTCTTTGTCGCGTCCAGTTCGTTGAACTGAATTGCTTGAGGACAAGCAATATGCTAAGCTTGGGGGAGTTGATACGTCTCAAACGTATCTACTTTTCCAAACACTTTTGATATTGTTTTGACCTCATTCTTGCATGATTTGAACTAAACTAACCCGGACTGACGCAGTTTTCAGCAGAGCTGCCTGTATGGTTTTATTGTGTGCAGGAAAACGGATTTTTAGGTATCCCAGAAAATTCCACGAAAAATCACAGAAAATCCACGCACCCGAAGGAACCAGGAGCCAGAAGAGGGGGGCCAGGGGGTGCCCAGGCGCCCTGGTGGCGCGGCCCAGCCCCTGGCCGCGCCGGGGGGTCACCTGGGTGGGCCCCACCTCCCCTGGTGCCCTACCTTGACTCGTATTTTAGCTCGTGACGGAGAAACCCCAGATCAGAAGGTCTTTTCCCAGTTTTCGTCGCGGAGCCGCCGCCACCCTCTGTTCTTCTTCGGGAGGGCTAATCTGGAGGCTGAATTGGCCTCCGGAGAGGGGAGATCGTCGCCATCGTCATCATCATCACCACTCCATCATCCCTCCATGACTTCTCCTTCCATGTGTGAGTAATCCCCTGCTGTAGGCGAAGGGGATGGTAGGGATTGGATGAGTTAGATCATGTAATAGTTTGTCAGATCGTTGGGGGCATGTTGCCTATCATCTACTATGGTGTTTATCATCTTTGCTTCAACTTGTTATTCTTAATGCTTGTCACTTAGGGCCCGAGTGCCATGATTTCAGATCCGAACCATATGTGTTTGCATGAATATATTTGTGTTCTTGATCCTACCTATGAGTTGTTTGCACCTATTACGGTTCGGAACCGGCGTCCCACAAGTGACAGCTTGGGACACCAAACGGGATGGTCCGTAGTTTGAGGATTACATGTATCCATTGAGTTTATTGCTTTGTTCCGGTGCTCTTTGACAGGAGCACCTTAATCTCCATAAGTTCCTTTTGGCCCCGTTCATAGCGGGATGGTAGGACAAAAGATGTTGTGCAAGTTCTTATTGCAAGCACGTACAACTACCTACGGGATACATACCTAATGTTTGATATTTGCCTAGAAGATCATTACTTTTCCGTGTGCCGTGCCCCAAGTTAGAATCATGATATATCTCATCCATGCAGCGCCCAACCATCCATCTCCCTAGCCTACAGTGTTTTAAATCCTGCTGGTCACTAGTTGTTACTTTTTCTATTTACTTCTGCTATTTACTTTAGCTGTTTACTTTTACTATCATTATCATCACTATCATATCACTGTTACCACTTATCTTTTGTTGCAAGTAAGTATATTTCAGGTGCGGTTGAATTGAGAACTCAACTGTCAAAGCTTATAAATACTCTTTGGCTCCCCGTGTGTCGAATCAATAAATTGGGTTATTCTTACCCGCGAAGACTATCTCGATCCCTTATGGTTGAGGGTTATCATGCGCCAGCCCACCAGGGGCTGGCCCCTTCACCCTTGCGGCCTAGGGGTGCCACCGGGATGGGTGGCCCCACCCGGTGGACCCCCGGGACCCCTCCGGTGGTCCCGGGACACTCCTGGTGACCCCCGGAGTTCACCCGATGGCCGAAACTGGACTTCCTATATATCATTCTTTACCTCCAGACCATTCCGGAACTCCTCGTGACGTCCGGGATCTCATCCGGGACTCCGAACAACATTCGGGTTTCCATGTGCATGTATCTCTACAACCCTAGCGTTACCGAACCTTAAGTGTGTAGACCCTACGGGTTTGGGAGACACGCAGACATGACCGAGACGACTCTCCGGTCAATAACCGACAGCGGGATCTGGATACCCATGTTGGTTCCCACGTGTTCCTCGATGATCTTCATCGGATGAACCACTGTGTCAAGGATTCACTCAATTCCGTATGTTATTCCCTTTGTCTATCGGTACGGTACTTGCCCGAGATTCGATCATCGGTATACCCGATACCTTGTTCAATCTCGTCATGGCAAGTCTCTTAACTCGTTCCGTAATCCATCATCCCGTGACTAACTCCTTAGTCACTTTGAGCTCATTATGATGATGTCTTACCGAGTGGGCCCAGAGGTACCTCTCCGTCATACGGAGTGACAATATCCCTGTCTCAGTTTGTACCAACTCAACAGATACTTTCGGAGATACCCGATGCGTAGCTTTATAGTCACCCAGTTACGTTGTGACGTTTGGCACACCCAAAGTATTCCTACGGCATCCGGGAGTTGCACAACCTCATGGTCTAAGGAATAAATACTTGACACCGAAAAGCTTATGCATTACGAACTATACGATCTCGTGCTAGGCTCATGATTGGGTCTTGTCCATCACATCATTCTCCTAATGATGTGATCCCGTTATCAATGACATCCAATGTCCATGGTCAGGAAACCGTGACCATCTGTTGATCAACGAGCTAGTAACTAGAGGCTTACCAGGGACTCATTGTGGTCTATATATTCACACATGTATCGTTGTTTCCGTACAATACAATTCAAGCATGAATAACATACAATTATCATGAACAAGGAAATATAATAATAATACTTTTATTATTGCCTCTAGGGCATATTTCCAACAGATGTGCCTTTTACTTGGAGCGTCTTGTATAATTTGAGTCTTTGCTTGTTAGTTTGCCACAATTATCCTTACTGGACACACCTATTTGAGAGAGTAAAATATGGCCTAGGAATTGATAGAACACTCTAGGTGCTTCACTTATATATATTGAGTTGAATAGTTTTTGCTCTAGTGCTTCCCTTATATCTTTTAGAGCACGGTGGTGATTATATTTTGTAGAAATTGTTGATCTCTCATGCTTCACTTATATCAATTTGAGAGTCTATTAAAATAGCATGGTAATGTGCTTTGGCTATAAAACTAGCCTTCACATGATAGACATCCAATATCAATGTAGTAAAAACTTTCACACTAAGTGTATTGAATATGATGAGAAGTTGGATGCTTGATAATTGTTTTGAGATATGAGGATAGTGATATTAGAGTCATGCTAGTGGAGTTATTATGAAATTGAGAAATGCTTGTTTTAAAGTTAGTGATTCCCGTAGCATGCACGTATGGTGAACCGCTATGTGACGAAGTTAGAGCACGAGGTATTTGTAAAGTGTCAACCTTTGTGTGGAGGTCGGGGGCGCGCGATGGTTAACTCCTACCAACCTCCCCCTAGGAGCATGCTTTGATTGCTTTGTTTTGATGACTCATAATTTTTTGCAATAAGTATATGAGTTCTTATGACTAATGTCGAGTCCACGGATTATACGCACTCTCACCCTTCCATCATTGCTAGCCTCTCTAGTACCGCGCAACTCTCGCCGGTACCATATACCCACCATATATCCTTCCTCAAAACAGCCACCATATATCTTCCTCAAAACAGCCACCATACCTACCTATCATGGTATTTCCATAGCCATTCCGAGATATATTGCCATGCAACTTTCCACCGTTTCGTTCATATGACACGCTTCATATTGTCATATTGCCATGCATGATCATGTAGTTGACATCGTATTTGTGGCAAAGCCACCATGCATAATTTTTCATACATGTCACTCATGATTCATTGTATATTCCGGTACACAGCCGGAGGCATTCATATAGGTCATTCTTTGTTCTAGTATCGAGTTCTAATATCAAGTTGTAATTCAATGAAAGTGTGATGATCATCATTATTAGAGCATTGTCCCATGTGAGGAAAGGTTAAATTAATAAAGCCCCTCCAAAAAAGGCCAAAGAAAAAAAAGGCCCCCCCAAAAAAGGACAATTGCTACTATCTTTTTCCACACTTGTGCTTCAAAGTAGCACCATGTTCTTCATGATAGAGAGTCTCATGTTTAGTCACTTTCATATACTAGTGGGAATTTTCATTATAGAACTTGGCTTGTATATTCCAACGATGGACTTCCACAAATGCCCTAGGTCTTGCTACCTCTTGAGCTTGCATTGTATTCCCTCGAAGAGGAAAGAGAGATGCAGCACAGTAGCGTAAGTATTTCCCTCAGTTTTTGAGAACCAAGGTATCAATCGAGTAGGAGACCACGCGCCAGTCCCTCGCACCTGCACAAACAAATAAGAACTTCACAACCAACGCGATAAGGGGTTGTCAATCCCTTTACGGTCACTTACGATAGTGAGATCTGATAGAGATGATAATTATATTTTTCGTATTTTTTTAGTTTAATAAAACAGCAAATAAACAACGGTGATAGAAATTGACGGGAAAGTAATATGACAGAGATAGACCCGGGGGCCATAGTTTTCTCCCTCATGCTAGTCAAACCTCATTGCACTAAGTAGAGATACTACTTGTGCCTCCATATATCCTTAAACCCACTTTTGCCATGAGAGTCCACCATACCTACCTATGGATTGAGAAAGATCCTTCCAAGTAAGTTGTCATGTTGCAAACCCACTAAATATGTATGATTTATCAGTGTGGGAGAAATTAGCTTTATATGAGCTTGTGATATGGAAGTAATAAAAGCGACGGACTGCATAATTAAGGTACTTATCACAAGTGGCAATATAAAGTGAAGTTCTTCTATGCTAAGACTTTGTGCACCCAACCATAAAAACACATGACAATCTCTGCTTCCCTCTGCGAAGGGCCTATCTATTATTCCTGTCTTATAAGTGTCAAGGTGAGATCCATCTTTCCTTTTTCATTTTATCCTTTGGCAAGCACACTGTGTTGGAAAGATCCTGACATATATACCCACTTGGATGTAAGTTTTCATGATCTATTACTGTTGACATTACCCTTGAGGTAAAAGGTTGGGAGGCAACACCATAAGCCCCTATCTTTCTCTGTGTCCGATTAAAACTCCATAAACATAAGTATTGTGTGAGTGTGATCAATTATGAAAGACTATATGATAGTTGAGTATGTAGGCTTGCTGAAAAGCTCTTATACTGACTCTTTCCGATGTTACGATAAATTGCAATTGCTTCGATGACCGAGACCAAAGTTTGTTAGTTTCCAATGAGGTTTATGATGCATACTTGATATTGTGGATGAATTTTTACTTTGGCTTAAGAATCATATGACTATATTTATATAAGTTGTTGTTATGAGAATGATCATGATGCCCTCATGTACGTATTTTGTTTTTATCGACACCTCTATCTCTAAACTTGTGGACATATTTTTCAATTTCGGCTTTCGATTGAGGACAAGTGAGGTCTAAGCTTGGGGGAGTTGATACGTCCATTTTGCATCATGCTTATAAGTTGATATTTATTGCAAGATGGGCTGTTCATATATGTTTTGTCACAATACTTATGCCTTTTCTCTCTTATTTTGCAAGGTTTACATGAAGAAGGGGGGATGCCGGCAGCTGGAATTCTGGGCTGGAAAAGGAGCAAACTCTGGAAACCTATTCTGCACAACTCCAAAAGCCCCGAAACTCCACAGAACATTTTTTCGGAAAATATAAAAAATATCAGGCGGAAGAAATCCACGAGAGGGGCCACTGGCTGGCCTCGAGAGCGGGGGGCGCGCCCCCCTTCCTAGGGCGCGCCCCCTGCCTCGAAGGCCAGCCGGTGGGCCCCCGATGCCCATCTTCTCCTATATGAAGTGTTTTGACTTGGAAAAAATCAGGAGGAGGATTTCGGGACCAGACGCCGCAGTCTCGAGGCGGAACCGAGGCGGAAACCAATATAGGGCTCCGGCAGAACCATTCTACCGGGGATACTTCCCTTCTGGGAGGGGGAAATCGTCACCGCCGTCATCACCAACAACTCTCCCATCTTGGGGAGGGCTATCTTCATCAACATCTTCACCAGCACCATCTCCTCTCAAACCCTAGTTCATCTCTTGTATCCAATCTTTGTACCCAAACCTCAGATTGGTACCTGTGGGTTGCTAGTAGTGTTGATTAGTCCTCGTAGTTGATGCTAGTCGGTTTATTTGGTGGAAGATCATATGTTCAGATCCATTATGCATATTAATACCCCTCTGATCATGAACAATATTATGTCTTGTGAGTAGTTGCTTTTGTTCCTGAGGACATGGGAGAAGTCTTGCTATTAGTAGTCATGTTGGTCTTCGTTCGATATTTTGATGAGATGTATGTTGTCTCTCCTCTAGTGGTGTCATGTGAATGTCGACTACATTACACTTCACCATTATTTGGGCCTAGAGGAAGGCATTTGGAAGTAATAAGTAGATGATGGGTTGCTAGAGTGACAGAAGCTTAAACCCTAGTTTATGTGTTGCTTCGTAAGGGGCTGATTTGGATCCATATGTTTCAGGCTATGGTTAGGTTTACCTTAATACTTCTTTTGTAGTTGCGGATGCTTGCATTAGATGTTAATCATAATTGGGAGGCTTGTCCAAGTAAGGGTAGCACCCAAGCACCGGTCCACCCACATACCAAATTATCAAAGTACCGAACGCGAACCAGACGATCGTGATGAAAACAGCTTGACGATAATTCCCATATGTCCTCGGGAGTGCTTTACCTTGCATAAGAGTTTGTCCAGGCTTGTCCTTTGCTACAAAAAGGATTGGGCCACCTTGCTGCACTTTTATTTACTTTTACCTTTTATTACTTGCTACCAATTATCTTATCACAAAACTATTTGTTACCTATAATTTCAATGCTTGCAGAAAATACCTTACTGAAAACTGCCTATCATTTCCTTCTGCTCCTTGTTGGGTTCGACACTCTTACTTATCGAAAGGACTATGATAGATCCCCTACACTTGTGGGTCATCACAAGCCACGTATTGTATTGTTGCCATCGAGGATAAAAAGATGGGGTTTATATCACTATGTTTGAGTTTATCCCTCTACATCATGTCATCTTGCTTAAGGCGTTACTCCGTTCTTATGAACTTAATACTCTAGATGCATGCTGGATAGCGGTCGATGTGTGGAGTAATAGTAGAGATGCAGAATCGTTTCGGTCTACTTGTCTCGGACGTGATACCTATATATAATGATCATGCCTAGATAGTCCCATAATTATTCGCTTTTCTATCAATTGCTCGACAGTAATTTGTTTACCCGCCGTAGAATATTGCTATCATGAGAGAAGCCACTAGAGAACACTATGGCCCATGGGTCTATTCTCAACATATCAATCTACAATCTACTTTACTTTTTTGCTTTTACTTTCTGTTCTTATATCCAAAAATACCAAAAATATCAAACTATCATCTCTATCATATCTCACTTTCGTAAGTGACCGTAAAGGGATTGACAACCCCTTATTGCTTTGGCTGCGAAGTTCATATTTGTTTGTGCAGGTGCGCGGGACTTGCGCGTGGTCTCCTACTGGATTGATACCTTGGTTCTCAAAAACTGAGGGAAATACTTACACTACTGTGCTGTGATAACCCACAAGTGTAGGGGATCAGTTGTAGCTTCTTTCGATAAGTAAGAGTGTCGAACCCAACGAAGAGCTAAAGGCAGAACAAATATTCCCTCAAGTTCTATTTACCACCGATACAGCTCTACGCACGCTTGACGTTTACTTTACCTAGAACAAGAATGAAACTAGAAGTACTTTGTGGTTTTTGTGTGATAGGTTTGAAAGAATATAAAGAACATGCAAATAAAACTAGGGGCTGTTAAGATAAGGACACAACTAAAGTTAATGAAAGCGAGTGTGGAAAAGTGGTGGTAGGAGTTGCGAAATTGCCCCTAAGCAATTGACTACGTTACTAGACCGATAGCAAGTTTTATGTGGGAGAGGCCGCTGCTAGCATGTTATCCCTTACTTGGAATTCTATGCACTTATGATTGGAACTATTAGCAAGCATCCGCAACTACTAACGTTTATTAAGGTAAAACCCAACCATAGCATTAAGATATATTGGTCCCCCTTCAATCCCGTATGCATCAATTTCTACGCTAGGTTGAAGCTTCTATCACTCTTGCCCTCCAATACGTAGTCCTATCAACATACAACTAACCCTATGGTGTGATCCACGCGCGCGCTCATATGATGGGCACCAAAGGACAACAACATAACCACAAGCAATTTAAATCAATCATAGCAATTCACCAATCACCGATAGGACAACGATAATCTACTCAGACATCATAGGATGGCAACACCTCATTGGATAATAATATGAAGCATAAAGCACCATGTTCAAGTAGAGGGTACAACGGGTTGCGGGAGAGTGGACCGATGTAGATAGATGGGGTAAGGTGATGCAGATGTTGATGAAGATGATGGAGGTGTTGGTGTAGATCGCCGTCACACGATGATGGCCCCGGTGGCACTCCGGTGCCACCGGAAGCGAGGGGGAGAGAGTCCCCCTCCTTCTTCTTCTTCCTTGAGCTTCTCCCTAGGTGGGAGAACGGTTTCCCTTCTGGTCCATGGCCTCCATGGCGGCGGAGGGGCGAGAGCCCCTCCGAGATTGGATCTGTCTCTCTGTCTCTCTCTATTTCTGTGTTCCCAGATTCTGTCCCTTCACTGTTTCTTATATTCCCGGAGATCCGTACCTCCGATTGGGCTGAGTTTTTGACACGATTTTTTTCCAGATATTAGCTTTCTTGCGGCGAAAGAAGGGCATCAACCACCTTACGGTGTGGCCACGACGGCCCATGGCGCGCCCCCTGCCCAGCGCGCGCCCCCTGCCTCGTGGCCCACTCGGGCATCGTATCGTGTTGGTTCCGCTTCCCAAAATTCACATATATTCCAAAAAAAGCTCCATCTGTTTTTATTCCGTTTGGTATGGATATTCTGCGAAACAAAAAACATGCAACAAACAGGAACTGACACTAGGCACTGGATCAATATGTTAGTCCCAAAAAATAGTATAAAAAGTTTCCAAAAGTATATGAAAGTTGTAGAATATTGGCATGGAACAATCAAAAATTATAGATACGACGAAGATGTATCAGCATCCCCAAGCTTAATTCCTGCTCGTCCTCGAGTAGGTAAATGATAAAAATAATAGTTTTTGATGTGGAATTCTACCTAGCATAATCTTTATCATGTAATCTAATCATGGCATGAATATTAAGATACGAGTGATTCAAAGCAATAGTCTATCATTTGACATTAGGACAACAATACTTCAAGCATACTAATAAAGCAATCATGTCTCTTCAAAATAACATGGCCAAAGAAAGTTATCCCTACAGAATCATATGGTCTGGCTATCCTCCATCTTCACCACACAAAGTATTTAAATCATGCACAACCTCGGTTTTAGCCAAGCAATTGTTTCATACTTTAGTATTCTCAAACTTTTTCAACTTTCACGCAGTACATGAGCGTGAGCCATGGACATAGCACTATGGGTGGGATAGAAGGTGGTGATAGACAAAAGGAGGGAGAAAGTCTCACATCGACTAGGCAAATCAATGGACTATGGAGATGTCCATCGGTCGATATCAATGTGACTGAGTAGGGATTGCCATGTAACGGATGCACTAGAGCTATAAGTGTATCAAAGCTCAAAAAGAAAACTAGTGGGTGTGCATCAACTTGCTTGCTCATGAAGACCTAGGGCATTTGAGGAAATCCGTCGTTGGAATATACAAGCCAAGTTCTATAATGAAAATTCCCACTAGTATATGGAAGTGACAAAACAAGAGACTCTCTACTATGAAGATCATGGTGCTACTTTGAAGCACAAGTGTGGAAAAGGATAGTAGCATTGTCCCTTCTCTCTTTTCTCTCATTTTTTGGAGGGGCTTTCTCTTTTTCTTAGCCCCTCTCTATTTTTTTAGGCCATGTATTTTTTATTTGGCCTTTCCTCACATGGGACAATGATCTAATAATGAAGATCATCACACTTTTATTTACTTACAACTCAAAGATTACAACTTGTCGTGGATTTAGCACGGCAGATGTCCTAGCAAAAGGACTTAGTCGTGAGGCCATCGCTACGGGTTAGCTTAAAGGGGTTAAAGCGGACGAAGGACACAGGGATTTTATACTAGTTCGGCCCCTTTGATGAAGGTAAAAGCCTACGTCAAGTGTGGTGTGGTATTGCTTGGGCTACGATGACCAGGGAGCGAATCCACTTTGCCTGTGTCTCGAGCTGTTGTTGTCTCCCTTGAACCGTCGCCGGATCGTCCCTTTATATAGAGGCGATGCCCGGCCCGGTTTACAGAGTCCCGAGGTCGGCTAATAAACGTGTCCGCCTCAGTCTCTGTTCTTTCTATCTTACATCCCAAGTTACATAGTATGACGGTTTACAAATCATGGGCCCTAACACATGGGCTCTAAACTCTTTGGGCTACAATCTTCTACTTCATACTCCGCTGGGCCTTTGCTAATATAGTCTTGATAACGTAAACCGGACCCTCCTGGCCAGTTTATACCTGGTAGTAATATCCCTGACATTAGGCCCCAGATTGATTTGAACCTGTTTATGTCAATCTCCAAAGTCTTGTACATATTTTTCTTTCTGCAGCTTCAGTATGCTTGGTAAACCGGCATAACATCATTTCCTCAGGTCGTCTTAAACCGTCGTGACGCCATCCGCGCATTTAATGCATGTACCTGTTTTTTACCTTTACTTATTAAAACTCCGAAGATCGAGGCGACAGCGCCATCCATTTCCGATTTTTGGTCTCCTCGATTCCCGCGCCTGCCGTTTTATCGCTTCGACTTATAAATAAGGCCGAGGGCCATCTCTTTATTCGCCCTTGCTTTCTTCTTCCTCTGACCTCCAACGCTCAAGCTCCGTCGTCGTCCGCCGAGCTCGTTGTCGTCATCAAGCCCGGCCGCTGCATCAACCTGAGTGTGTCCAGAGATTCGCCGCCGTCTTTCCGCTTCCGTTGCCTCAGGTACGTTACTCATTCTTCCCCGTAGATCTCAGCTCTACGGTTTCACGGGAGCTCGCAGATGAACCCCTGTTCTTCGTAGTTCGTCACTGTAGGTATTTTTTAGCTATGGATCTCAAAGCTTTTTAGGCCAACCTCCGTATGCATGACTCCGCTTTGTTTTTGTAATCTTATTTCCTCCAACAACGCTAGTTTAGACTGAATCTGGAAATAATCTTCACTGTCTCCGTTGAATATACCTTGAATTATCTTGAAGTTTCCATATGCTGTAGATCCATATTTCACTGTTGCTCGTGTAAAAGTTGTTTTCCACACTTTAGATCTGCATCTCCTTTGCTTATGTCGATGGTTCAACTTTTAAATCCGCGCCTCACATGCCTGTGACGACGGTTTAGCTTTAGATCTGCACCTCACCTGCCTGTGTTTGGCGGTTTAACTTTTCCTTCCAAATTTCCTAGTCCGGCAACTGTCATTTTCATAGTTGTTCCAGATCAGTAGATACCATTAGTCCCCTGCTTAAACCGCCAATTTAGATCAATACTTTCATAATATATGCCGGTTTGAATCTGTGTAGATCGTAAACCGGATCTTGTATTGTATTTTCCAGCGTTCCCTCTTTGAAAAAAGATGACTTCCGTGGCTAAGCAGTTTGTCGCCTGCAACTGGGTCCCATCCCGGATTACCGATGATGATTTAGAAAAGATGGCCTCAATTGGCGCTTTAGGTCCCAAGGAGGTTCTACACTGGAGGGCTCCTGGGAAAGAGTGTCCTCCCCAGCCTAAAGAAGGATAAGTTATAGTCTTTTTTGATCACATGGCCCGGGGCTTTAACCCTCCAGGGTCAAAGTTTTTCCGCGATGTATTAGCAGACTTTCAGCTCCACCCCCAAGACATAGGTCCCAACTCCATATCAAACATCTGCAATTGCCAAGTCTTCTCAGAAGCCTATCTACAAGAGGAACCATCCGTGGAGTTATTCCGGGACTTCTTCCATCTGAATCGCCGGACTGAATTTCATGACGGGCCCAATACCGAACTTGGCGGAATGAGAATCCAGAAATGAAAAGATGTCAGCTTTCCTCACGCCACTCTTCATAGCCATCCCAAGGAGTGGAATCAGACTTGGTTCTACTACGTCGACACTTCACCAGAAGGAGAGAATCCACTACCGGGTTGTCGTTGTTACCGTCTGACAGCGGATCATCCTTTCCCGCAGCGCTTGAGTGCTCAAGACCGGGCTCGATATGCCCCCCAGCTTTCCAAGCTTAGGGCTTTTGTAGCCAACGGGTTAACCGGAGTTGACTTTGTCCACTGCTGGCTCTCTTGGAGCATTCTCCTGTTAAGCCGGCGCTCCGGTTTAATGTGCGAGTATACTGGTAACCCGAAGGACCCTCTGCGTCACATGGAGAGTGTGCTTCCAGATAATGAAGTCACCAAATCTGCCAAAAAGATGCTGAACATACCCTTGGAAGAGTGCAGTCGGACTGGTTTAGCACCCTTCTGCGTGAACAATAAACCGCCATCGGTAAGAGATCCTTCTGTCTCATCTCTTTGTTTTAATCCGTCCATATTGCTTGGCACTAATATGTTTATGTTCTTTTAAACAGGCTAACGACCCTTTCTGGAAGAGGAAAGCCCAGGATAAACCAGCGAAGCCATCTCGCAAGAAGAGCTTGGCTGTAAAGAAACATAAGAAGAAACCTACCGCTGCTTCCGGTTCAAACGCGAAAGAGGATGATCCGGCCTCTGAGGTACTACTCGTTTCTTATGACTTTTAATCTTTCCTTTGTCTGTATTTCTATTAACAATGATTTTTCCCAGGATCCGGCTGAAGGCAGTAAAGCATATGAAGTTGAGGTAATCTCTCTTTCCTCTGATTCAGAACCATTGCCACCCAAAGTTCGTCGGGTAGCCCGAAAATATCCGTTTTCTCATCCTTATGCTCAATTGGATCCCCATTTTCTTTTGAAGAAGCAGCAACATGAGGCTCGCCGCACCACACGCCACAGTGGTCATGTGGTCGAGTCGACCGGATTAACCCACACTCCGGCTCGTAGACGCCGCTCAGAGGTTTTACTTACTCCAACTATTCTTCATCCCAAAGCGGGTCTTTTTCGTAAACCTCTTAAACCGTCTGATCCAAATTATCAGGAAACTCATCTATCATCCTCTGGCGAGTCAACCGCCACCCAAGTCCCGGTGCTCAAGACTGTTCATGGGTAAGCCATCTTTTAGTATATCCGGTTTATCTTTCCATTTTGACTTGTGATTTTCATTGTTCCTCTAATCTTTCCTGAGTATGCCCAAGCCTAGCAAGAAGGCAAAATTGAGTAAACCGGCGGTCGAAAACACCGCTTCTGAACCGGCAGAAGACCCTGAAATTGCCAACCCCTTGGAGGAGAATGTTGAAGTCCCGCACGATGATCCTTCTCCTATGGATCGAGAAGATCTTGCTGCTCCGGAGGATAACCCCATGGAAAATTTTGCTGAGCCAGTCAGCCCTGTCCGGATTAGTCCTACCTGGGTTAATCCGGCCACTGCTAGTCTGGTACACGCCAATCCCGCTGCTGCTGATCCCTCCAGGCCAACTGCTACTTCGACGGACGATGTTGAAATTATTGGGACTGGCTTTACCGCCCCCGCAGAGCCTATCATCTTGGCCGGACATACTGCCAAAGAAAAAATTCTTCAAAAAGATAAGGGCAAGTGGAGCACCGACCTGTCCAGTTATGCCCAACTTAGTGCCCAGGAACTTCATTCTGGGTACCTGAACCGTCTCTTCACCAGCCGTGACCATGAGGCCGGTTTGGTGAATTTAATGAAAGAAAGATATGAGGTAACTTCTTTTCCTTTGCCTTTCATTTCTGCTTGTGCCTTGTAGTTGTACCTTTAGTCCATCGTAGCCCCCAAGGGCCGGTTTAACCTTTAGGGTGAACCGGGACTTTAGTATATCGACTAGAATAACTTTGCTTTGCACTTGTAACCTCCGAGGACCGGTTTACTCCATTTCTGGTGAACCGGGACTTTTTCTTATAATTAGAATGATGTCGCATTAGCCCCCAAGTGCCAAGTATATAACTTGTTATATGTTTGGGACTTGCCAGAAAATATTGCCTGCTTCTTACTGCAAACGTACATTAGCCCCCAAGTGTCAAGTGCATAACTTGTTGTGTGCTTGGGACTTTTTGAATTGTCTTTATGAACATCTGATATTCTTTATCCTCTGCAGACTGACTTGAACTGGAGGGCTTCTGAGATAACCGAGCTTCGGAATAGCATGACCTTCCAAGAGACTGCTTCGACTAAAGCTAAGGAGGAACTTACCTTTGCTTTAGCTAGCATGGAGAAGCTCAAGAAAGATTTTGAAGCGGAGCGGTTCACTTGGGAGGTGGAAAAGGCTACTTTGGCGAAAAGAGCCAGTGATGCTGAGGCAGTGATGGCTTCTCGCCCCTCGTTGGTTACCCCAAGTGGAAGGTTTGAGATGCAGTGTAGCGGAAGTTTTCCCTTCTCAAAGATACCAAGTATCGATTTCCCCTGAGACTCCCAGTTTCAACAAGAAGGTGTCAACTACTAACGGCGCCAGATATTAGCAATCAACGTGGACCTGCACACAGATAGAAATAACTTTGCTCCCAACGAGTACAGAGAGGTTGTCAATCCCTCCGGCCTTGTCGTTTACCAAGGATCAAACGCAAGTGATAATAGTGATAGGTATTCCTACAAATAGTAAGTAAAAGTAGAAAGTAAATAGCGGATGTGATCAGTGATGGTAATATGGACCGGGGTCCCATGATGTTCACTAGTGATGTCTCTCTCCCAAAAGACGATAAAACAGCTATGTGAGGTAAACGAATTACAGCTGGGCAATTGACAGAATTATGTGCGCAAACCAATGCTAACTATGTTGCAAGAAAGGTAGAGGTTCAAAGCATGGGCGGTACGCCAAGGCAAGTAGATCGAAATCCATCTGCATCTACTACTAATCATCCACCTTGAGATATCTATCCAGAACATCTCGCTGGTATTAAGTTGCGAGTCCCACCCATAGTGTAAACTCAAAGCAACAGACAACTGCATTAAAAGAACTTTGCGTAAAGTAAACAATCCTTGCACCCGCGGGCACAAGCACCGTTGTTTTCCCCCTTGTGGCAACAGCACATCCCCTAGACTCATGTTTCTGTCACTCAAGCTAGTCATCGAGGGGCATGAACCCACAATCAAGCATAACGTTCCCTCTTGGAGTCACTACCTACTACTTGGCCAAAGCAATAAATAGCAACGGAGAACATGCAAGAATTACTGACGAACATAAATATAAAAGAGGTAAATCAAATATATTACTCAAACACAATCTGAACATAATCTCACAATCCATCGGATCCCAGCAAACTCAACATAGCAACATCATAAGGATTACATATGTGCCTCGATCATGTAGGGTAGCTCACGAGGTCTAATTAGTGAAGCACAAGAAGGGGAGGAGAACATCACATAGCTACTGGTCATGGACCCATGGTCCAAGGGAGACTACTCACAACTCATCCGGGAGGCGTCCATGGTGGTGGAGAGGCTCCCGGTGGTGATCCTCCCCTTCGGCAGGGTGCCGGGAAGGGTTCTCCTGGTGCTCTCGATCTTGGAAGCGCGGCGGCGGCGGAACAGAGATGAGATCGCGAAAAAGGGTTTCCCGTCTCGAGGGTTTCGGGACGCGTGTTAAATATATGCCAAAGGGGGGCATCAGCGGAGGCCTGGGGGGCCCAGGCGCCCCCCGGCGCGGCCAGGAGGGGGGCCGTGCCACCAGGGCGCCTGGAGCCCTGGTGGCCCCCCTCCGGCCCTACTTCGGCTGCCGGGAAGCTTCTGGAACGCTGATTTTTTATTTAATTTTTCCGGGATTTTTCGGGCAGTTTTCGTAATGGGAAAACCTGAAATACAAAAATAGCAGAAAACAGAAACTGGCACCGGGGTGCACTGAGTTAATAGGTTAGTCCAAATATGATCAAAAGTGTATGGAAGTGTATAAATATCATAGCAATATCACCCAAAAGAGGCATGGAGCAAGCAGAAATTATAGATACGTTTTGGACGTATCAACATCCCCAAGCTTAATTCCTGCTCGTCCTCGAGTAGGTAAATGATAACAAGAATAATTTCTATGGTGACATGCTATTAACCATATAGGACTTTTCATAGTCACATGACAAAAGCTTACTGAGACAATGAATCTGTAGTAATTAAGTTGCCTCATGAGAAAATCACAAAGAACTGAAAGTTTTACAATATGATACTGAAACATCAAATAGATTTGTAATGAGCATGGTGTGCAAATATGATAAAGTGATATCTCGCTTGCCCCCTTTAGTGAAGCAAAACATAAGTGCAGGGGCACCTCCAAGGTTTAAGTGATGACTAGATACAATGATTTCAGAATAAACGATATCATAATCATGCAAAAGACAATGCTACTTTGGGACAATGCACATTAGACTCAGAATGACAATCATGCTCTCAGTAGTTGGTGCTTTAAAAGAAGGTGGAGACTCTCGAACCGTGGCTTTTGTTGGCAAGGTTGAAAACCCGTGGTCGGAAACAAAGACAAAACATGTACCAGAGCTCTTGGTTTTAAAAACAGAGGTAACAATTATTTTTTTGGATATGCATGTTCCGTCAACGAATGCTAGCAGATAACTCAATTACTTCTTGAGATGGACAAGTTTCGAGGAACGGCTCCCGAATGAGGACGATCACATCCTCTTAATCTCCTTTGTTTATCACTGCCAAAGTTTTCTGATTTCTCATGAACAAAGCGTGAAGGAGGGTTTGTTTATTATATTAATTTTGAGCCGGGCGCACTCTTTGCCAGTTCCTTCTTGTATTATGGGTTTGCACATTAGACATGCAATCCCGGGGTGAAGCTTGTCCAACTTAAAAAGATCATGAATTAACTACTACTTCCTCATGAGCTAAAACAGAGGCACAAAAGAGAAATGCATTTTTTTTGAATAATTTCGAGATGGTACATGAAAGTCTTCGTTAGGAATGGCAGGTAAATACCATGTATAGGAAGGTATGGTGGACTCATATGGCATAACTGGTTTAAAGGATTTTGGATGCACAAGCAGTCAGTCCGCTTAGTACAGGTGGAGGTTAGCAAAAGACTGGGAGCGACCAACTAAAAGAGCAATGACGGTCATAATCATGCAGAGCGACAAAGCAACATTGAATCAAGCATGGAAGTTATATCGCTACTCAGAAATAAAAGATCATCAAGGCTTGACAGACTTTCTTTACAGTCTTAAATATGCGTGAGCATACGCCAAGTCAATCAAAATAAATTCTTGAAGGAAGATATTACTAAACCATACCACATCATAGGCAAACAAATCATGTTGGTACTCCAATAACACAGTGGGAACCCCCCAGCTATTTGAGACTAACCATAAGAAAACATGAACTACTAAGCACCATTATGCACGTAGCATTTTTATCATAGACATATTGACCAATGCAACAGAAGCAAACTCTCTTAATAAGATAAGCATGATAACTAAAGAGAGTTCAAGCAACCAACTAAACAAAAGCTCTTTAAAAAGATAAGCATGAAAACTAAGAGCTAAGCATGATAGTAGCTATTGAAAGACAAAGAACACACACAGCAAAGATAGACATGAAAATTCTATGTTATGTTCTAGGTAGAAGTGGAGCGTGTTTCTCTCCCACACAAAGAAAGCTGAGTTCCGACTCGTTATGAAAAGCTAAAGAAAACTAAAAAAAAGGAAACTAAAAGCAAGACGCTCCAAGCATAGCACATAACACATGAAGTGATAAAAATATAGTGGAACGAAAGACGAACTGATAATGTTGATGGAGAAGGGGTTGCACGGGGGCATCCCCAAGCTTAGACGCTTGAGTCTCCTTGAATATTTCTTGGGGGTGCATGGGGGCATCCCCAAGCTTGAGCGTTTGACACTCCTGAATCTTTTTATCATCTTCCCTCGCACACTTGAAAACTCCCTTCATACATAACTCATCATAATCTGATTAGCGAGGTTAGTACCCATAATAATATAATTGTTCCTTGCTGGAAATAAGGATATTCTTGAAGGTCTACTGTTTCTCAAGATTGCCAAAAGGTTTTTGCAAAGAAAAAGCAAGCTCAAGGTTTGCAAAATGAAGGAAAGGCAAAATAGGACAGAATCTGTGAAAAACAGAACAGCAGGTAGTATATGATTTTTTCGGGGCACTTCTGCAACTCTAATCAAAAAACTCAGAACAAACGCCCGAAAGACAATTGTATAGAGCACGCTTTCGCAAAAATTCAGACCAAAAAGATGATCTGGTGATTTTATATGAATTTTTCTATCCAAGGACAGAATCTGTTTCCTGGACAGCACGTCACAACTTTTGAACTTTCTTGCAATCAGAGGCTACACTTGGCACAAAATTGAAAAGTAAAGATACAATGATGATGCTACTGTAGTAACAACATCAAGACACAACAAAAGCAAAATAAAATTTTATTCATGTGGGCTGCCTCCCAAAAGCGCTTTCTTTTATGCCTTTAAGCTAGGCATAATGCAAAGAGATCAAGTTTTATCAAGAGTAAAAGAATAGCTAGCCCGTATAACAGACTCAAAAGGTAACTTAATCTTCTTTCTAGGGAAATGTTCCATCCCTTTCTTGAGAGGAAATTGGAATTTTATATTCCCCTCTTTCATGTCAATGATGGCACCAACGGTGCGTAGAAAAGGACGTCCCAAAATAATTGGACAAGAAGGTTCACATTCAATATCCATAATAGTAAAATCAACGGGAACGTAATTGTCATTGACAATGATAAGAACATCGTCGATCTTCCCCAAAGGTTTCTTTATGGAAGAATCAACAAGACGAACACCAAAAGAACAAGAATCAAAAGGTTTCAATTTAAGCATATCATATATTCTTTTGGGCATAACAGAGGTACTAGCTCCAACATCACATAAAGCATAGCAAGAGAAGTTATTCAACTTAATTTTAATCATAGGATCCCAACCATCTTCTAGCTTTCTAGGTATGGAGGCTTCTACTCTAAGTTTCTCCTCCCTAGCTTTGATGAGAGCATTAGTGATATGCTCCGTGAAGGCAAGGTTAAGCGTGCTAGTGCGGGGATCTCTAGACATCTTGTGAAGGAAATCAATAACTTCGGTAAGAGTGCAATTATCAAAATCAAGGTCACTACTATCAAGTAAGGTGGTAGTGGTGTCCTTTGGGTTCACTTGTTTGGTAGTTTCTATGGTCATAGCATCACCATTAATAGGTCCATTGGGACCAGGAGTGCATTGGGTGCTAAGAGTTTGGATATCCTCAACAACTTGGATAGTAGCAACAGTGTGGTGGGTAGGAAGGCTCTTAATTCTATCTTCTTCCTCCCTTTCTCTAGCCCATCTCTCTTTAAGTTTAGCCAACATCCTAATGTTTTCATTAATTTGCACTTGAATAGCATTCATAGGAGTGACCTTCCTCTCCTCAAGAGGAGAAGTTCTAATTTTAAGCAATTCTACCTCATGGGCTAAATTGTCTACCTTCGAAGAGAGATCATCTAGTTTGTTTAGTTTTTCTTCTACACTCTTATTAAAGGCTTTTTGGGTAGTGATGAAATCTTTAAGCATAATCTCTAGTTCAGAAGTGGAGTTCTTGGTGCTAGGATAAGCATTGTTGTTCCCATAAGAATTAGAGGGGAACGGTCTAGGATTGCTACCAAAGTTACTCCTATAAGCATTGTTATTGAAATTGTTTCTAGAGATAAAGTTCACATCTACTTGTTCTTGAGCAATCAAAGAATTTAAAGGAACATCACGAGGATCAACAGAAGATTGCTTCGAAAGTAGAGACATGATCAAGTCAACTTTTTCATTTAGGGAGGAAATCTCCTCGACAGAGTTTACCTTCCTACCTGTTGGAGCGCGTTCGGTGTGCCATTGGGAATAATTGGTCATCATATCATCGAGAAGCTTCGTGGCAGCACCAAGTGTAGTTGACATAAAGGTTCCTCCCGCGGCCGAATCTAACAAGTTCCGCGAGGTAAAGTTCAAGCCTGCATAAAAAGTTTGGATAACCATCCAAGTAGTCAAACCATGAGTAGGGTAGTTCTTGACAAGAGATTTCATGCGTTCCCAAGCTTGGGCAACGTGTTCATTATCCAATTGTTTAAAATTCATTATGTTACTTCTTAGTTGGATAATTTTAGCAGGTGGATAGTATTTTCCAATAAAAGCATCTTTGCACTTGTCCCATGAATCTATGCTATTTCTAGGCAAAGATTGAAACCAAATTTTAGCTCCTCCTCTCAAGGAGAAAGTAAAAAGCTTAAGCTTAACAATATTACCATCTATTTCTTGGTACTTTTGCATATCACAGAGTTCAACAAAATTGTTTAAGTGTAAAGCAGCATCATCTCCAGCACCGGAGAATTGATCTTTCATAACTAAGTTCAGTATAGCAGGTTTAATTTCATAAGAAGGTGCTGAAGTGGCAGGTGTAGTGATAGGCATGCAGATAAAGTCATCGTTGTTATGACTAGTGAAGTCACACAACTTGGTGTTCTCGGTGGAACCCATAGCAGCAAGCAAGCAAGATAACTATTTTTGTGATTTTCTATAAAAGATACTAAAGCCAAACTGAAAGATAAACTAACAAGACTAAAAAGCAAAGGTAAAAGATAGCGTGCAACTCCCCTATCTTGAAGAGTGGAGTCCCCGGCGACGGCGCCATAAAACTTTGCTTGATGGTTTCTCGCCCCTCGTTGGTTACCCCAAGTGGAAGGTTTGAGATGCAGTGTAGCGGAAGTTTTCCCTTGGCAAAGATACCAAGGATCGATTTCCCCTGAGACTCCCAGTTTCAACAAGAAGGTGTCAACTGCTAACGGCGCCAGATATTAGCAATCAACGTGGACCTGCACACAGATACAAATAACTTTGCTCCCAACGAGTACAGAGAGGTTGTCAATCCCTCCGGCCTTGTCGTTTACAAAGGATCAAACACAAGTGATAATAGTGATAGGTATTGCTGCAAATAGTAAGTAAAAGCAGAAAGTAAATAGCGGATGTGATCAGTGATGGTAATATGGACCGGGGTCCCATGATGTTCCCTAGTGATGTCTCTCTCCCAAAAGACGATAAAATAGCTATGTGAGGTAAACGAATTACAGCTGGGCAATTGACAGAATTATGTGCGCAAACCAATGCTAACTATGTTGCAAGAAAGGTAGAGGTTCAAAGCATGGGCGGTACGCCAAGGCAAGTAGACCGAAATCCATCTGCATCTACTACTAATCATCCACCTTGAGATATCTATCCAGAACATCTCGCTGGTATTAAGTTGCGAGTCCCACCCATAGTGTAAACTCAAAGCAATAGACAACTGCATTAAAAGAACTTTGCGTAAAGTAAACAATCCTTGCACCCGCGGGCACAAGCACTGTTGTTTTCCCCCTTGTGGCAACAGCACATCCCCTAGAATCATGTTTCTGTCACTCAAGCTAGTCATCGAGGGGCATGAACCCACAATCAAGCATAACGTTCCCTCTTGGAGTCACTACCTACTACTTGGCCAAAGCAATAAATAGCAACGGAGAACATGCAAGAATTACTTACGAACATAAATATAAAAGAGGTAAATCAAATATATTACTCAAACACAATCTGAACATAATCTCACAATCCATCGGATCCTAGCAAACTCAACATAGCAACAGCATAAGGATTACATATGTGCCTCGATCATGTAGGGCAGCTCACGAGGTCTAATTAGTGAAGCACAAGAAGGGGAGGAGAACATCACATAGCTACTGGTCATGGACCCATGGTCCAAGGGAGACTACTCACAACTCATCCGGGAGGCGTCCATGGTGGTGGAGAGGCTCCCGGTGGTGATCCTCCCCTCCGGCAGGGTGCCGGGAAGGGTTCTCCTGGTGCTCCCGATCTTGGAAGCGCGGCGGCGGCGGAACAGAGATGAGATCGCGAAAAAGGGTTTCCCGTCTCGAGGGTTTCGGGACACGTGTTAAATATATGCCAAAGGGGAGCATCAGCGGAGGCCTGGAGGGCCCAGGCGCCCCCCCGGCGCGGCCAGGAGGGGGGCCGCGCCACCAGGGCACCTGGAGCCCTGGTGGCCCCCCTCCGGCCCTACTTCGGCTGCCGGGAAGCTTCTGGAACGCTGATTTTTTATATAATTTTTCCGGGATTTTTCGGGCAGTTTTCGTAATGGGAAAACCTGAAATACAAAAACAGCAGAAAACAGAAACTAGCACTGGGGTGCACTGAGTTAATAGGTTAGTCCAAATATGATCAAAAGTGTATGGAAGTGTATAAATATCATAGCAATATCACCCAAAAGAGGCATGGAGCAAGCAGAAATTATAGATACGTTTTGGACGTATCAGGCAGCTCTTAACCCGGTGACGGAGGAACTGTCCGGGTTAAGGCAGCATATAAATGATATGACATCTGCTATATTTGGTAAGCATTTGTTGACATAAGTTGTTCCTTGCTATCTTGTGCTGGTCCGGTTTAACCCATCTTTTATACACAGGGAGGCGCGTTACTCATCTTGGGGATGATGTACGGAAGAAGCTGAAGGCTGCTTACACCTTGGTGGAACAACTCTATGCCGGCGCTCAAAGGGCCGTCAGTGCCATTTCGCATAATAAACCGGTGCCAACCACCATCCAAGGTACTCTGGAAAAACTATCCATCTTGCCTGCCCGAATTGTCGAAGTGAAGAAATCCTCCGCAAGAGCTGGCTCTCTAATGGCTTTAACCCGGGCCAAGGCATGGGTTCCTAACTTTGATCCAGCGGATGCCATTAATGGTTACCCAAGTATGAAAGAGGACGGATCAGCTTTCCCCGCTGAGGATCTTCGCGCCTTAACCAAAGATATGCGACCTCTTGCTAGTAAGCTTGCGGATGAAGCAGATTTATCAAGGTATCACCCGAGTTATGATCTCGAGAATGTGCGGGTGGAGCGGCCATCTTATGACATTGAAAATCTTATTCCACCCGTTTGTAAGCATACCTTCGCTCCTGACACTGAACCGTCAGAACTTATAAATGATGAAGTGTATTTCCGTGCCCTTGCCAAGATTGACTGGAGCACCCCTGATTTCCAACAGCTGCCAGAAGTCGTCGAAGACCCGGAACAAGCCGACCCTCAGCCTTCACAGCGAGCTGAAGCAGAATCCTAAACCGGCTCCGGTTTACCTTTATGTGTTGAACACTTTGTGAGAAAACTGATATTCTTTTGGGCCTGCCAGTGCCTTGTAATAGAATAGTTGAGATACTGTCTTTGTCCCACACTATCTTGCATGGCATTACTTTGTTTGGCAACTTCAAAATTATCTCCTGCTTGCAATGCTTTGACAGTTTATATTACCTGTGTCTGCATAAACAATGCTCAAAGTGTCCTGGCGGTTTATCGCCGGACGGGTCATATTGGCCAAACACATGATTTAAGTTAATAACTTGAACTGTGTATAAAATATAAACATGTATCATACCTGTGATTAAGTGTATCTGTAAACCTTAACCCGGTAGGAACAACCCAAGGTGTAAGTGTTGATGACTTCCTTGGCTCTTTGTCGGCTCATCATGAAGGCCGATCCGGGTTACGATGAACGCCGGTTTAACTATAAACTAGTGATGGTGTTTATAACCCAGACTATAACTCTGTAAATACAGATGTAGTGACAACTTTGTACTTATCCAGTCTTGAATCAATGGACTTGGTTAAAAACCAATGACCTTGAAGATAAAGATTTGATAAAACATAAAAAAATGAAAAATAAAGTTTTTGGGCAAATAAGACCATGTAGTCGAGGCTTTTTACGAGCTGCCAGGATCCAAATTCGAGGCTTTTTATGAGCTGCCAGGCTACTGTCATTAACCATTTTATCAAAGCCTGTTAAGATGATCCGCAATCTTTAACCAAATCATCAATGTCATATGCTACCAATGTTCAAAATCTTATAAAGATTTGACTTGTGTAATCAGTTGATGATCGTCAATTTAATGTTACCAAGTTCAGGGTCCCGAAGGATTGACTTGTGTGTACATTCGACGGGTCATACCAGGTTTACCTGGACGGCGCGATTTACTTGATGCAGGCAGGTTAATCCGGGGTTTTAGGTGTATACACCAAGCTTCCAAGCCGTGTTCACTACAAGAGTCTTCAACTCGCTGATGAACTTGCATCAGGAGCCCCCAGGTAGCGTTTGAGCATTGCTCGTCGGGGTCTATGTTTGAGTTGTGCTAGGCATCAAACTCTCTTTTGCCCCTCATCATCATGTGGAAATTGCCGAAGCAACCAGAGCTGTGCTCTTATGATGGTCTTGATGTGGCCGCCGGTTTAAGAGGCCATAGGAAACTTCCTTGCCCGCGGAAGCCCCCACGTGATTCTCTTTTTGTACAGAAAAGACGGCTGATACCTTGATTTATCAAGGGCGCCGGTTTAAGAGGCCATAGAAAACTCCCTTGCCCACGGAAGCCCCCATGTGATACTCTTATGAAAAAAAGATGGCTGATACCCCGGTTTACCGGGGGCGCCGGTTTATTATATTATTCATAATATATACATTGTACATAAAGGCGGAGCCTATGGCTCAAGTATAGTAAGGTCGAAGAAGAGCGATGTTCCACGGCCGCTTGGTCTCCTCCTCCGCCGTGCGTGAGTCCTTATGTTCTCGAATGTCGACGAGGTAGCATGATCCGTTGTGCAGGTTCTTGCTGACCACAAAGGGTCCTTTCCAAGGTGGGGATAGCTTGTGCATGTCTGTTTGGTCCTGGATGAGCCTGAGCACCAGATCTCCTTCTTGAAACGTCCTGGTTTTAACCCGGCGACTGTGGTACCGGCGCAGGTCTTGCTGATAAATCGCTGATCGAGCTGCTGTCGTGTCCCGTTCCTCATCTAGCCGGTCCAAGGCGTCTTGTCTTGCTTGTTCATTATCCGCTTCAACATAAGCCACCACCCGCGGCGGATCATGACGGATATCACTAGGGAGGTCCGCTTCAGCTCCATATACCATGAAGAAAGGCGTGTACCATGTGGATCTATTAGGTGTAGTGTTGATGCTCCATAGTACAGAAGGAAACTCTTCCACCCAACAACCCGGTGTTCTCTGCAAAGGAACCATTAGCCGGGGTTTGATGCCTCTCAAGATCTCCTGATTGGCTCTTTCAGCTTGGCCATTAGACTGAGGGTGAGCTACTGATGATACATCAAGACGAATATGTTCTTGTTGATAGAACTCCTCCATAGCCCCCTTGGATAGATTTGTGCCATTATCAGTTATAATGCTGTGTGGGAAGCCAAACCGGAAAATCACCTTTTTGATGAACTGAACCGCTGTTGCTGCATCACAATTACTGACAGGCTCTGCTTCAACCCATTTCGTAAACTTGTCCACTGCTACCAAGAGGTGGGTTTTCTTGTCTTGGGATCTCTTGAAGGGTCCAACCATATCAAGCCCCCAAGTCACAAACGGCCAAGTAATTGGGATCATCCTCAGCTCCTGCGCCGGTATATGAGCACGTCGTGAGAATTTCTGGCAAGGATCACATTTTCTGACCAAGTCCTCTGCGTCGGCGTGAGCCGTCAACCAGTAGAACCGATGACGAAAAGCTTTAGCCACCAGAGATTTTGAACCGGCGTGATGACCGCAATCCCCTTCATGAATCTCTCTAAGGATATCACAGCCTTCTTCTGGTGATACACATCGCTGAAAAGCTCTAGAAACGCTGCGATGATGAAGTTCTCCGTTGACTACAGACATAGATTTAGACCGCCGGATTATCTGCCGAGCCTCGACTTCATCCTCTGGTAACTCACCTCGGTTCATGTATGCCAGGTAAGGGAGTGTCCAATCCGGAATGACATGAAGTGCTGCAACCAATTGTGCTTCCGGATCAGGAATAGCCAAGTCCTCCTCTGAAGGTACCTGCACCGACGGATTATGCAACTCATCCAAGAAGGTATTAGGTGGAACCGGTTTACGCTGGGAACCCAACCGGCTTAGCGCATCGGCCGCTTCATTTTTTGGCCGGTATATATGATCCACCTGATATCCTTTAAAGTGTCCAGCGACAGCGTCTACCTCTCGTCGATATGCTGCCATGAGCGGATCCTTAGAGTCCCATTTGCCAGATACTTGCTGTGCCACCAGATCTGAATCGCCAAAGCACTTAACCCGGCTCAAGTTCATCTCATTGGCCATCCGCAGTCCATGGAGGAGAGCTTCATACTCAGCAGCGTTATTAGTACAAGGGAACATTAAAGGGAGGACGTAGCAGAACTTATCACCTCGTGGGGAAGTTAACACGACACCATCCCCCGAGCCCTCCAGTTGCCTTGAACCGTCAAAGTGAATAGTCCGGTATGTATGATCCGGCTTCTCCTCAGGTGCTTGCAACTCTGTCTAATCGTTGAAGAAATCCACCAGTGCTTGGGACTTTATCGCGGTACGGGGCACATACTTTAATCCGTGTGGGCTAAGCTCAATGGCCCACTTTGCAACTCGACCCGTAGCTTCTCTGTTCTAGATTATATCGCCTAACGGAGCTGAACTGACAACGATGATTGGGTGGCCCTGAAAATAGTGCTTTAGCTTTCGGTTTGCCATAAAAACTCCATACACGAGCTTCTGCCAATGCGGATATCTTTGCTTTGACTCAATGAGCACCTCACTGACGTAGTAAATCGGCCGCTGAACCGGATATTCCTTGCATTTCTCCTTGCGCTCTACCACAATGGCAACACTTACCGCACGGGCATTGGCAGCCACGTATAACAATAGCGGCTCATTGTCAACTGGGGCAGCAAGGATCGGCGGCTCTGCCAATTGCCTCTTCAGATCCTCAAATGCAGCATCAGCAGCATCACTCCAGATGAAGCGGCCTGTATTTTTCATCATTTGATAAAGCGGGATTGCCTTCTTCCCCAAACGGCTTATAAACCGGCTGAGTGCTGCAATACGGCCCGCCACGCGTTGGACATCGTTGATGCACGCCGGTTTAGCCAGGGACGTTATCGCCTTGATCTTCTCCGGATTAGCTTCAATTCCTCTGTTTGATACCAAGAACCCAGGAGCCTGCCCGCCGGAACACCAAAAACGCACTTCTCCAGATTAAGCATCATTTTGTAAACTCAGAGGTTGTCAAAGGTTTCCTTCAAATCATCTATCGGTGTTTCCTCCTTCCTGGATTTCACCACAATGTCATCGACATATACATGAACATTCCGCCCAATCTGCCCTTGTAGGTAGTTCTGCACACAACGCTGGTAGGTCGCCTGGGCACTCTTAAGCCCAAATGGCATAGATACATAGCAGAAGGCTCCAAAGGGAGTTATAAAGGCTGTCTTCTCCTGGTCCTTAATGCCTCCGGCGGTGTACCGGGATGTGCAATGATCTAGCGTAGCAATGACATCAAAAAATATACAAGCCATGGAAACATCATGCTAGCTATCTTACGATCATGCAAGGCAATATGACAATGATGGTGCGTGTAATAATAAACGGAACGGTGGAGTTACATGGCAATATATCTCGGAATGGCTATGGAAATACCATAATAGGTAGGTATGGTGGCTGTTTTGAGGAAGGTATATGGTGGGTGTATGCTACCGACGAAAGTTGCGCGGTACAAGAGAGGCTAGCAACGGTGGAAGGGTGAGAGTGCGTATAATCCATGGACTCTACATTAGTCATAAAGAACTCACATACTTATTGCAAAAATTTACTAGCCATCGAAACCAAGTACTACACGCATGCTCCTAGGGGGAAGGTTGGTAGGAGTTAACCATTGCGCGCCCCCGACCACCACACAAAGGATGACACTCAATAAATAAATCATGCTCCAACTTCGTCGCATAACGGTTCACCATACGTGCATGCTACGGGAATCACAAACCTCAACACAAGTATTTCTACAATCCACAACTACCCACTAGCATGACTCTAATATCACCATCTTTATATCGCAAAACTATTGCAAGGAATCAAACATATCATATTTAGCGATCTACAAGTTTATGTAGGATTTTATGACTAACCGTGTGAATGACCAATTCCTGTCAGCTCTATAAATAGATATAAGTGAAGCAAGAGAGTTTTAATTCTTTATACAAAAGTTATGCCCACCCTCTAACAATTATAAGTGAAGCAAAAGAGCATTCTACAAATGGCGGTTTGCTATGTGAAGAGAAACAGGCAATCCAAACTTCAAATGATATAAGTGAAGCACATGAAGCATTCTATAAAGCCATACTCCAAAGATATAAGTGAAGTGCAAAGAGCATTCTATAAACCAACCAAGGACTATCTCATACCAGCATGGTGCATAAAAGAAAAGGTGAAAACTAAATGCAAAAGACGCTCCAAGATCTGCACATATCACATGAATGAAACGAATCCGAAAACATACCGATACTTGTTGAAGAAAGAGGGGATGCCTTCCGGGGCATCCCCAAGCTTAGACGCTTGAGCCTCCTTGAATATTTACTTGGGGTGCCTTGGGCATCCCCAAGCTTGAGCTCTTGCCTCTCCTTCTTCTCCTCACATCGATACCTCCTCGATCTTCGAACACTTCATCCACACAAAACTTCAACAGAAAACTCGGTAAGATCCGTTAGTATAATAAAGGAAATCACTACTCTAAGTACTGTTGCAAACCAATTCATATTTTGTTTTTGAATTGTAGCTACTGTAATATAACTTTTCCATGGCTTAATCCACTGATAGAAATTGATAGTTTCATCAAAACAAGCAAACTATGCATCAAAAACAGAATCTGTCTAAAACAGAACAGTCTGTAATAATCTGAACATTCACCATACTTATGATACATTAAAAATTCTACGAAAATTAGGAAAAGTAAACAATTTGTGTAGAAAGACAGTGCAAAAAGTTTCAGAACCATTTGATGTTCCAGCAAAAAATGTAAAATCACGCACTACAGCCAAAGTTTCTGTCCTGCACCGCACAAACTAACAAGCATTGTAAACATCCTAAAGGCAAACCTTGGCACATTATTTTTATAATACAATGGAATTGTACAAGGGGATACTTATTTTTTTTTGAAAAGTTTCTATAATTAAGATTCACAAAGTTTCCATGGGCATGAACAAAGTTCAAGGACACCCCCCACTTTCACAATGCTCGTCTATATCACTTTCACTTTTCTATTTGAAAAGTTTTGGGTTCCCCTCTTTATTTAAGTTTTGTTTTTAAACTTTATAAAAGCACACAACAGAAATAATTGACTCTAAAACTTCCGGGTTGTCTCCCTGACAGCGCTTTCTTTAAAGCCATTAAGCTAGGCATATAGGGCTCAAGTAATGGATCCACCCGGATCCCAAGGTATATCAAAGATAATTTTAATTAGCAATGATTTGGCATTTAGTAGTGAGCACAAAGTGATATGTTTCATGCAAAAACGAAGTCTAACTCTCTTCCTATGCATAGGCATGTCATACAAGAACAATTCATGCACATCAAGTAAAGGCCAATGCATAGTATAAGCAGTTTCTTGCAATTTTATCGTGTTGCAAACATAGAGAAGCGGAGATGTAGTTCCTCTCTCATAATAATTGCAAGTAGGAGCAGCAAGCACATGCATATTATATTCATCAAAATCATCATGTGTAACGGAAAAAGGCAACCCATCAATATAATCCTTAATAAGTGCAAACTTCTCCAATATAGTGTAGTTTGTAGAATTCAAAAAGATAATAGGACTATCATGTGTGGGTGCAATAGCAACAATCTCATGTTTTACCTATGGACCTATAGCAAGTTCATCTCCATAAGCATAATTCATATTGGCATCTTGGCCACAAGCATAGCAAGCATCATCGAAAAGGGATATTTCAAAAGAATCAATGGGAACATAACAATCATCATAGCATTCGTCCTTCGGTAAGCACGAAGGGAAATTAAAAAATGCATGAGTTGAAGAGTTAATCTCATTAGAAGGTGTGCATGGGTAGCTAATCCGCTCTTCCTCCTTTTGTTCTTCGCTCTCCTCCTCATCTTTTTCATCCAATGAGCTCACAATGTCATTGATTTCTTCTTCCATAGACTCCTGCAAAATATTAGTCTCTTCTTGGACAACGGATACCTTCTCAATAAACGCATCAATATTGGAGTTATATTCATAATTCAAATAGCAATATTTCAATATAGCAAGATTTTCAGGCCTAGAAACATCATCATCAAAAGCATCATTCTTTCTAAACATAGATTCAATTTCATAAGCACCCTTAAAAGCAACGAATTCTTCTATTTGTTCCACATCATAATAATCATATATACCATTAGCATAAGAAGCTAAGGTTTCATTATCATTAAATTTGCATGAAAAGGGTAGGTGTGGAGCCTTCATCCTAGAGCAACAAGTATAATCATATCTCAAGCATAGTTGCCGAGCATACCAATGCAACGAATGAATTTGATCCCATAACAGTTTCCCTTTTTGTGTCAAGCGATAATCCCTAAAGTATTCACATTGATCCAACGTTACTCCCATTACATAGTTGAATGGGGTTTTCTCAGGATTATCAAAGTAGTAGATAATATCTTTCACATAATGAGCATCGAGGGTTTTAGGAGGTTCCCCATCTCCATGAGTAGCAAGTACACCTAAGTTTGTTGGTATTTCGTGTTCCATATCCATAACTGAAGATAGAGAACAACTTAGAACAGCAAATAAAATCTACTTAGTGATAAAGAAAACAAGCACACATGAGAATATTATTCCCACGCTATTCCTCCCCGGCAACGGCGCCAGAAAAAGGTCTTGATACCCCACAAGTGTAGGGGATCAGTTGTAGCCTCTTTCGATAAGTAAGAGTGTCGAACCCAACGAGGAGCTAAAGGCACAACAAATATTCCCTCAAGTTCTATCGACCATCGATACAACTCTACGCACACTTGATGTTTACTTTACCTAGAACATGAATGAAACTAGAAGTACTTTGTGGTTTTTGTGGGATAGGTTTGCAAGAATATAAAGAACACGCAAATAAAACTAGGGGTTGTTAAGATAAGGACACAACTAAAGTTAATGAAAGCGAGTGTGGAAAAGTGGTGGTAGGAGTTGCGAAATTGCCCCTAAGCAATTGACTACGTTACTAGACCGTTAGCAAGTTTTATGTGGGAGAGGCCACTTCTAGCATGTTATCCCTTACTTGGAATTCTATGCACTTATGATTGAAACTGTTAGCAAGCATCCACAACTACTAACGTTCATTAAGGTCAAACCCAACCATAGCATTAAGATATATTGGTCCCCCTTCAACCCCGTATGCATCAATTTCTACGCTAGGTTGAAGCTTTTGTCACTCTTTCCCTCCAATATGTAGTCCTATCAACATACAACTAACCCTATGCTGCGATCCACGTGCGTGCTCATATGATGGGCACCAAAGGACAGCAACATAACCACAAGCAATTTAAATCAATCATAGCAATTCACCAATCACCGATAGGACAACGATAATCTGCTCAGACATAATAGGATGGCAACACACCATTGGACAATAATATGAAGCATAAAGCACCATGTTCAAGTAGAGGGTACATTGGGTTGCGGGAGAGTGGACCGCTGTAGATAGATGGGGAAGGTGATGGATATGTTGGTGAAGATGACAGAGGTGTTGGTGTAGATCGCGATCACACGATGATGGCCCCGGTGGCACTCCGGTGCCACCGGAAGCGAGGGGGAGAGATCCCCCCTCCTTCATCTTCTTCCTTGACCTTCTCCCTAGTGGGAGAAGGGTTTACCCTCTGGTCCATGGCCTTCATGGCGGCGGAGGGGCGAGAGCCCCTCCGAGATTGGATCTATCTCTCTGTCTCTCTCTGTTTCTGCGTTCCCAGATTTTGTCCCTTCACTGTTTCCTATATTCCCGGAGATCCGTAAGTCCGATTGGGCTGATTTTTTGACACGATTTTTATCCGGATATTAGCTTTTTTGCGGCGAAAGAAGGGCATCAACCGCCTTATGGTGTAGCCACGAGGGCCCAGGGCGCACCCCCCTGCCCAGGCCGCGCCCCCGCCTCGTGGCCCACTCGGGCATCGTATCGTGTTGGTTCCGCATCCCAAAATTCACATATATTCCAAAAAAATCTCCATACGTTTTTATTCCGTTTGGACTACGTTTGATATGGATATTCTACGAAACAAAAATATGCAACAAACAGGAACTGGCACTGGGCACTGGATCAATATGTTAGTCCCAAAAAATAGTATAAAAAGTTGCCAAAAGTATATGAAAGTTGTAGAATATTGGCATGGAAAAATCAAAAATTATAGATACGACGGAGATGTATCATGCTGCATCTCCCTTTCCTCTTTGAGGGAATACAATGCAAGCTCAAGAAGTAGCAGTCGCCTAGATGTGAGTGAATAGGCGCTTTAAAACAATTACGATTAAGGCTTGAACAAATGCCGAATAAAACCAGCGTTTAGTTTGTCAAGAAAAAACCTAAAACAACTAGGCTCACCTATGTGCACCAACAATTTATGCTAAGTAAGATAAACAACTAAGTGATAGCAAGATATATATCATGAAACACTATGGCTATCATAAAGTAAAGTGCATAAGTAAAGGGCTCGGGTAAGAGATAACTGAGGGACGCAGAGACGATGATGTATCCCGAAGTTCACACCCTTTCGGATGCTAATCTTCATTTGAAGCGGTGGAGGCACAGTGCTCCACAAGAAGCCACTAGGGCCACTGTTATCTCCTCACGCCCTCGCACAATGCAAGATGTTGTGATTCCACTAATGGACCCTTGAGAGGGGTCACTAAACCCGTACAAATGGCAACCCTTGGGGGTGGTCACCGATACAAGTACACTTTGGCAACCATTGGGGGAGGTCACCGAAACCCGTACAAATTGCTCAATCAATCTCCACAACTTAATTTGAGACCCCGGACGCTTGCCCAAAGCTTTACGCCATAAGCTCGACAACACCAACCGTCTAGGGCACCAAAGCACCCAAGAGGAACAAGTGCCCAAACACGCAACCGTAATAAGCTTCTCAACTTTTCACTTCCACGTGTAACCGTGGAAAACTCATACCTATGCACCAAATGCAATGGACAGGGCACACAGAGTGCCCAAGTCCTTCTCTTCCAAATCCCACCACAAACTTATGCTATGGAGGAAGAACAAAGAGAAGAACACAACGAACTCCAAGATCTAGGTCCAAGGGGTTCCCCTCTCATAGAGGAGAAAGTGATTGATGGAAATGTAGACCTAGATCTACTCTCTTTTCCCTCAAGAACTAGTAAGAATCATTGGAGGGATTGAGAGATCGATATCAAGCTCGAAGAATGCCAACAATGGGGGGGGGGGGGACACGAGCTCAAAGGATATGGACCATTGGGGAAGAACGCCCCCTTAAATAGCCCCCCCGAATCCAACCGTTATGCTCAGAAGTCATGCTCAAGCGGTACTAATGCTCGGGGGATCTGTACTTCCGCTTAGCGCAGTCAAAACAGCCCAACGAGACATTAAAAGTTCTGCCAGAGAGGTACTACCGCTGGGGGAGGTAGTACCGCTTAAAAGAGGTACTACCGGTCGGGGAGGTACTACCGCTCGAGCAGATTGGGCAACAGAAGCATAAAAATAAGCAAAAGTGGTTGCGGTAGAAGGAAGCGGAAGTACCGCACAAGCGGTACTACCGCTCGGGGGAGCAGTACCACTGCTTAGAGCATTACTACCGCTTAAAACAGAAAAACACCCAAGCAAAATAAAAGCATGGTCCAATACTAAAACTGCTAAAACTACTGCAAATGAGCTCTGAATACATCAAACTCAAGCTTGTTGGATAGATGACGACAATTACAATCCAACATCTACTGGTTATAGTATGAAGTAGCGATAGAAAAATGCCATTGATATAGAGATGTGAAACCTCTCCGAACGAAGAAGTGGTAGAAACACCAATGGTGAAAACATCATAGAAGATGCATATGAACTCTGTTTTCCATGGACTCGAGCTTGTCATGAAGATGACACTAGTGCGAGAAGGGCAATTTGTCCCGGTTCATAAGGGCCATTTGTCCCGGTTGGGGAACCGGGACTAAACGGTCGATACAAATGCCCTAGACCATTAGTCCCGGTTCTTATACCAACCAGGACAGATGGGCCTCCACGTGGCAATTGCGGCTTGCCCAGGCAGGGGGGCCTTTTGTCTCGGTTGGTAGCACCAACCGGGACAAATAAGCTTCCATGCGTCAGCAGTTCATGGGCCTAGGGTTTTTTCTGAAAGGGGGGGAGGGGGTTTGGGGATTTTGTAGGGTCAATTTAGGGGATTCATATATTGTGTTAGCTAGCTAATAAAAAGAAGTGTCCTCTCTTATCTCCGTGCATGCTCATATCACAATGCATCATCATAATTAATAATAAATCATCATCGTCGTTGTCATAATAAAAAAGTCGTACTCAGCATCATCGTCATCTCACAACTTCTACTCAGTGTCAAAATAACAAGTCCTACTCATCATCATCATAGTCATCTAACAACTTCTTAGCAGATGATCATGAGTAGCCAGACTTAATTAAGTACACCCTCTCTAAGGTGAAATAGCATAAAACAAGATAGGCCCGACTCTCCATTATGGAGAATGCATATTATCCTGTCTCCAATTCTTGGCTTCCGCACAATGTCGCTTCCATGTAGCTCCCTACGATTGACCATACATTTCTTCCAATCTTTGATTGTCATGCTTCATTGGTTTTAGAAATCCGGTATGGACAGTTATGCATAGGATGATGACCTGATGAGTACGGTAATAAGCTCATAACATTAAGGTGAATTTTCGAAACATCAGATGAGGCACACAATCTGAAGGGATTTTCTGTTGAATAACATAGTAATAACTTCGTAGTTAGTAATGTAGTTTAGTTTTAGAAGAATTTATGCAAAAGATGATCGAGCACAAATCTTACCATGACATCTCCATGGATGTTACTATCGTTCAACATGTGCACTAGTGGCACGTATTGACCATAATGTGCACGAGTTTTAGAATAGATATTGTAACGCTCAAAATAAGAAAGTAATGAGACAAGATGTTTTTTCTTCTCACAAGTTAATTTTGCACCATGTTTAGTGGGTTCTGTCTACCATCTTCCATACATTTCTTGAAGAATGGAAATAAGTTGTTAATGGAAATAAGCTGTCAATTATTTTGAAATAAACAATATAAATTACTTAATAAATATGTTTGAAAAAACTCACATAGAGGTAGAACAGGAAGCGTATCAACAAGGACCCACATGCCATCGTCATCACCACCAAGGTCAAAGGTGACATACATACCCTCCTGAAAATCATATACCTTGCACAGTGCTCTCTAGTTCGAGCAACCAAAATAGGTTACGCTCTCCGAATTGTATAGCTTTACAAGAAAATCATAATTATGACGGGTCCTAAGATGAACTTTCTTTGTCTCCATACTTTCATGATCTTCGAAACCCAGATGCTCCAAGACATAGCGTCTTGCATGACATGGGATAAGCTAGTCGAATTGTAAAAGACGAAAATTACACGTTGAAAAGAAGGCATAAGTCATGCTTAATTACCAAACAAGACTTGTCGTGTTGCATACCGTCTCAAAATCAAAGGCCTCATCGAGCTTAACACTGAAGCATCGATCGTCTACCAGGTGTTGCCTTTCGCACTGACCCCGATCGTCGCCACACCAGACGCACGCCGGGATCCTAGCATCATCGTCAGACGACGACATTTCCTACATATTGTAACACAAGTCATGCAAAAATTCAATGGTTGAAAATATAAACAAAAACATTTCAGAATATCTTAATTATAGGACTCATATTGACATGGAGATTTGGTTGGACTCCAGTTTGAGCATTCAATAAGCAAAACTAAATCATCTCTTGCGTCCGTACATCGTCGAATATTATCACTAATACATCTCGAATAGTATCATTCATATAGCATCACTAATAATTAATTAATACAGCTAAAACCCTAACGAACGACGGGTATCGGTGCGGGCGGTAGACACCCAAAGAGAAGGAACCATCACAGGATCATAGCTCCAGTGAGATCCCTGAAGAACCTGCCATGTATTGTCGAACCTGCCCTCCAACGCAACCATGTAGCGACGGACGTGCTCGTCCTCCTCGCTGACACGGAGACGTACAACCTCCGCGGGGTCCTCAAGCCTCCGCATCGTCACTGGCCCGCGCGCCCGCCACCAAAGAAGGTTCGAGTCAACAACGGGTTGGCTCCTCACCAAGTTGCACCCCCCGGAAGGAAGCACCTCCCAGTACCAGCCCGGCGGAGCCCAGTCCCGAACATGAACCCTCTGATCAAGCAGGCCTCCGTTGAGTCGACGACGAGGATGCGGGATAGGCATTGTCGACGTCGATGCGGGAATAATTGCTTGAACTAAAAGAATAAACTAGTTCTATTAATTCAACTAGTTCAACTAATAAGCACTTACTATAAATAAAAATGAACTAGTTCTTACTAAAAATAAACTAGTTTTACTAAAAATAAACTAGTTTTACTAAAAATAAACTAGTTCTTACTAAAAAAAACTACATTCTATCACTAAAACTATAAAAAACTATAAAAACAGAAAATTCGTCTAACATTTGTATATATAACTAAAACTATAAAAACTATAAAAACAGAAATTTCATATAACATTTGCACTAAATCAACTAACCTTAAATGTAACTTTTGCAACACAATTTTTTTCTAAATATGCACATATATATATGAACATATACATAAATTGACAAAAAAAATCATACATCAGTACATCCATATATCCATGGATCATACATACATCTGCAATTACATATACATACAACATCCATATATACATACATCAATGAACAAAAAAAGTATGAAGAAAAAACCGCAGAGAGCAGAGCAGAGCAGGCCGGGGCGGCGGCGGTGTGTGGTAAGCAGGGGCGGCGGCGCGCAGAGCAGAGCAGGCAGGGGCG
>LR738713.1:823589883-823606921 GCA_902687465.1 Secale cereale | reverse complement strand
GGGGGGGAGGGAGTGCTCACTGGGCGGTGACGGCGAGGTTGGGGCAGAGGGCGATGACGGCGAGGTCGGGGCAGAGGGTGGCGACGGCGAGGTCGGGGCAGAGGGCGCTGACGGCGAGGTCGGGCAGAGGGCGGCGACGCGCAAGGTCGGGGCAGAGGCGGCGACGGCGTCGACGGCGATCTCGATCGGGCAGCATGGAGGCGTCGGGGGCAACCGACGATGGAATCTAAAATTTTCCAAGTGTTGCTTATATAGCAAAGGATTTGGTCCCGGTTCGTGGCACCAACCGGGACCAATACCCCCTTTAGTCTCGGTTCGTGGCACCAACCGGGACAAAAGGTCAGTTTTCAGCAGCCCAAATGGGGGGAAACAGAGGCCATTGGTCCCGGTTGGTGGCATCAACCGGGACTAAAGAGTGGCACTGGTCCCGGTTGGTTTCACGAACCGGTACTAATGCGCTCCTTTAGTCCCGGTTCGTGCGACCAACCGGGACCAATGGCCCCGTGCTGCCCGTGGATGGCCAAAACTTTTAGTCCCACCTCGCTAGTTGAGAGGGGCGCGTAGTGGTTTCTAAGCCCCACAGCCGCACCCCTCTCAAGCTCCTCACCATTGCAGGCTTATGGGCCTTCTGACGAGGTTATGGACCTAGGGTAGGGTCACGGGCCCGATCCAGGTACCCCACCCAAGGTCACTACCCTAAAAGATCAAAAGACAAGACATATGACAGTGGAGGCAGTCGACTGAGGAAGTCCAAGAAGACACTCCACTCGACTGAACCTCCTACGCAAGGCGACTCAACCCCACTCGACCGGTCCAAAGCACTCGACCTATATTCACTTGAGACGGCAACGGTCCTATATTTACTCGCTGTAGTAAATACCTTAATTATCCTTTACTACAAGCGTTACCAGTAACGCCTGCCTTAATGTACATTTAAACCCTTGGTAACGTGGAGCATGGCTGGGGTCCTAGCACACTATATAAGCCACCCCCCTCCTCCAGAACAAGGGTTCGCACCTCTGTAACACACATATACACATATCAGTCGACCAAGCCTCCGGGCACCGAGACATAGGGCTATTACCTCCTCCGAGAAGGGCCTGAACTCGCTAACACCTTGTGTACAACATCACCATAGCTAGAACCTTGCCTCTCCATTCGTACCCCCTACCCTTACTGTCAGACTTAGAACCACAACAGTTGGCGCCCACCGTGGGGCCAAGCGTCTTAGCGACATCTGGTGAAGTTGCAATTCCTCCTCCGACCACTTTCATCATGGTGTCAGGCGGCGGTTTGGCGTTAGGCCACGAGATCCAGCTCGGCGTGCTGGTCTTCATCGCCGACGACTCCGCGTGGCTCCAGGAAGCCCCTCTCAACGTCGAGGCTCTGCCCGCCCGTGGAACTGCGCACTTTCGCGCCGGCGCCGGTGGCGTCCTCCTGTTGCAGCCATCGACTCGGTACTCATCGTCCCCCACCCCCGCTGGACGCCACCGCAAGTGATCCGGTCGTTCGCGGCTCCAGCGGTGGGTGAAACATGCGGTGGCCCGTCAAACGGCCACCCCACAAGTCGCGGCCATTGAGCCCGACGGCTACCTCTATGGGCCAGCCGACCAGTCGACCGGGCCCGAAGATTCCATTTCCGAATGCGGGAGCAGCGACCCCGCGACAAAAATCCTTATGGTCGATTCGCGCCGCAGCCCGCCAGGTTTTCCTCGCGATGGGAACGGCGGCAGCGGCGGCGGCCCATCACACGACAACGACGGTTACATCCCTCAGCCCCTTACCTCCGAGCAAAGGGCTGAGCTTTGTCGCCGCAATGGAGATGTACTTTTCACTCCCATCGTGGGAGATTCCCCAGAAGCTTTGGCTCTCGAAGCCACGCACGTGGCCACCTTGGCCGAGCGCGCGCGCTTGGAAAACATCCAACGCTCACTCGACGAACAGGCCCGCCGACTGGTCCCTGAGTCCAGTCAACGGCCGCGGCAATCGCGTCAGCACGAGACTCAGGTGTTCCGCACACCAGTCCAAAACCTCGAAGCCGCGGCTCGTATCGCGGAGTCGATTCAACCCTCCCAGTCGGAAGCTGGGAGAGGTCTTCAGCAGATCCGAGCTTTGCTCCGAACGACTGAAGAACAAAACGTGCCTGTTTCTCAGTCGCGCAACAGGATTCACAGCAGATCGGTGGCTGCAGACATCGTGTTGTCGGCCCACAGTCTGATATCGCCCCCGAGGCGTGAGGGACGTGGCCCGCGACAAGACCGGCACCTGGGTCGGTGTTGGAAATATGCCCTAGAGGCAATAATAAAAGAGTTATTATTATATTTCCTTGTTCATGATAATCGTTTATTATCCATGCTATAACTGTATTGATTGGAAACTCAAATACATGTGTGGATAAATAGACAAACTTTGTGTCCCTGGTAAGCCTCTTCAGGACTAGCTCGTTGATCAAAGATGACCGCGGTTTCCAGGTCATAGACATGAGTTGTCATTTGATAACGGGATCACATCATTAGGAGAATGATGTGATGGACAAGACCCAAACGTTAAACATAGCTTTTGATCGTATCAATTATCGCTATAGTTTTCTGCATGTCAAGTATAAGTTCCTATGACCATGAGATCATGTAACTCACTGACACCGTAGGAGTGCTTTGTGTGTGCCAAACGTCGCAACGTAACTGGGTGACTATAAAGGTACTCTACAGGTATCTCCGAAGGTGTCTGTTGAGTTGACATGGATCGAGACTGGGATTTGTCACTCCGTGTGACGGAGAGGTATCTCCGGGCCCACTCGGTAATACATCATCTCAATGAGCTCAAAGTGACTAAGTAGTTAGTCACGGGATTATGTATTACGGTAACGAGTAAAGAGACTTGCCGGTAACGAGATTGAACTAGGTATAGAGATACCGACGATCGAATCTCGGGCAAGTAACATACCGACGAGACAAAGGGAACTGTATACGGGATTGCCTGAATCCTTGACATCGTGGTTCATCCGATGAGATCATCGAGGAACGTGTGGGAACCAATATGGGTATCCAGATCCCGCTATTGGTTATTGACCTGGGAGTGTCTCGGTCATGTCTGCATAGTTTCCGAACCCGCAGGGTCTACACACTTAAGGTTCTGTGACGCTAGGGTTGTTAGTGAGAACAGTGCATGGTTACCGAAGGTTGTTCGGAGTCCCGGATGAGATCCCGGACGTGACGAGGGTCTCCGGAATGGTCCGGGGACGAAGATTGATATATAGGATGAGAGTGTTCGGAGTCCGGAAGTGTTCCGGGGAGTATCGGGAAGACGGCGGATGACCGAAAGGGGTTTTCGGGGTCCCGGAAAGAGTTTCGGGCCTAATGGGCCACAAAGGGGAGACGCAACAGCCCTCATAGGGCTGTGCGCCCCCCCTGGGCCCTCTCCTCATGCGCCAAGGGGGCTGGACCCCCCTAGGGCTGCCGCACCCCCTTAGGCTTGGGGGGCAAGGCACCTGGGGGGGAAACCCTAGCCCCAGGGGGCGCCGCCCCCTCCCCATCTGCCCTGGCCGCCGGCCCCTAGGGGAAACCCTAGGGCGCCCCCTCCCCTCTCTCCCCCCTATATAAAGAGAGGCAGAGGGAGGGCAGCCACACACGTTCGTGCCTCGGCGCTGCCCTCCCTCTCCCACATCCATCTTCGTAAACTCCGCGGTGCTTGGCGAAGCCCTGCTGGAATCCTCCACCACCATCTCCACCACGCCGTCGTGCTGCCGGTGTCTCCATCAACCTCTCCTCCCCCCTTGCTGGATCAAGAAGGAAGAGACGTCCCCGAGCTGTACGTGTGAAGAACGCGGAGGCACCGTTGCTTCGGTGCTAGGATCTTCGGCGATCTGAATCGCGGCGAGTACGACTCCATCAACCGCGTTCTTGAACGCTTCCGCTTAGCGATCTACAAGGGTATGTGGATCCAACTCTCCCCTCGTAGATGCATCTCCTAGATTGATCTTGGTGAGCGTAGGAAAATTTTTGTTTCCCATGCAACGTTCCCCAACAGTGGTATCAGAGCTAGGATCTTGCGTAGATGCTTTCACGAGTAGAACACAAAGGAGTTTTGTGGGCGTTGATGTTTAGATTGCTTCCCTCCTTAGTCTTTCTTGATTCAGCGGTATTATGGGATGAAGCGGCCCGGACCAACTTTACATGTCCACGTACATGAGACCGGTTCCATCGACAGACATGTGACTTTTGTTGCATAAGATGGCTGGCGGGTGTCTGTCTCTCCTATCTTAGTTGAATCGGAATAGAAAAAGGCGGTCCTTGTAGAAGGTCAAATAGCAACTTAAATATCACCGTTGTGGCTTTGCGTAGGTAAGAAGCGTTCTTGCTAGATACCCATAGCAGCCACGTAAAACATGCAACAACAAATTAGAGGACGTCTAACTTGTTTTTGCAGGGTATGTATGTGATATGATATGGCCAATGACATGATGAGATATATTTGATGTATGAGATGATCATGTTGTAATAGTTAATATCGACTTGCATGTCGATGCATACGGCAACCGGCAGGAGCCATAGGGTTGTCTTTAATTTTTGTATGACCTGCGTGTCAATCATTAAGCGCTTTGTAATGCTTTACTTTATCGCTAAACGGTAGCAATAGTAGTAAGAGCATGGTGGGCGCGCGACAACCCCGATGGCGACACGATGATGGAGATCATGATGATGGGGATCATGGTGTGGCGCCGGTGACGATGGAGATCATGCCGGTGCTTTGGAGATGGAGATCAAAAGCACGAGTTGATGGCCATATCATGTCACTTATGATTTGCATGTGATGTTAATCCTTTTATGCATCTTATTTTGCTTAGGACGACGGTAGCATTATAAGATGATCCCTCACTAAATTTCAAGATAAAATTGTGTTCCCCCCGAGTGTGCGCCGTTGCGAAGGTTCGTCGTTTCGAAGCACCACGTGATGATCGGGTGTGATAGACTCTACGTTCGCATACAACGGGTGCAAGCCAGTTTTGCACGTGCAGAACACTCGGGTTAGACTTGACGAGCCTAGCATGTACAGACATGGCCTCGGAGCACGGAAGACCGAAAGGTCGAGCATGAGTCATATAGTAGATATGATCAACATGTAGATGTTCACCATTGACACCACCTCATCTCACGTGATGATCGGACTTGGGTTGGTGGATCTGGATCATGTCACGCTCGAATGACCAGAGGGATGTCAATTTGAGTGGGAGTTATAAATAATTTGATTAGGTAATAACTCACTTATCATGAACAATAGTCTAAAATGTCTTTGCAAATCTTTTGTTGTAGATGGCTCGCGCAGTAGCTCCCCTGAATTTTAATGCATTCCTAGAGAAAGCTAACTGAAAGATGATGGGAGCAACTTTGTGGACTGGCTCCGCAATCTGAGGATCATCCTCACAGCTGCCCAAAAGGTTTATGTCCTAAGTGCACCGCTAGGTGAACCCCCCGCTCCGGCCTCTGTGGACGTTATGAACGCCTGGCAGACGCGTTCGGATGACTACTCAGTAGTACAGTGTGCCATGTTGTATAGCTTGGAAGGACGACTTCAAAGGCGTTTTGAACGTCATGGAGCATATGAGATGTTCCAGGAGTTGAAGTTCATCTTTGAGAAGAATGCTAAAATCGAGAGGTATGAGACCACCGATAAATTCTTTGCTTGCAAGATGGAGGAGAATTCGTCTGTCAGTGAGCACTTGCTGAAGATGTCTGGGTACTATACCCGCATAGCTGATCTGGGACTTGTGTTCCCGGAGGAGGCTATCATTGACAGAATTCTCCAGTCACTCCCACCTAGCTACAAGAGCTTCGTGCAGCAGTACAACATGCAAGGGATGAACAAGTCCATCGCCGAGCTGTTTTCAATGCTGAAAGTCGCTGAGGCAGACATCCAGAAGGAGTATCAAGTGTTGATGGTCAATAAAACCACCAGTTTCAAGAAAAATGGCAAGGGCAAGAAGGGTAACTCTAAGAAGGGTGGCAAGGCAGTTGCTCATCCAGTGAAGAAACCCAAGGCTGGGCCCAAGCCAGAGACTGAGTGCTTCTATTGCAAGGGGAACGGCCACTGGAAGCGGAACTGCCCCAAGTATCTGGCAGACAAGAAGGGGGCCAACAACAACAACAAACAAGGTATATGTGATATACATGTTATTGATGTGTACCTTACCAACTCTCGTTGTAGTGCCTGGGTATTTGATACCGGTTCGGTTGCTCACATTTGCAACTCTAAACAGGAACTACGGAATAAACGGAGGCTGGCGAAGGACGAAGTGACGATGCGCGTGGGGAATGGTTCCAAGGTTGATGTGATCGCCGTCGGCACGCTCGCTCTTCGATTACCATCGGGATTAGTTATGAACCTGAATAATTGTTATTTAGTGCCTGCGTTGAGCATGAACATTATATCTGGATCTTGTTTATTGCGAGACGGTTACTCATTTAAATCAGAGAATAAAGGTTGTTCTATTTATATGGGTAATATCTTTTATGGTCATGCACCCGAAGTTAGGGGTTTATTCTTGTTGAATCTCGATAGTGATGATACACATGTTCATAACATTGATGCCAAAAGATGTAGAGTTGATAATGATAGTACCACTTTCTTGTGGCACTGCCGTCTGGGTCATATCGGCGTGAAACGCATGAGGAAGCTCCATGCTGATGGACTTTTGGAGTCTCTTGATTTTGAATCACTTGACACATGCGAGCCGTGCCTCATGGGCAAGATGACTAAGACCCCGTTTTCAGGAACAATGGAACGGGCAAGTGACTTATTGGAAATCATACATACTGATGTGTGTGGTCCGATGAGTGTCACGGCGCGCGGTGGATATCGTTATTTTCTCACCTTCACTGACGACTTAAGTAGATATGGGTATATTTACTTAATGAAGCATAAGTCTAAAACTTTTGAAAAGTTCAAGCAGTTTCAGAGTGAAGTTGAGAATCATCGTAACAAGAAGATCAAGTTCCTACGATCTGATCGAGGGGGAGAATATCTGAGTTATGAGTTTGGCAATCACTTAAGAAAATGTGGAATTGTTTCACAGTTGACGCCACCTGGAACACCACAGCGTAATGGTGTGTCCGAACGTCGTAATCGAACCCTATTAGATATGGTGCGTTCTATGATGTCTCTTGCCGATTTGCCACTGTCGTTCTGGGGATATGCGTTAGAGACAGCTGCATTCACTTTAAATAGGGCTCCATCTAAGTCCGTTGAGACAACACCGTATGAACTATGGTTTGGTAAGAAACCTAAGTTGTCTTTTCTCAAAGTTTGGGGTTGTGATGCTTATGTCAAAAGGCTTCAGCCAGAAAAGCTCGAACCCAAAGTGGACAAATGTGTCTTCATAGGATACCCAAAAGAAACGGTTGGGTACACCTTCTATCTCAGATCCGAGGGCAAAGTGTTTGTCGCTAAGAACGGGTCCTTTCTCGAGAAAGAGTTTCTCTCGAAAGAATTGAGTGGGAGGAAGGTAGAACTTGATGAGGTTATTGAACCTCTACTTCAACCAGAGAGTAGCACAGCGCAGAAAGATGTTTTTGTGGAGCCTGCAGAGGTTGAAGAGGAAGCCAATGATGATGATCAAGAAGCTTCTGATCAAGTTACTACCGAACCTCGTAGGTCGACAAGGGTACGCACTGCACCTGAGTGGTATGGTAACCCTGTCTTGGAGGTCATGTTGTTAGACAACAGTGAACCTACGAGCTATGGAGAAGCGATGGTGGGCCCGGATTCCGACAAATGGTTAGAGGCCATGAAATCCGAGATGGGATCCATGTATGAAAACAAAGTATGGACTTTGGAAGTATTACCTGAAGGGCGGAAGGCCATTCAGAATAAATGGATTTTTAAGAGGAAGACGGACGCTGACGGCAATGTCACCGTGTATAAAGCTCGACTTGTGGCAAAGGGTTTTTCACAAGTTCAAGGGATTGACTACGATGAGACTTTCTCACCCGTAGCGATGCTTAAATCCGTCCGAATCATCTTAGCGATAGCTGCATATTTCGATTATGAAATTTGGCAGATGGATGTCAAAACAGCGTTCCTTAACGGTTTTCTTAAGGAAGAGTTGTATATGATACAACCGGAAGGTTTTGTCGATCCAGAGAATGCTGACAAAGTGTGCAAGCTCCAGCGTTCCATTTATGGGCTGGTGCAAGCATCTCGGAGTTGGAATCTTCGCTTTGATGAGGTGATCAAAGCGTTTGGGTTTATACAAGTTTACGGAGAAGCTTGTATTTACAAGAAAGTGAGTGGGAGCTCTATAGCGTTTCTAATATTATATGTGGATGACATATTGCTGATTGGAAACAATATAGAATTTTTGGATAGTGTGAAGGGGTATTTGAACAAGAGTTTTTCAATGAAGGATCTCGGTGAAGCTGCTTTCATATTGGGCATCAAGATCTATAGAGATAGATCAAGACGCTTGATAGGACTTTCACAAAGTACGTACCTTGATAAAGTTTTGAAGAAGTTCAAAATGGATCAATCCAAGAAGGGGTTCTTGCCGGTATTGCAAGGTACAAAGTTGAGTAAGACTCAATGCCCAGTAACTGCGGAAGATAGAGAAAAGATGAGTGTCGTCCCCTATGCTTCAGCCATAGGCTCTATCATGTATGCAATGTTGTGCACAAGACCAGATGTCAGCCTTGCCATCAGTATGGCCGGAAGGTTTCAAAGTAATCCTGGTATGGATCACTGGACAGCGGTCAAGAATATCCTAAAGTACCTGAAAAGGACTAAGGAAATGTTTCTCGTTTATGGAGGTGATCAAGAGCTCGTCGTAAAGGGTTACGTCGATGCAAGCTTTGACACTGATCCGGATGACTCTAAGTCTCAAACCGGATACGTATATATTCTCAACGGGGGAGCGGTAAGTTGGTGCAGTTCCAAGCAAAGCGTGGTAGCCGATTCTACATGCGAAGCGGAGTACATAGCTGCCTCGGAGGCGGCAAAGGAAGGTGTCTGGATGAAGGAGTTCATGACAGATCTTGGAGTTGTGCCTAGTGCACTAAACCCAATGACTCTGTTTTGTGACAACACTGGTGCCATTGCTCTAGCCAAGGAACCAAGGTTTCACAAGAGGACCAGACACATAAAGCGACGCTTCAATTCCATCCGCGATTCAGTCAAGGAGGAGGACATAAGCATTTGCAAAGTACACACGGATTTGAATGTTGCAGATCCGTTGACTAAGCCTCTTCCACGGGCTAAGCATGATCAACACCAAGACTCTATGGGTGTTAGATTCATTACATTGTAATGCTAGATTATTGACTCTAGTGCAAGTGGGAGACTGTTGGAAATATGCCCTAGAGGCAATAATAAAAGAGTTATTATTATATTTCCTTGTTCATGATAATCGTTTATTATCCATGCTATAACTGTATTGATTGGAAACTCAAATACATGTGTGGATAAATAGACAAACTTTGTGTCCCTAGTAAGCCTCTTCAGGACTAGCTCGTTGATCAAAGATGACCGCGGTTTCCAGGTCATAGACATGAGTTGTCATTTGATAACGGGATCACATCATTAGGAGAATGATGTAATGGACAAGACCCAAACGTTAAACATAGCTTTTGATCGTATCAGTTATCGCTATAGTTTTCTGCATGTCAAGTATAAGTTCCTATGACCATGAGATCATGTAACTCACTGACACCGTAGGAGTGCTTTGTGTGTGCCAAACGTCGCAACGTAACTGGGTGACTATAAAGGTACTCTACAGGTATCTCCGAAGGTGTCTGTTGAGTTGACATGGATCGAGACTGGGATTTGTCACTCCGTATGACGGAGAGGTATCTCCGGGCCCACTCGGTAATACATCATCTCAATGAGCTCAAAGTGACTAAGTAGTTAGTCACGGGATTATGTATTACGGTAACGAGTAAAGAGACTTGCCGGTAACGAGATTGAACTAGGTATAGAGATACCGACGATCGAATCTCGGGCAAGTAACATACCGACGAGACAAAGGGAACTGTATACGGGATTGCCTGAATCCTTGACATCGTGGTTCATCCGATGAGATCATCGAGGAACGTGTGGGAACCAATATGGGTATCCAGATCCCGCTATTGGTTATTGACCTGGGAGTGTCTCGGTCATGTCTGCATAGTTTCCGAACCCGCAGGGTCTACACACTTAAGGTTCGGTGACGCTAGGGTTGTTAGTGAGATCAGTGCATGGTTACCGAAGGTTGTTCGGAGTCCCGGATGAGATACCGGACGTGACGAGGGTCTCCGGAATGGTCCGGGGACGAAGATTGATATATAGGATGAGAGTGATCGGAGTCCGGAAGTGTTCCGGGGAGTATCGGGAAGTCGGCGGATGACCGAAAGGGGTTTTCGGGGTTCCGGAAAGAGTTTCGGGCCTAATGGGCCACAAAGGGGAGACACAACAGCCCTCATAGGGCTGTGCGCCCCCCCTAGGGCCCTCTCCTCATGCGCCAAGGGGGCTGGACCCCCCTAGGGCTGCCGCACCCCCTTAGGCTTGGGGGGCAAGGCACCTGGGGGGGAAACCCTAGCCCCAAGGGGCGCCGCCCCCTTCCCATCTGCCCTGGCCGCCGGCCCCTAGGGGAAACCCTAGGGCTCCCCCTCCCCTCTCTCCCCCCTATATAAAGAGAGGCAGAGGGAGGGCAGCCACACACGTTCGTGCCTCGGCGCTGCCCTCCCTCTCCCACTACAATCTTCGTTTTCCCGCGGTGCTTGGCGAAGCCCTGCTGGAATCCTCCACCACCATCTCCACCACGCCGTCGTGCTGCCGGTGTCTCCATCAACCTCTCCTTCCCCCTTGCTGGATTAAGAAGGAGGAGACGTCCCCGAGCTGTACGTGTGAAGAACGCGGAGGCACCGTTGCTTCGGTGCTAGGATCTTCGGCGATCTGAATCGCGGCGAGTACGACTCCATCAACCGCGTTCTTGAACGCTTCCGCTTAGCGATCTACAAGGGTATGTGGATCCAACTCTCCCCTCGTAGATGCATCTCCTAGATTGATCTTGGTGAGCGTAGGAAAATTTTTGTTTCCCATGCAACGTTCCCCAATAGTCGGAACGACGATCCACTCGATCGTCAACATGGACGGTACGATCGCCGTCGAACGCCTACCCCTCCTCCGGGAAGTGGGTCACACTCGCCGCAGCGGCACGTAGGCAGGCGCCTGCGAGATGACGAGCGGAGGATCCCCCCTGATCCCCGGCGGCCAGGTTTCAATGCGAGGTCCATCCTTGTGCAAGGTCGAGTCGACCGTAACCGAGCATCCAGAGACGAGCGAGGCGGAGACCAACCCAGTGGCAGCCGAGCGCCGGCCTCTGGGCCTGAATGTTTTTGTAGTGCTATCAGAGCCGCGGAGATCCCCCCAAACTACAGGCTGGCGGCAGGAGTAAGAAAGTTCACCGGTGAGTCGAAGCCAGACACTTGGCTGGAAGACTACCGAGTGGCCGTGCAGATCGGAGGCGGCAACGACGAAGTGGCCATGAAGCACCTCCCCTTGATGCTGGGAGGCTCCGCTCGGGCTTGCCTCAAGAAGTTGGCCCCCAGGAGTATATACAGTTGGGAAGAGCTCGCTCGGGTTTTCGTTCCGACCTTCGAAGGCACCTGCAAGCGACCTGCTAGACTAGCAGAACTTCAACACTGCGCGCAGAAACCGAGTGAAACTTTGCGGGACTACATTCAGCGATGGACCACTTTGCATCACACGGTGGAAAACGTTTCTGAGCACCAGGCGGTGTGCGCTTTCAAGGAAGGCGTGCGTAACCGAGAGTTAAATCTGAAGTTTGGCCGAACAGGCGACATGTCCCTGTCGCGGATGATGGAGATTGCCAGTCGGTACGCCAACGGTGAGGAGGCCGATCGGCTCCGCAGTGGCAAGAAACCAGTTGGGCAGGACGACCAGAATCACAATCGGAAGAATAAGCGCAAGGCCGAGCCAACTGCTCAGGGAGAGGCTGCGGCAGTTAATCAAGGAAAAGGCAAAGGGAAGCCAAAAGGCTCTTGGGCCCCCAAGAAAGGAAAGGGTCAGGCTGGGGATGATATGCTCGACCAGCCGTGCCCCATACACACGAAGAAAGATGAAAGGGAAACTTGGTATATCCCAAGCACACCACTCGATAGTGTCGGCTCTTGATCCAGAGTTTCCAGAAAGATCAGCCGACTGAGAAAGAGAAGGAATCGGAAGAGTCCGAAGACAAGGAAGGGGACGGAGGATACCCCCGTATCAACTCCACTTTGGTGATTTTCGCGGACGTCGAGAGCAAAAGTCGACTGAAAATCATCAACAGAGAAGTAAACATGGTTGCCCCGGCAACCCCCACATTTTTGAAATGGTCAAAGACCCCCATCACATTCGACCAGTCAGATCACCCAGCGCACATCGCCAACCCTGGGCGGCAAGCACTGGTGGTCGACCCAGTTATCGAAGGCACACGCCTGACCAGAGTTCTGATGGATGGGGCGGTGGCTTGAATATCTTGTATGCAGCAACCCTCCGGGATATGGGCATTCTGATGTCCAAGCTGAGGGAAAGTAACATGAGGTTCCACGGGGTAATCCCCGGGAAGAAAGCCGACTCACTTGGACAGATCTCACCCGACGTAGTTTTTGGTGAGTCGAAGAATTACCGAAAGGAGAAGCTGACGTTCGAAGTGGTGGACTTCCACAGCGCCTATCACGCCATCCTGGGTAGGCCCGCCTACGCCAGGTTCATGGCTCGACCATGTTACGTCTACCTCAAGCTGAAGATGCCGGGATCCAATGGCGTTATAACCGTTATGGGGAACCGTCAGAAAGCGGAAGAATGCTTCCAGAAAGCCTCGAAGATCGCCGACGAGCAAATGGAAGCAGTAGAGATGGAGGAGTACCAAAAGATAGTGGATCCGAGTGACCTGCTAAGGGCGAAGAAGCCGGCTTCCGAGTCAGCTTTTCAGTCGGCCGGGGACACAAAACCTGCGCACATCCATCCACCGACCCCAACGCAGCACCGACCCACATCTCCACCACACTCCACAGCAAATAGGAAGAAGCGCTCATCAAGTTCCTCCGTGAGAACTGGGACATCTTTGCATGGAAACCGTCAGACATGCCAGGTGTGCCTAGGGGACTGGCTGAGCATCATTTGCGAGTCGACCCTAAAGTGAAACCTGTAAAGGAACACCCCCGTCGATCCGCTGCGGAGAAGCGAAAGACAATTGGTGAAGAAGTGGCTCGACTCCTGGCAGCAGAGTTTATCCGCGAGATATACCACTCCGAGTGGCTCGCCAACGTCATCATGGTTCCCAAGAAGGACACGTCTCTCCGCATGTGTATCGATTTCAAGCACATCAATCGGGCCTGCCCGAATGATCATTTTCCTCTTCCTCGCATCGATCAAATAGTCAACTCGACTGCGGGATGTGAGCGTTTGTCCTTTTTGGACGCGTATTCCGGGTACCATCAGATCCGTCTGTTCGGACCCGACGAAATCAAGACAACTTTTATCACCCCCTTCGGGTGTTTTTGTTATGTCACCATGCCTTTCGGCCTCAAAAATGCCGGCGCTACCTTCATGCGCATGATCCAGAAGTGCTTGATAAAGCAAATCAGTCGGAACGTCGAGGCATACATGGATGACATTGTGGTCAAGTCACGGAAAGGTTCCGACCTGCTGACTGACCTCGCTGAGACATTCGCAAACCTCAGAAGCTTCGATATCAAGCTCAACCCGTCAAAGTGTACATTTGGAGTTCCTGGTGGCAAGTTGCTCGGTTTTCTCGTTTCCGAACGGGGAATTGACGCGAACCCAGAGAAGGTCAGCACCATCCTCCGAATGAAACGCCCCGAGCGTATTCACGATGTCCAGAAGCTTACTGGTTGCTTGGCCGCATTGAGTCGATTCATTTCTCGTCTTGGTGAGAAGGCACTGCCTCTCTACCGACTCATGAAGAAATCCGACAAGTTCGAGTGGAATCCCGAAGCCTACCCCAGTCAGCGGAGAGCCTCTTCTGCTGTACATTGCTGCCACCGGACAAGTCGTCAGTACTGTACTCACGGTCGAGCGGGATGAAGAGGACAAGGCATACAAGGTCCAACGCCCGGTCTATTACATATCCGAAGTTTTGACTCCCTCAAAGCAAAGGTATCCACATTACCAAAAGCTTGTGTATGGGATTTACTTGACTGCAAAAAAGGTTGCCCATTACTTCTCGGATCATTCGATCTCAGTCGTCAGCGACGCCCTGTTATCAGAGATACTAAACAACCGAGATGCAACCGGTCGAGTGGCAAAATGGGCGATCGAACTTCTTCCGTTAGATATCAAGTTTGAAGTGAAGAAAGCTATCAAGTCTCGGGCTATAGCAGATTTTGTGGCCGAGTGGATAGAACAAGAGCTGCCGACTCAAGTTCAGTCGGACCCCTAGACTATGTTCTTCGATGGATCCAAGATGTTGAACGGGTCCGGCGCAGGCGTGGTCCTGGTTTCTCCCAGGGGCGACAAACTCAGCTACGTCCTTCAGATCCATTTCGGTTCATCAAACAACGAGGACGAGTACGAAGCACTTTTGTACGGGTTGCGTATGGCCATCTCACTCGGCGTCCGTCGCCTGATGGTTTACGGCGACTCCGACCTGGTAGTGAACCAAGTGATGAAAGAATGGGATGTCAGGAGCCCGGCAATGACCAGTTATTGCAGTGCAGTGCGGAAACTTGCAAAGAAGTTCGAAGGCTTAGAGCTACATCATGTGCCCAGAGCCAAGAATCAGCTAGCCGACGACCTCGCAAAAATCGGGTCGACTCGGAGGCCTATACCCAAGAATGTGTTCCTAGAGCATCTGCACACCCCTTCTGTCAAAGAAGACCCCTTCACGGAAGAGCCCCCGCAACCAGTCAGCGCGTCGGATCCGACTGAAGTCGAAGTACCTGCCGTGGTCGATCTGATCATGGAGGTCCTAGTGATTACACCAGACTGGACTGTGCCATATATATCATATCTGCTCAGGCAAGAACTCCCAGAAGATGAAGAAAAAGCGCGCCAGATCGTCCGCCGATCCAAGGTGTTCACAGTCATTCAAGGTCAGCTCTACAGAGAAAGCGTCACAGGAGTCGCCCAACGCTGCATCGATCCAGAAGAAGGTCGACTGATCTTGGACGAAATCCACTCGGGGACTTGCGGCCACCACGCTTCCTCACGGACTAGTGGCTAAGGCATACCGAGCTGGGTTTTACTGGGCCCGCGCCAACGAGATGGCAAAGGATATTGTGGACAAATACGCAGGCTGTCAGTTCTACTCCAACATGTCTCACAAACCAGCGTGCGCCCTGAAGACAATTCCGCTAGTCTGGCCCTTTGTTGTTTGGGGCTTGGACATGGTCGGCCCCTTCAGGACAGGCAGAAGCGGATTCACCCACCTCTTGGTGGCAGTCGACAAGTTCACCAAGTGGATTGAGGCAAAGCCCATCAAGAACCTCGAGTCGAGCACCACCATCAGCTTCATCAGGGAATTGATATTCAGATATGGAGTCCCCCACAGCATAATCACAGACAACGGCTCCAACTTTGACTCGGATGAATTTAGAGCTTTCTGCGCTTCCCAAGGAACGCGAGTCGACTATGCCTCCGTGGCACATCCACAGTCGAATGGCCAGGCAGAAAGAGCAAATGGTCTGATTCTCCAAGGCCTAAAGCCGCGGCTCATGCGCGATCTTAAGCATGCCGCCGGGGCTTGGGTAACTGAACTGCCATGTGTTCTATGGGGTCTGAGGACAACTCCAAACCGGTCCACCGGCCGTACCCCTTTCTTCTTGGTCTATGGAGCCGAAGCCGTGTTGCCGAGCGACTTATTACACAATGCCCCCACAGTGGAACTCTTCTCCGAAGCCGAGGCAGAGCAGGCTCGTCAGGATGCAGTCGACCTTTTGGAAGAGGAAAGAGAGATGGCCCTGATCCGGTCGACCATCTATCAGCAGGACCTGCGTCGATTCCATGCTCGCAACGTAAGGAGCCGAGCATTCCAGGAAGGAGACCTGGTCCTTCGAGTGCATCAGAAACGTCCACACAAGCTCGCCCCGGCCTGGGAAGGCCCGTTCATCATCACCAAGGTATTGCGCAATGGAGCGTACCACCTCTACAATGTAGCCCAGAAGAAAGACGAGCCTCATCCGTGGAATGCGGACCTGCTCCGCCGCTTTTACACTTGAAACACTCGACGGTCGAGTTGTAATAAAGATTTCCCAATTTGTTTCAAAGACAAGTTAGCAATGATCCATTAACGATTGATGTCCTCTAAAAACATTGGTCTTCAAAATCCCCCAGTGGGTGCTTAGGTGCGGTCCTCTGAGCTACGTTACAAGTATGAAGTGGCTCTGTCTCCCGAGCTTTGCCACAAATACAACGTACCTCAGAGCCGCCTAAGTTACATACATCTACTCCGAGTGAAGAGCGACCCTCTCACTCGGGGGCTTAGCTGCGGTCCTCCGAGCTATGCTACAAGTATAAAGCGGCTCGGTCCTCCGAGCTCCACCACAAATACAACGTAGCTTGGAATCGCCTAAGTTATAAACATCTACTCCGAGTGAAGAGCGACCCTCACTCGGGGGCTTAGCTGCGACCCCGTGACTCGCCTAAGTTACAATCATCTACTCCGAGTGAGGAGCGACCCTCTCACTCGGAGGCATAGCTGCGGTCCTCCGAGCTACGCTACAAGTATAAAGCGGCTCGGTCCTCCGAGCTCCGCCACAAATACAACATAGCTTGGAATCGCCTAAGTTATATACATCTACTCCGAGTGAAGAGCGACCCTCTCACTCGGGGGCTTAGATGCGACCCTGTGACTCGCCTAAGTTACAATCATCTACTCCGAGTGAAGAGCGACCCTCTCACTCGGGGGCTTAGCTACGGTCCTCCGAGCTACGCTACAAGTATAAAGCGGCTCGGTCCTCCGAGCTCCGCCACAAATAAAACGTATCTTGGAATCGCCTAAGTTATATACATGAGCGACCCTCTCACTCGAGGGCTTAGCTGCGACCCCGTG
>LR738713.1:823526173-823589491 GCA_902687465.1 Secale cereale | reverse complement strand
CTCGCCTAAGTTACAATCATCTACTCCGAGTGAAGAGCGACCCTCTTACTCGGGGGCTTAGCTGCGGTCCTCCGAGCTACGCTACAAGTATAAAGCGGCTCGGTCCTCCGAGCTCCGCCACAAATACAACGTAGCTTGGAATCGCCTAAGTTATATACATCTACTCCGAGTGAAGAGCGACCCTCTCACTCGGGGGCTTAGCTGCGACCCCGTGACTCGCCTAAGTTATAATCATCTACTCCGAGTGAAGAGCGACCCTCTCACTCGGAGGCTTAGCTGCGGTCCTCTGAGCTACGCTACAAGTATAAAGCGGCTCGGTCCTCCGAGCTCCACCACAAATACAACGTAGCTTGGAATCGCCTAAGTTATATACATCTACTCCGAGTGAAGAGCGACCCTCTCACTCAGGGAACTTGGCTGCAGACGTTGACTCAAAGATTCAAGCAATCAAAGAAGAGCGGCAAACCAAAGGATCAAAATCAGATGAAAGCCCCGCAAGGTTCGGGCAAGAGTACTCAGGCCACAGGCCCACTAGAGTTTAACGATTACAAGTCTACGCGGCATTCCGCGGCAAATGAGATTAAAGTTTCAAAGTCATTCCTCGGGAGGGGGCGGACTCGCAAGCGCGACGAACTCGTCCAGGTCGATCCCGTCGGCAATGCGGGTGGCGGCTTCCAAGAAAGTCTCCATAAACGACTGGAATTGGAGCTCCTTCGTGTTTGCAACCTTAAGCGCCGCGAGCCTCCTCTCCTTCACCTCCTTGCAATGCACATGGACCAAGGAGAGCGCCACGTCGGCTCCTCCCCGGGCAGCCGACTTCTTCCACTCCTGCACTCGGTTGGGGACCTCATTGAGTCGAGTCATCAGGGACTCGAGATCGTTCTCCTGCACGATCCCCCTCCAGAGTGCGGCGTCGATTCGGGCCATCACTGCCTTCAGTCGTCCCAAATAATCCGTGGCCGCAGTGAGGCGAGACTCCAGCCTCAGTATGTTCATGGATACTTCGTCCTTCACGATGGAGTTGGTTGGGTCCAAGCCAGGCTCAACCCGTCCAGTCTCTTCTTCAAAATTACGACAAAACTCTGCACCAAAAACAGCAAGTCGAGTCAACAGATAAGATATGGGTGTTGGAAATATGCCCTAGAGGCAATAATAAATTGGTTATTATTATATTTCCTTGTTCACGATAATCGTTTATTATCCATGCTAGAATTGTATTGAAAGGAAACTCAGATACATGTGTGGATACATAGACAAACACCATGTCCCTAGTGAGCCTCTAGACGACTAGCTCGTTGATCAATAGATGGTTACGGTTTCCTAACCATGGACATTGGATGTCGTTGATAACGGGATCACATCATTAGGAGAATGATGTGATGGACAAGACCCAATCCTAAGCCTAGCACAGATCGTGTAGTTCGTATGCTAAAGCTTTTCTATATGTCAAGTATCTTTTCCTTAGACCATGAGATTGTGCAACTCCCGGATACCGTAGGAATGCTTTGGGTGTACCAAACGTCACAACGTAACTGGGTGGCTATAAAGGTGCACTACAGGTATCTCCGAAAGTGTCTGTTGAGTTGGCACGAATCGAGACTGGGATTTGTCACTCCGTATGACGGAAAGGTATCTCTGGGCCCACTCGGTAGGACATCATCATAATGTGCACAATATGTGATCAAGGAGTTGATCACGGGATGATGTGTTACGGAACGAGTAAAGAGACTTGCCGGTAACGAGATTGAGCAAGGTATCGGTATACCGACGATCGAATCTCGGGCAAGTGCTATACCAATAGACAAAGGGAATCGTATACGGGATTGATTGAATCCTTGACATCGTGGTTCATCCGATGAGATCATCGTGGAACATGTGGGAGCCAACATGGGTATCCAGATCCCGCTGTTGGTTATTGGCCGGAGAGTTGTCTCGGTCATGTCTACATGATTCCCGAGCCCGTAGGGTCTACACACTTAAGGTTCGATGACGCTAGGGTTATAGGGAAAGTATGTACGCGGTTACCGAATGTTGTTCAGAGTCCCGGATGAGATCCCGGACGTCACGAGGAGTTCCGGAATGGTCCGGAGGTAAAGATTCATATATGGGAAGTCCTGTTTTGGTCACCGGAAAAGTTTCGGGCGATATCGGTAATGTACCGGGACCACCGGGAGGGTCCCGGGGGTCCACCAGGTGGGGCCACCAGCCCCAGGTGGCTGCGTGGGCTAAGTGTGGGAGGGGACCAGCCCCAAGGGGGCTGGTGCGCCCCCCCACCAAGTCCCTAGGCGCATGGAGAGGGGAGGGGGGCAAACCCTAGGTCCAGATGGGCCTTAAGGCCCACCCTAGGGCGCCCCCTCTCTCTCCCCCCCCCCTTGGCCGCACCCTAGATGGGTTTTCTAGGGCTGGCCGCACCCCTAGGGGTGGGAAACCCTAAAGGGGGCGCAGCCCTCCCTTCCCCCTATATATATGTGAGGTTTTGGGGCTGCTAGACACACGAGAACGTCTCTCTCTTGGCGCAGCCCTACCCCTCTCCCTCCTCGTCTCTCGCAGCGCTTGGCGAAGCCCTGCTGGAGTCCCGCGCTCCTCCACCACCACCACGTCATCGTGCTGCTGTTGGATGGAGTCTTCCCAACCTCTCCCTCTCTCCTTGCTGGATCAAGGCGTGGGAGACGTCACCGGGCTGCACGTGTGTTGAACGCGAAGGCGCCGTCCGTTCGGCGCTAGATCGGATCTTCCGCGATTTGGATCGCCGCGAGTACGACTCCTTCATCCGCGTTCTTGCAACGCTTCCGCATCGCGATCTACAAGGGTATGTGGATCCAACTCTCCTCTCGTAGATGTGCATCTCCTAGATTGATCTTGGTGAGCGTAGGAAAATTTTTGTTTCCCATGCAACGTTCCCCAACAGTGGCATCATGAGCTAGGTCTTTGCGTAGATGCAATCACGAGTAGAACACAAAGGAGTTTGTGGGCGTTGATGTTTAGATTGCTTCCCTCCTTGGTCTTTCTTGATTCAGCGGTATTATGGGATGAAGCGGCCCGGACCAACTTTACATGTCCACGTACATGAGACCGGTTCCATCGACAGACATGCGACTTTTGTTGCATAAGATGGCTGGCGGGTGTCTGTCTCTCCTATCTTAGTTGAATCGGAATAGACAAAGGCGGTCCTTGTAGAAGGTTAAATAGCAACTTAAATATCACCGTTGTGGCTTTGCGTAGGTAAGAAGCGTTCTTGCTAGATACCCATAGCAGCCACGTAAAACATGCAACAAAAAATTAGAGGACGTCTAACTTGTTTTTGCAGGGTATGTATGTGATATGATATGGCCAATGACATGATGAGATATATTTGATGTATGAGATGATCATGTTGTAATAGTTAATATCGACTTGCATGTCGATGCATACGGCAACCGGCAGGAGCCATAGGGTTGTCTTTAATTTTTGTATGACCTGCGTGTCAATCATTAAGCGCTTTGTAATGCTTTACTTTATCGCTAAACGGTAGCAATAGTAGTAAGAGCATGGTGGGCGCGCGACAACCCCGATGGCGACACGATGATGGAGATCATGATGATGGAGATCATGGTGTTACGCCGGTGACGATGGAGATCATGCCGGTGCTTTGGAGATGGAGATCAAAAGCACGAGTTGATGGCCATATCATGTCACTTATGATTTGCATGTGATGTTAATCCTTTTATGCATCTTATTTTTGCTTAGGACGACGGTAGCATTATAAGATGATCCCTCACTAAAATTTCAAGATGAAATTGTGTTCCCCCCGAGTGTGCGCCGTTGCGAAGGTTCGTCGTTTCGAAGCACCACGTGATGATCGGGTGTGATAGACTCTACGTTCGCATACAACGGGTGCAAGTCAGTTTTGCACATGCAGAACACTCGGGTTAGACTTGACGAGCCTAGCATGTACAGACATGGCCTCGGAACACGGAAGACCGAAAGGTCGAACATGAGTCATATAGTAGATATGATCAACATGAAGATGTTCACCATTGACACCACCTCATCTCACGTGATGATCGGACTTGGGTTGGTGGATTTGGATCATGTCACGCTCGGATGACCAGAGGGATGTCAATTTGAGTGGGAGTTATAAGTAATTTGATTAGTTAAACTCACTTATCATGAACAATAGTCTAAGTTGCCTTTGCAAATTATGTTGTAGATCAATAGCTTGCGTTGTAGCTCCCTGTTTAATACGATCCTAGAGAAAGACTAAGTTGAAAGATATTGTAAGCAAGGATGCGGACTGGGTCCGTAGTCCGAGGAGTGTCCTCACTGCTGCACAGAAAGCTTACGTCTTTGATGCACCGCTCAATGTGCAAGCCCCTACAACGTTGTCTGTGGATGTTGTGAACACCTGAGAGACACGTCCTGATGACTACTTGATAGTTTAGTGCACCATACTTTACGGCTTAGGATCGGGATTCCAATAACGTTTTGAACGCCATGGAACATATGAGATGTTCTAAGAGCTGAAATTGGGATTTCAGGCTCATGCCCGTGTTGAGAGGTATGAGACCTCTGACAAGATCCCTTTGCCAAAAAGATGGAGGAGAATAGCTCAACTAGTGAGCATGTGCTCAGAATGTCTGGGTGCTAAAATCACTTGAACCAAGTGGGAGTTAATCTTCCAGGTAAGATAGTGGTTGACAGAATTCTCTAGACACTATCACCAAGCTACTAGAACTTCGTGATGAACTATGACATGCAAAGGATGGAGATGATCCCGGTGCTGTCAGCGGTCCTTAGTACCGCAAAAGTAGAGATCAAGAAGGAGCATCAAGTGTTGATGGTTTAACAAGACCACTGGTTTCAAAAGGGTAAGAGCTAGAAGGGAAACTTCATGAATGGCAAACCTGTTGTCGCTCTGATGAAGGAACCCATGGTTGAACCCAAACCTCGAGACTAAGTGCTTCTATTGTAAGGGGAACGGTCACATGGTAGCGGAACCACCCCAAATACATGGTAGATAAGAAAAGTTGGCAACTTCAACAAAGTATATTTGATATACGTGTTATTGATGTGTGCCTTACTAGTACTCCTTGTAGCACATGGGTATTGGATACCGGTTCAGTTGCTATTATTAGTGACTTGAAGCAAAAGCTACGGACTGAACGGAGAATAGCTAAGGGCGAGGTGACGATGTGTGTTGGAAGTGTTTCCAAGGTTGATAAGATCACCATCGCACACTCCCTCTATTTTCGAGATTAGTGTTGAACCTAGATAAATGTTATCGGGTGTCTACGTTGAGCATGAATATGATTAGATCATGTTCATTGCAATACGGTTATTCATTTAAGTCAGAGAATAATGGTTATTCTGTTTACATGAATAATACCTTTATGGTCATGCACCCAATGGTTTGTTGAATCTCGATCATAATAATACACATGATGATAATATTAATGCCAAAAGATGTAGAGTTAATAATGATAGTACCACTTTCTTGTGGCACTGCCGCTTAGGTCATTTTGGCATAAAATGCATGAAGAAACTCCATGCTGATGGACGTTTGGAGTCACTTGATTTTGAATCGCTTGACACATGCGAGCCATGCCTCATGGGCAGGATGACTGAGATCCCGTTTTCAGGTACAATGAAACGGGTAAGTGACTTGTTGGAAATCATACATGCTGATGTATGTGATCCAATGAGAATTAAGGCGTGTGGTGGATATCGTTATTTTCTCATCTTCACTGACGATTTGAGTAGATATGGTATATTTACTTAATGAAGCAAAAGTCTGAAACGTTTGAAAGGTTCAAACAATTTCAGAGTGAAGATTAAGAATCATCATAACAAGAAGATCATGTTCCTACGATCTGATCAAGGGGATATTTTCTGAATTATGAGTTTGGCAATCACTTAAGACATTGTGGAATTGTTTCGCAGTTGAAGCCCCCTGGAACACCACAGCGTAATGGGGTGTCCGGACATCGTAATCGAACCTTATGAGATATGGTGCGATCTATGATGTATCTTACCGATCTACCGCTGTTATTTTGAGGTTATGCATTAGAGACAGCTGCATTCACTTTAGATAGGGCACCATCTAAGTCCGTTGAGACGACGTCGTATGGTTTGGCAAGAAACCGTAGTTGTCGTTTCTCAATGTTTGGGGCTGCGAGGCTTATGGCTTCAGCCGGGAAAAGCTCGAACCCAAAGCGGACAAAACATCTTCATAGGATACCCAAAGGTAACAGTTGGGTATGCCTTCTATCTCAGATCCAAGGACAAAAATGTTTGTCGCTAAGAATGGGTCCTTTCTCGAGAAGGAGTTTCTCTCGAAAGAATTGAGTGGGAGGAAGATAGAACTTGATGAGGTTGTCGAACCCTCACTTCAACCGGAGAGTAGTGCAACACAGAAAGATGTTTCTGTGGAACCTACGACAGTTGAAGAGGAAACTAATGATAGTGATCATGAAGCTCCAGATCAAGTTGCTATCGAACCTCGTAGGTCGACAAGGATATGTACTACTCCTGAGTGGTACGGTGATACTGTCTTAGAGGTCATGTTGTTGGACAACGATGAACCTACGAACTATGGAGAAGCGATGGTGGGCCCGAATTCCGGCAAATGGTTAGAAGCCGGGAAATCCGAGATAGGATCCATGTATCAAAACAAAGTATGGACTTTGGTGGACTTGCCCTATGATTGGCAAGCCATTGAGACAAATGGATCTTTAAGACTAAGACGGACGTGGACGGTAATGTCACCGTCTATGAAGCTCGACTTGTGGCGAAGAGTTTTCCACAAGTTCAAGGAGTTGACTACGATGAGATTTTCTCACCCGTAGCGATGCTTAAGTCCGTCGGAATCATGTTAGCATTAGCTGCATTTATGAAATCTGGCAGATGGATGACAAAACAAGTTTCCTTACCAGTTTTCGTAAGGAAAGGTTGTATGTGATACAATCAGAAAGGTTTTGTCGATCCTAAGGATGCTAAAAAGTATGCTAGCTACAGCGATCCTTCCATGGACTGGAGCAAGCATCTCGGTGTCGGAATATATGCTTTGATGGAGTGATCAAAGTTCTTGGGTATACAAAGTTTGTTAGAAACTTGTATTTGCAATAAAGTGAGTGGGAGCACTACAACATTTCTGATAAGTATATGTGAATGACATATTGTTGATCCGAAATGATGTAGAATTTCTGGAAAGCATAAAGGGTTGTTTGAAATGAGTTTTTCAAAGGAAGACCTGGATAAAGCTGCTTACATATTGGGCATCAAGACCTATACAGATAGATCAAGACGCCTGATGATACTTTCAAAAGAACACACACCTTTGACATGATTTTGAAGGAGTTCAAAATAGATCAGTCAAAGAAGGAGTTCTTACCTGAGTTGTGAGGTGTGAAGTTGAGTAAGACTCAAAACTTGACCACGGCAGAAGGAAGAGGAAGGACGAAGGTCGTCCCCTGTGCTTTTGTCATAGGCTCTGTACGGTATGCCATGCTAAGTACCGCACCTGATGTGTGCCTTGCCACATGTCTGGCAAGAGGGTACAAAGGTGATCCAGGAGTGGATTACTAGATAGTGGTCAAAATTATCCTTAGAGGAGTAAGGAAATGTTTCTCGGTTATGGAGGTGATAAAGAGTTCGACGTAAAGAGTTACGTCGATGCAAGCTTAACACCTATCCGGATAACTCTAAGTGGAGATACCAGATACGTATAATGGAGCAACAGTTTGGAATAGCTCCAAGTGGAACGTGATAGCAGCATCTACGGTATGACATAAGGTTTTGCGAAGAACATAGGGATCTGAATGTTGCAGACCCGTTGACTACAACCTCTCTCACAAGCATAACATGATCAAACCCAGAACTCATTGAGTATTAATCACATATTGATGTGAACTAGATTACTGACTCTAGTGAACTCTTTGGATGTTGGTCACATGGCGATGTGACCTGTGAGTGTTAATCACATGGCGATGTGAACTAGATTATTGACTCTAGTGCAAGTGGGAGACTGTTGGAAATATGCCTTAGAGGCAATAATAAATTGGTTATTATTATATTTCCTTGTTCACGATAATCGTTTATTATCCATGCTAGAATTGTATTGAAAGGAAACTCAGATACATGTGTGGATACATAGACAAACACCATGTCCCTAGTGAGCCTCTAGACGACTAGCTCGTTGATCAATAGATGGTTACGGTTTCCTAACCATGGACATTGGATGTCGTTGATAACGGGATCACATCATTAGGAGAATGATGTGATGGACAAGACCCAATCCTAAGCCTAGCACAGATCGTGTAGTTCGTATGCTAAAGCTTTTCTATATGTCAAGTATCTTTTCCTTAGACCATGAGATTGTGCAACTCCCGGATACCGTAGGAATGCTTTGGGTGTACCAAACGTCACAACGTAACTGGGTGGCTATAAAGGTGCACTACAGGTATCTCCGAAAGTGTCTGTTGAGTTGGCACGAATCGAGACTGGGATTTGTCACTCCGTATGACGGAAAGGTATCTCTGGGCCCACTCGGTAGGACATCATCATAATGTGCACAATATGTGATCAAGGAGTTGATCACGGGATGATGTGTTACGGAACGAGTAAAGAGACTTGCCGGTAACGAGATTGAGCAAGGTATCGGTATACCGACGATCGAATCTCGGGCAAGTGCTATACCGATAGACAAAGGGAATCGTATACGGGATTGATTGAATCCTTGACATCGTGGTTCATCCGATGAGATCATCGTGGAACATGTGGGAGCCAACATGGGTATCCAGATCCCGCTGTTGGTTATTGGCCGGAGAGTTGTCTCGGTCATGTCTACATGATTCCCGAGCCCGTAGGGTCTACACACTTAAGGTTCGATGACGCTAGGGTTATAGGGAAAGTATGTACGCGGTTACCGAATGTTGTTCAGAGTCCCGGATGAGATCCCGGACATCACGAGGAGTTCCGGAATGGTCCGGAGGTAAAGACTCATATATGGGAAGTCCTGTTTTGGTCACCAGAAAAGTTTCGGGCGATATCGGTAATGTACCGGGACCACCGGGAGGGTCCCGGGGGTCCACCAGGTGGGGCCACCAGCCCCAGGTGGCTGCGTGGGCTAAGTGTGGGAGGGGACCAGCCCCAAGGGGGCTGGTGCGCCCCCCCACCAAGTCCCTAGGCGCATGGAGAGGGGAGGGGGGCAAACCCTAGGTCCAGATGGGCCTTAAGGCCCACCCTAGGGCGCCCCCTCTCTCTCCCCCCCCTTGGCCGCACCCTAGATGGGTTTTCTAGGGCTGGCCGCACCCCTAGGGGTGGGAAACCCTAAAGGGGGCGCAGCCCTCCCTTCCCCCTATATATATGTGAGGTTTTGGGGCTGCTAGACACACGAGAACGTCTCTCTCTTGGCGCAGCCCTACCCCTCTCCCTCCTCGTCTCTCGCAGCGCTTGGCGAAGCCCTGCTGGAGTCCCGCGCTCCTCCACCACCACCACGCCGTCGTGCTGCTGTTGGATGGAGTCTTCCCAACCTCTCCCTCTCTCCTTGCTGGATCAAGGCGTGGGAGACGTCACCGGGCTGCACGTGTGTTGAACGCGGAGGCGCCGTCCGTTCGGCGCTAGATCGGATCTTCCGCGATTTGGATCGCCGCGAGTACGACTCCTTCATCCGCGTTCTTGCAACGCTTCCGCATCGTGATCTACAAGGGTATGTGGATCCAACTCTCCTCTCGTAGATGTGCATCTCCTAGATTGATCTTGGTGAGCGTAGGAAAAATTTTGTTTCCCATGCAACGTTCCCCAACAATGGGTCGACCGATCCAACTTTAACCAAGCTGAAGGAGGCATACCTTCAAGCACGAGATACCATTTCTTGGTGATGTCGCCCAGATACGCCTCAAGATCAACCCTCTTCTGAAAGAGAGCCTCGTACTTGTCGTTCAAGACAGCCTTGGACTTCTTCAGCTGAGTCACCTCTTGATTGGCCGCGTCGGGCGAGCCTCTCAACCTGACGATCTCCGCCTCGAGCCCACCCACAGAAGCCAGCTTCTTCGCCGCCAGTTCCGCCTTCTCTTGAGCCGCCTGCTGCGCTGCCGCCAGGTCAAGGTCCTTTTGCTATAAGGCCGCCTTCAGTTGAACTACCAAAGCCGCCACTGGACAGATGAACATGAAGGAACACAAGGCACATCTATCAAAAAGTCAGTCGACAAAAGGTCAGGGTCAGTTACCAGCCGCATCGTCCAGCGTCTTCTTCAGGTGGTCTCGAGCCAACTGCAAGTCGAGGTTAAGCTGAATTTGCTTCTTCTCAAGATCAGCAAACTTGGCCCCAAACTCGCAAGATTTCTGCACCAACACGACAAAGCAAGATTATAAGACTACAGTCAAGTCAAAATACTCAACCGCAGTCTCGGGGACTACACCCAGTGGGTGCGCTGAGCGTGCCCCCACTGGTTTCACTCGGCCGAGATCAGTCCGGCTCGAGCTCAAAAAAAAAACACACACACAAACAGCAAGGAGTTCTATAGTAAGACCATGGCCGACCGCCAGCAGTCGACCACGGTCTTGGGGACTACACCCAGTGGGTGCACTGAGCGTGCCCCCACTGGTTTCACTTGGCCGAGATCAGTCCGGCTCGAGCTCAAAAAAAAGGAGAAGCACCCAGTGGGTGTGGTGTCTCACGAAACAAAACGGCAGATTCTCCTGAAGCCAAAGACTACTTCAAAGAAGACAACGTACCTGGACGTTGGCCCGGAGAGCAGAGCTGGCATCGTAAGCCGCCATGCTGGCCTCATACGCCGCCTTCGTCCTCTCCATCATCACCTCCGCCTGGCAAACGGCTTCTTGAGCCGCCCCCACAGGATCCTCCGGGAGGCGGTAGGAGGAGAAGAGGACTGACGAAGCAACAGGTGCAGGGTCGACGGCAGGTACGGGCGCTGGGTCTACGGCACGGACTGACGCTGAGTCGACGGCTGGAGTAGGTGCTGGGTCAACGATTGGAGCGGGCGCTGGGTCGACGATCGGCGCAGGCGATGGGTCGACGGCACGCACGGTTGACACAAGGACGGCGAAGGAGACAGTGGCTCGGGCCGCATCCTCCTGTCGATGGGCCTCCGAGCCAGAAGGCGTCTTCCGGCCCTTCTTCCCTATGCGCCGACGGTCCCCTCCCAACCGCTCCTCGTCCTCATCATCATCCGGAAGCTCGATGACAAGGCGCGGCACTTCGAGTCAAGCAGCAAGCTAAGTTCAGTCGACCGTTGCCCACGGAAGAAAACAAGAATAAGACAGGTTTCACAGAGCCCACACCTGCACGGGACGTCGCGGCGTCTGCAGTATCCTCGTCATCTCGACCCCGGTCGATGTCCTTCGAGGTCGTGGAAACGGCGGCTCTGGAAGGTTCACTCAGGAGATGAGTCGACGGAAGTTACAGTCGACCTCCAAGAAGCATAAATAAACAAGACCAAGCGGCACTTACGTGGAGGCAATAGGTACATCCACCTTGATCCTGGGCAAGGCCTTCCGGGGCTTGGTGGTGGTGATCTTGGGCTGCTTGGGCGTCTTCTCAGCGGGGTCGGGAGTGACCGTCCGAGTGCGCTTGGGCGTCCTAGAGCCTGAGGGACTCACCTGAAGACGTGCGGCCCCTGGGTCGTACCTCTCCTTGGATCGACGCTCGTCACGGGGAGGCGACTCGACCTCCTCCCCGCTGCTGTAGTCCTCGCTCTCCTCGGTCTCCTCCTCCGACTTCCACTCGGCAGCGTCGCCCGTGCCCTCTTCGCCCTCCTGGACCAAGTCCCCGTTGGGCAACGAATACATCTCTGTATAGATCTGCAAAGAAAAGAAGTTTGACCAAATATCAGTCGGACCCATCAATACAAATCACAAGCCAGTCGACAGACACGTCACTCGAAAGCAGAAGACTAACCTTGTCAGGCAGGTGGTCAGCATCAAAAGGGATGATCCTCCCAGACCCCCTGGGGTTGTCCTTATTCCCAGTGATGCTCTTCAAGCACTGCACCACGTACTTCGGGTCGGCCGCCTCCGGGTGGACTCGCGATGAGTCGTCGGTGCCAGAATACAGCCACATCGGGTGGTCCCGAGCCTAGAGCGGCTGGATCCTCCGTGCGAGATACGCCTCAAATAGGTCCATCCCCGTGACCCCCTCGCGGACTAACTGGACGACCCTCTCCACCAACATGTCCACTTCGGCCCTCTCGGCCTTACCCACTATCATCGAAGGAGGTGGGCTGGCTCGACCTAGAGTAAATGGGGGAAGGCCAGTCGATTGACCCGAAGTCGGACTGTCCTTGTAATAAAACCAGGTCGACTGCCAGCCCCGAATCGACTCCGGAAGGTTCATGAGGGGAAAGGCGCTCCTATTCCTAAGCTGGATCCCGAGCCTGCCGCACGCCTGGAGGACGTGCGTCTTGCCGTCACTCGGGTTCACCCTCTTAACGATTTGCGAGCGACAGGTGAAGATGTGTTTGAACAAACCCAAGTGCGGTCGGCAACCGAGGAAGTTCTCGCACATAGAAACGAAGGCAGAGAGCAAGGCGATGGAGTTGGGCGTAAAGTAATGCAACTGGGCATCAAAGAAGATCAAAAACACGCGGAAGAAAGGATGCGGAGGCGTAGAAAAACCTCGGTCGGCGTGGGTGGCGTGGAGTATGCACTCGCCCTCCCGCGGCCGGGGCTCGAGATCTCCCCCCGGCGCCCGCCAGGAGCCGCGGGCGATCAGGCCCTCCTCCTCCAGCTCCTCCAGATCCTCCACCACGACGGTGGACCGGATCCAATCTCCCTGGATCCATCCAGCGGGGAGTCCGGACCTTGACGACGAACCACTCCGACCAGCTCGCCTACCCTTCCCCGACGCCGCCTTCTTGGAGCGCTCCATGGTCGCGGTCTTGTCCTTGCCCATGGCTCACACGCCGGCGGTCGCTGCGGAGAGAGGCAAGAAGAAACGGGGGCGCAGCAGAGAAGATGAGGCGGGCGGAGGAAGATTGGGCGCACAGCGCCCCCCGCTACGGGCTCGGCGCGCCTTTATAACGGCTCGGTCGAGTGGCTGACCGATGGCCCCGAGCAATCCTGTCAAATCCCGCAACAGACGCTGGCGCGATACATGGCGAAAAAGGTGGCGCGAGGATCGAGGTGTCCCGAGCGCATCTCTCCGATCGCTGTGGCTCGTCCCGCCCCGCGCACTTCCCCAAATTTCGAAAGCCCCGCCGAATCCGGCAGCTGAAGGGCAACCGGTCCCGTTGAAAATGGCCCGCACTTACAGCGCCCGATGCTCGGCACAAAGTCCAGTCGACGCAAGGAGTCCAATCGACGCAAGAAGTCCAGTCGATACAAGAAGCAACTAACTCACTCGACGGCTTTAGAATCGATCGAGGCAACCAAGACACAACTGAGGGAGCCTGCCCGAGTCACAAGCTTCGGCACAACCCACCCCAGGGACATCGAACCAGAATCAGAATTTTCCTCAGCATCCTCTTGCTCAAGCCTTAATCCATTTGGGGGCTACTGACGAGGTTATGGACCTAGGGTTGGGTCACGGGCCCGATCCAGGTACCCCACCCAAGGTCTCTACCCTAAAAGATCAAAAGACAAGACCTATGACAGTGGAGGCAGTCGACTGAGGAAGTCCAAGAAGACACTCCACTCGACTAAACCTCCTACGCAAGGCGACTCAACCCCACTCGACCGGTCCAAGGCACTCGACCTCCGAAGGTCAAGCATCACTTGAGACGGCAACGGTCCTATATTTACTCGTTGTAGTAAATACCTTAATTATCCTTTACTACAGGCGTTACCTGTAACGCCTGCCTTAATGTACATTTAAACCCTTGGTAACGTGGAGCATGGCTGGGGTCCTGGCACACTATATAAGCCACCCCCTCCTCCAGAACAAGGGTTCACACCTCTGTAACACACATATACACATATCAGTCGACCAAGCCTCCGGGCACCGAGACGTAGGGCTATTACTTCCTCCGAGAAGGGCCTGAACTCGCTAACACCTTGTGTACAACATCACCATAGCTAGAACCTTGCCTCTCCATTCGTACCCCCTACCCTTACTGTCAGACTTAGAACCACGACACCTTCTGCGGGCCTGAATCCTGGCCCACTGTTGGGTTTCTAGTCGTATTCAGGCCGTGCTGGCCCAGTAGATGGCTTTTTTTCTATTTTTTTTCTTTGCTGCTTTATTTTTTCTATGTTCGAAATGCACCATTCAAAGCCACATCATAAATTTTCAACTATTTCTGACTTCATATGTTATTTTTCATGCATTTACTTAGTTTTTTGAGCTATAAGACCCTGAAATTGAAAAGCATTTCAAATGAACTCTGAAAAGGTTGAAAGATGGCATGGTATCATCATTTCAACCACATAGCATGTGCAAAAAGGTAGAGAGGGTTACGGCAAAAACTGGTTGCACTTCGTGTACAAAACTGACAATCTCTTTCGAGGTATCAGGGTTTCAGACGAAAACTCGTCTGTTACAAAGGGATTTCATTTTTTTTGAACTTATTTGAACTACAGACTTCTTCTGTGTTCAAAATGCACCATTCAAAGCCACATCATCAATTTTCAACCATTTTTGACTTCATTTCTTATTTTTCATGCATTTACTAAATTTTTTGAGCTATAAGACCCTGAAATTGAAAAGCATTTCAAATGAACTCTGAAAAGGTTGAAAGTTGGCATGGTATCATCATTTCACCCACATAGCATGTGCAAAAAAGTAGAGAGGGTTACATCAAAAACTGGATGCACTTCGTGTACAAAATGGACAATCTCTTTCGAGGTATGAGGGTTTCAGACGAAAACTCGTATGTTACAAAGGGATTTCATTTTTTTTAACTTATTTGAATTACAGAGTTTTTCTGTGTTCAAAATGCACCATTCAAAGCCACATCATCAATTTTCAACCATTTCTGACTTCATTTGCTATTTTTCATGCATTTACTGAATTTTTTGAGCTATAAGACCTTGAAATTGAAAAGCATTTCAAATGAACTCTGAAAAGGTTGAAAGTTGGCATGGTATCATCATTTCACCCACATAGCATGTGAAAAAAAAGTAGAGAGGGTTACGGCGAAAACTGGATGCAATTTGTGTACAAAACAGACAATCTCTTTCGAGGTATCATGGTTTATCAGGGTGCTTGGGTCAGCCTTGACTCTAAAGGGGGGAATTTCATGAAATTTTTCATAATCTTCGGAAATGTCTGTCTTGCCCTCCACTCCCACGATATATAATTAAGCGTGTCAAAAACCATTACAAAACATCATGGATAGATAAGTGATCAAATTAATATAAGTTCATCATCACATTAAATTCAAAGTACATGCATAGCTCTCTAGAGCATCTAATTAAACCATACATTGAAACTATGTAGAACATTTCAACGCAACAACAAATGCGATCATAATCGCAACCAAGGTAACAATTGATCCAACGGCATAATGATACCAAGCCTCGATATGAATGGCATATTTTCTATTCTTTCTAATCTTCAAGCGCATGGCATCCATCTTGATCTTGTGATCATCGACGATATCCGCAACATGCAACTCCAATATCATCTTCTCCTCCTCATTTTTTTAGTTTTTCCTTCAAGTAATTGTTTTCTTCTTCAACTAAATTTAACCTCTTGACAATAGGGTCCATCTTGATCGTGTGATCATCGACGACTTCCGCAACATGCAACTCCAATTCCATCTTCTCCTCCTCCGTTTTTTTCCAATTTTTTCTTCAAGGAAATGTTTTCCTTTTCAACTAAATTTAACCTCTCCACAAGAGGGTCGATTGGAATTTTTGGTTCAAATACCTCCTAGATATATAAAAACATCTATGTCATGTTGGTCGGCATAATTGTCATAAACACTAAAACAAATAGTTATAAATTAAAGAAAATATACCACATCCGAATCGTAGACATGATGAGGGCCGACGTGGGCGGATATCAAAACCATCGCACTATAATAACAAGCAATAATAAAAGTAATAAAATTAGACAAATATCTATCTAAAGCAATATTAACAAGCAATAATAAAAGTAAGAAAAGCATAACAGAACAAGAGGCTCACCACGGTGGTGCCGGTGACGAGATCGGTGGGGGCGATCGACGGCGCTGAAGACGGGGACGGGACGGGACGGACCGCTAAACCTAGACAAATCTCGGAGAAAATGGAGCTTGGAGTTCGAGCTTCGAGAGGAGAAAAGCTTAACTAGTGTGGCTCGGGCATTTCATCGAACACCTCATGTGCATAGGAGGTGAGCTAGAGCACCACAAAGCTCCCCCCTCGTCGGCCAGAAAAAACAGAGCAGTGGAGTAGTGGGCGATGGGGTATATATAGGAAAATCATTGGTCCCGGTTCGTGGCAGGAACCGGGACTAAAGGCCCCCCTTCTGTCCCAGTTCCGGACACGAACCGGGACCAATGGGTGTGGGCCAGGAGCGAGGCCCATTGGTCCCGGTTCGTGTCTGGAACCAGGACAAATGGGTCCAGACCAACCGGGACAGATGCCCCACGAGGCCCGGCCGGCCCCCTGGGCGCACGAACCGGGACGTATGCCCCCATGGTGTTGGAAATATGCCCTAGAGGCAATAATAAATTGGTTATTATTATATTTCCTTGTTCACGATAATCGTTTATTATCCATGCTAGAATTGTATTGATAGGAAACTCAGATACATGTGTGGATACATAGACAAACACCATGTCCCTAGTAAGCCTCTAGATGACTAGCTCGTTGATCAATAGGTGGTTACGGTTTCCTGACCATGGACATTGGATGTCGTTGATAACGGGATCACATCATTAGGAGAATGATGTGATGGACAAGACCCAATCCTAAGCCTAGCACAGATCGTGTAGTTCGTATGCTAAAGCTTTTCTATATGTCAAGTATCTTTTCCTTAGACCATGAGATTGTGCAACTCACGGATACCGTAGGAATGCTTTGGGTGTACCAAACGTCACAACGTAACTGGGTGGCTATAAAGGTGCACTACAAGTATCTCCGAAAGTGTCTGTTGAGTTGGCACGAATCGAGACTGGGATTTGTCACTCCGTGTGACGGAGAGGTATCTCTGGGCCCACTCGGTAGGACATCATCATAATGTGCACAATATGTGATCAAGGAGTTGATCACGGGATGATGTGTTGCGGAACGAGTAAAGAGACTTGCCGGTAACGAGATTGAGCGAGGTATCGGCATACCGACGATCGAATCTCGGGCAAGTGCTATACCGATAGACAAAGGGAATCGTATACGGGATTGATTGAATCCTTGACATCGTGGTTCATCCGATGAGATCATCGTGGAACATGTGGGAGCCAACATGGGTATCCAGATCCCGCTGTTGGTTATTGGCCGGAGAGTTGTCTCGGTCATGTCTACATGGTTCCCGAACCCGTAGGGTCTACACACTTAAGGTTCGATGACGCTAGGGTTATAGGGAAAGTATGTACGCGGTTACCGAATGTTGTTCGGAGTCCCGGATGAGATCCCGGACGTCACGAGGAGTTCCGGAATGGTCCGGAGGTAAAGATTCATATATGGGAAGTCCTGTTTTGGTCACCGGAAAAGTTTCGGGCGATATCGGTAATGTACCGGGACCACCGGGAGGGTCCCGGGGGTCCACCAGGTGGGGCCACCAGCCCCAGGTGGCTGCGTGGGGTAAGTGTGGGATGGGACCAGCCCCAAGGGGGCTGGTGCGCCCCCCACCAAGTCCCAGGGCGCCTCCAAGAGGGTAGGGGGGGCAAACCCTAATGCAGTTGGGCCCTAGGGCCCAATAGTGGTGCGCCTCCCCCTCTCTCCCCCTTGGCCGCCCCCCTAGAGGGTTTCTAGGGCTGGCCGCACCCTAGGGGAGGGAAACCCTAAAGGGGGGCGCAGCCCTCCCTTCCCCCTATATATATGTGAGGTTTTAGGGCTGTTGGAGACACGAGAACATCTCCCTCTTGGTGCAGCCCTACCCCTCTCCCTCCTCGTCTCTTGCAGCGCTTGGCGAAGCCCTGCTGGAGTCCCGCGCTCCTCCACCACCACCATGCCGTCGTGCTGCTGTTGGTTGGAGGTTTCCCAACCTCTCCCTCTCTCCTTGCTGGATCAAGGCGTGGGAGACGTCACCGGGCTGTACGTGTGAAGAACGCGGAGGCACCGTCCGTTCGGTGCTAGGATCTTCGGCGATCTGAATCGCGGCGAGTACGACTCCATCAACCGCGTTCTAGTAACGCTTCCGCTTAGCGATCTACAAGGGTATGTGGATCCAACTCTCCTCTCGTAGATGTGCATCTCCTAGATTGATCTTGGTGAGCGTAGGAAAATTTTTGTTTCCCATGCTACGTTCCCCAACAGTGGTATCAGAGCCAGGTTCTTGCGTAGATGCTTTCACGAGTAGAACACAAAAGGGTTTGTGGACGTTGATGTTTAGATTGCTTCCCTCCTTAGTCTTTCTTGATTCAGCGGTATTATGGGATGAAGCGGCCCGGACCAACTTTACATGTCCACGTACATGAGACCGGTTCCATCGACAGACATGTGACTTTTGTTGCATAAGATGGCTGGCGGGTGTCTGTCTCTCCTATCTTAGTTGAATCGGAATAGAACAAGGCGGTCCTTGTAGAAGGTTAAATAGCAACTTGAATATCACCGTTGTGGCTTTGCGTAGGTAAGAAGCGTTCTTGCTAGATACCCATAGCAGCCACGTAAAACATGCAACAACAAATTAGAGGACGTCTAACTTGTTTTTGCAGGGTATGTATGTGATATGATATGGCCAATGACATGATGAGATATATTTGATGTATGAGATGATCATGTTGTAATAATTAATATCGACTTGCATGTCGATGTATACGGCAACCGGCAGGAGCCATAGGGTTGTCTTTAATTTTTGTATGACCTGCGTGTCAATCATTAAGCGCTTTGTAATGCTTTACTTTATCGCTAAACGGTAGCAATAGTAGTAAGAGCATGGTGGGCGCGCGACAACCCCGATGGCGACACGATGATGGAGATCATGATGATGGGGATCATGGTGTGGCACCGGTGACGATGGAGATCATGCCGGTGCTTTGGAGATGGAGATCAAAAGCACGAGTTGATGGCCATATCATGTCACTTATGATTTGCATGTGATGTTAATCCTTTTATGCATCTTATTTTGCTTAGGACGACGGTAGCATTATAAGATGATCCCTCACTAAAATTTCAAGATAAAATTGTGTTCCCCCCGAGTGTGCGCCGTTGCGAAGGTTCGTCGTTTCGAAGCACCACGTGATGATCGGGTGTGATAGACTCTACGTTCGCATACAACGGGTGCAAGCCAGTTTTGCACATGCAGAACACTCGGGTTAGACTTGACGAGCCTAGCATGTACAGACATGGCCTCGGAACACGGAAGACCGAAAGGTCGAGCATGAGTCATATAGTAGATATGATCAACATGTAGATGTTCACCATTGACACCACCTCATCTCACGTGATGATCGGACTTGGGTTGGTGAATCTGGATCATGTCACGCTCGAATGACCAGAGGGATGTCAATTTGAGTGGGAGTTATAAATAATTTGATTAGGTAATAACTCACTTATCATGAACAATAGTCTAAGTTGCCTTTGCAAATTATGTTGTAGATCAATAGCTTGCGTTGTAGCTCCCTGTTTCATACGATCCTAGAGAAAGACTAAGTTGAAAGATATTGTAAGCAAGGATGCGGACTGGGTCCGTAGTCCGAGGAGTGTCCTCACTGCTGCAGAGAAAGCTTACGTCTTTGATGCACCGCTCAATGTGCAACCCCCTACAACGTTGTCTGTGGATGTTGTGAACACCTGAGAGACACGTCCTGATGACTACTTGATAGTTTAGTGCACCATACTTTACGGCTTAGAATCGGGATTCCAATGACGTTTTGAACGCCATGGAACATATGAGATGTTCTAAGAGCTGAAACCGGGATTTCAGGCTCATGCCCGTACTGAGAGGTATGAGACCTCTGACAAGTTCTTTTGCCAAAAGGATGGAGGAGAATAGCTCAACTTGTGAGCATGTGCTCGGAATGTCTGGGTGCTAAAATCACTTAAACCAAGTGGGAGTTAATCTTCCAGGTGAGATAGTGGTTGACAGAATTCTCTAGACACTATCACCAAGCTACTAGAACTTCGTGATGAACTATGACATGCAAAGGATGGAGATGATCCCGGTGCTGTCAGCGGTTCTTAGTACCGCATAAGTAGAGATCAAGAAGGAGCATCAAGTGTTGATGGTTTAACAAGACCACTGGTTTCAAAAGGGTAAGGGCTAGAAGGGAAACTTCATGAATGGCAAACCTGTTGTCGCTCTGATGAAGGAACCCATGGTTGAACCCAAACCTCGAGACTAAGTGCTTCTATTGTAAGGGGAACGGCCACATGGTAGCGGAACCACCCCAAATACATGGTAGATATAATAGCTGGCAACTTCAAACAAAGTATATTTGATATACGTGTTATTGATGTGTACCTTAGTAGTACTCCTTGTAGCACCTGGGTATTGGATACCCGTTCAGTTGCTATTATTAGTGACTTGAAGCAAAAGCTACGGACTGAACGGAGACTAGCTAAGGACGAGGTGACGATGTGTGTTGGAAGTGTTTCCATGGTTGATGAGATCACCATCGCACACTTCCTCTATTTTCGAGATTAGTGTTGAACCTAGATAAATGTTATCAGGTGTCTACGTTGAGCATGAAAATGATTAGATCATGTTCATCGCAATACGGTTATTCATTTAAGTTAGAGAATAATGGTTATTCTGTTTACATGAATAATACCTTTATGGTCATGCACCCAATGGTTCGTTGAATCTCGATCATGGTAATACACATAATGATAATATTAATGCCAAAAGATGTAGAGTTAATAATGATAGTACCACTTTCTTGTGGCACTGCCGCTTAGGTCATTTTGGCATAAAATGCATGAAGAAACTCCATGCTGATGGACGTTTGGAGTCACTTGATTTTGAATCGCTTGACACATGCGAGCCATGCCTCATGGGCAGGATGACTGAGATCTCGTTTTCAGGTACAATGAAACGGGTAAGGGACTTATTGGAAATCATACATGCTGATGTATGTGATCCAATGAGAATTAAGGCGTGTGGTGGATATCGTTATTTTCTCATCTTCACTGACGATTTGAGTAGATATGGTATATTTACTTAATGAAGCAAAAGTCTGAAACGTTTGAAAGGTTCAAAAATTTCAGAGTGAAGATTAAGAATCATCATAACAAGAAGATCATGTTCCTACGATCTGATCAAGGGGATATTATCTGAATTATGAGTTTGGCAATCACTTAAGACATTGTGGAATTGTTTCGCAGTTGAAGTCCCCTGGAACACCACAGTAATGGTGTGTCCGGACATCGTAATCGAACCTTATGAGATATGGTGCGATCTATGGTGTGTCTTACCGATCTACCGCTATTATTTTGAGGTTATGCATTGGAGACAGTTGCATTCACTTTATATAGGGCACCATCTAAGTCCGTTGAGACGACGTCGTATGGTTTGGCAAGAAACCAAAGTTGTCGTTTTCTTAAATGTTTGGGGCTGCGATGCTTATGGCTTCAGCCAGGAAAAGCTCGAACCCAAAGCGGACAAATACATCTTCATGGAATACCCACTGGTAACGGTTGGGTATACCTTCTATCTCAGATCCAAGGACAAACTGTTTGTCGCTAAGAATGGGTCCTTTCTCGAGAAGGAGTTTCTCTCGAAAGAATTGAGTGGGAGGAAGATAGAACTTGATGAGGTTGTCGAACCCTCACTTCAACCGGAGAGTAGTGCAACACAGAAAGATGTTTCTGTGGAACCTACGACAGTTGAAGAGGATACTAATGATAGTGATCATGAAGCTCCAGATCAAGTTGCTATCGAACCTCGTGGGTCGACAAGGATGTGTACTACTCCTGAGTGGTACGGTGATCCTGTCTTAGAGGTCATGTTGTTGGACAACGATGAACCTACGAACTATGGAGAAGCGATGGTGGGCCCATATTCCGACAAATGGTTAGAAGCCGATAAATCCGAGATAGGATCCATGTATCAAAACAAAGTATGGACTTTGGTGGACTTGCCCTATGATCGGCAAGCCATTGAGACAAATGGATCTTTAAGACTAAGACGGACGTGGACGGCAATGTCACCGTCTATGAAGCTCGACTTGTGGCAAAGAGTTTTCCACAAGTTCAAGGAGTTGACTACGATGAGATTTTCTCACCCGTAGCGATGCTTAAGTCCGTCGGAATCATGATTAGCATTAGCTGCATTTATGAAATCTGGCAGATGGATGACAAAACAAGTTTCCTTACCAGTTTTCGTAAGGAAAGGTTGTATATGATAAAATCAGAAAGGTTTTGTCGATCCTAAGGATGCTAAAAGATATGCTAGCTCCAGCGATCCTTCCATGGACTAGAGCAAGCATCTCGGAGTCGGAATATATGCTTTGATGGAGTGATCAAAGTTTTTGGGTATACAAAGTTTGTTAGAAACTTGTATTTACAATAAAGTGAGTGGGAGCACTACAACATTTCTGATAAGTGTATGTGAATGACATATGATTGATCCGAAATGATGTAGAATTTCTGGAAAGCATAAAGGGTTGTTTGAAATGAGTTTTTCAAAGGAAGACCTAGATAAAGCTGCTTACATATTGGGCATCAAGATCTATACAGATAGATCAAGACGCCTGATGATACTTTCAAAAGAACACACACCTTGGCATGATTTTGAAGGAGTTCAAAATAGATCAGTCAAAGAAGGAATTCTTACCTGAGTTGTAAGGTGTGAAGTTGAGTAAGACTCAAAGCTTGACCACGGCAGAAGAAAGAGGAAGGACAAGGTCGTCCCCTATGCTTTTGTCATAGGCTCTATACGGTATGCCATGCTAAGTACCGCACCTGATGTGTGCCTTGCCACATGTCTGGCAAGAGGGTACAAAGGTGATCTAGGAGTGGATCACTAGATACTGGTCAAAATTATCCTTAGAGGAATAAGGAAATGTTTCTCGGTTATGGAGGTGATAAAGAGTTCGACGTAAAGAGTTACGTCGATGCAAGCTTAACACCTATCCGGATAACTCTAAGTGGAGATACCGGATACGTATAATGGAGCAACAGTTTGGAATAGCTCCAAATGGAACGTGGTAGCAACATCTACGATATGACATAAAGTTTTGCGAAGTACATAGGGATCTGAATATTGCAGACCCGTTGACTACAACCTCTCTCACGAGCATAACATGATCAAACCCAGAACTCATTGAGTGTTAATCACATATTGATGTGAACTAGATTACTGACTCTAGTAAACTCTTTGGATGTTGGTCACATGATGATGTGACCTGTGAGTGTTAATCACATGGCGATGTGAACTAGATTATTGACTCTAGTGCAAGTGGGAGACTGTTGGAAATATGCCCTAGAGGCAATAATAAATTGGTTATTATTATATTTCCTTGTTCACGATAATCGTTTATTATCCATGCTAGAATTGTATTGAAAGGAAACTCAGATACATGTGTGGATACATAGACAAACACCATGTCCCTAGTAAGCCTCTAGACAACTAGCTCGTTGATCAATAGATGGTTACGGTTTCCTAACCATGGACATTGGATGTCGTTGATAACGGGATCACATCATTAGGAGAATGATGTGATGGACAAGACCCAATCCTAAGCCTAGCACAGATCGTGTAGTTCGTATGCTAAAGCTTTTCTATATGTCAAGTATCTTTTCCTTAGACCATGAGATTGTGCAATTCCCGGATACCGTAGGAATGCTTTGGGTGTACCAAACGTCACAACGTAACTGGGTGGCTATAAAGGTGCACTACAGGTATCTCCGAAAGTGTCTGTTGGGTTGGCACGAATCGAGACTGGGATTTGTCACTCCGTATGACGGAGAGGTATCTCTGGGCCCACTCGGTAGGACATCATCATAATGTGCACAATATGTGATCAAGGAGTTGATCACGGGATGATGTGTTACGGGACGAGTAAAGAGACTTGCCGGTAACGAGATTGAGCAAGGTATCGGTATACCGACGATCGAATCTCGGGCAAGTGCTATACCGATAGACAAAGGGAATCGTATACGGGATTGATTGAATCCTTGACATCGTGGTTCATCCGATGAGATCATCGTGGAACATGTGGGAGCCAACATGGGTATCCAGATCCCGCTGTTGGTTATTGGCCGGAGAGTTGTCTCGGTCATGTCTACATGGTTCCCGAGCCCGTAGGGGCTACACACTTAAGGTTCGATGACGCTAGGGTTATAGGGAAAGTATGTACGCGGTTACCGAATGTTGTTCGGAGTCCCGGATGAGATCCCGGACGTCACGAGGAGTTCCGGAATGGTCCGGAGGTAAAGATTCATATATGGGAAGTCCTGTTTTGGTCACCGGAAAAGTTTCGGGCGATATCGGTAATGTACCGGGACCACCGGGAGGGTCCCGGGGTCCACCAGGTGGGGCCACCAACCCCAGGTGGCTGCGTGGGCTAAGTGTGGGAGGGGACCAGCCCCAAGGGGGCTGGTGCGCCCCCCCACCAAGTCCCAGGGCGCCCCAAGAGGGGAAGGGGGGCAAACCCTAATGCAGTTGGGCCCTAAGGCCCAATAGTGGTGCGCCTCCCCCTCTCTCCCCCTTTGGCCGCCCCCCCTAGATGGATCTAGGGCTGGCCGCACCCTAGGGGAGGGAAACCCTAAAGGGGGGCGCAGCCCTCCCTTCCCCCTATATATATGAGGGGTTTTGGGGCTGCTAGAGACACGAGAACATCTCCCTCTTGGTGCAGCCCTACCCCTCTCCCTCCTCGTCTCTTGCAGCGCTTGGCGAAGCCCTGCTGGAGTCCCGCGCTCCTCCACCACCACCATGCCGTCGTGCTGCTGTTGGTTGGAGGTTTCCCAACCTCTCCCTCTCTCCTTGCTGGATCAAGGCGTGGGAGACGTCACCGGGCTGTACGTGTGAAGAACGCGGAGGCACCGTCCGTTCGGTGCTAGGATCTTCGGCGATCTGAATCGCGGCGAGTACGACTCCATCAACCGCGTTCTAGTAACGCTTCCGCTTAGCGATCTACAAGGGTATGTGGATCCAACTCTCCTCTCGTAGATGTGCATCTCCTAGATTGATCTTGGTGAGCGTAGGAAAATTTTTGTTTCCCATGCTACGTTCCCCAACACATGGGTCCTGGTTCGTAAGTGAACCGGGACTAATGGGCTGGCCAGGCCCGAACCAAAGCCCTGTTTTCTACTAGTGTGACTCAAAGAGAAACATCAAACAAGAACCAAGAAAGATGATGCAAGGATGCAATGGTTTGAGCTCTCTATGAACGATACAATCAAGGTACTCACTCGAGAGCCCCCTTGATAGTTCGACAATCGATACTATAACCCGGTCTCCCAACTACCACCACGAGACCGGTAAAATAGAAAACCTATCAAGGGCAAACCTTTTCCTTGCACATAATCCACTTGAGCTAGATTGTGACGATCTTGGCCTCCTCAAGTTGGACGGCCACTTTTCTTGATTGCGTTGGCTCGATGAAGACTAGTAGATTGATCCCCCATACTCCACTATGGGTGCCACTCTTCGACACATCTTCACAAGTTCATTGTCACCACAATGGACAGCAAGCTTCAAGCATGATCTCTTTATGATGCTCCACTTAAACTTGCACACCGCAATCTTGACTTGATGTCATCCTCCATGGGGGTTGTATGAGATCTTCCTCTTGACGCAAGCCCATGGAAACATACCTAACCCCACATAGAACTCCCAATAGACCATGAGTTACTACACAAAGCGTAATGGACAATGTTTACCGTACCATGGGATCACATGATCCCTCTCTCGGTACGTCTTGTACACTTTGTGTGTTGATCAACTTGATTCACTCTTTGACTTAGTCGTGATCAACCTTGTATCATGTCTTGTCTATGACCAATCTTTGGATAATTCCTTGAATAACACATTGGTTATCACATAATCTCCTTGAAACCAACAAATGGTCTTCAAGAAATACCACACTTCAGCACGGTGTAATGAGTCAGTACCACAGTCTGTGCATGTCGCAGTTCAGTACTATCTCAGAGCTGACTAGGACGAGGCCGGCGCGTTCGGTCTTAGCAGGCTCGGTCGGACCTCACTCTCGCTCGACCTCACTCTCGTGCTCCCTCCTCTCTCCGATTCGCCGTCGCCCGCCGCAGCCTCAACCGGCTCGCCATCGCGCCATGGAGGACGAGAGCAGCCAGGACTCCAGCGTGCAATACATGAACCTCTCCGACGACGAAGGCATGCATTACCGTGTGAGTTGTAGAGCTAGGGTTAGGGTTAGGTCGTGCTGAATTGTGGTATCTCCTATGTACAAATTCTACGAATATACTCAAGGTGACCATTAGTACATAAAGAATGCCATCAATTACCAAAACAACACATGTGGGCATCATGCACTTTCACCTTGTTTTAAAATATATCAATATTTTTTGACAAATACATGAACATTTTAACTCAGTGATACTTACTGGAGCTACACAAAGCATCTTGTGTAAATGCGTCATTTTTTTAATATTACATGAATGTTGGTGATAATTTTATTTAGGTGTGCAATTTTTTATATGCACTAGTAAAGCTGTGTACTGAGTTTTGATATGATTTTTTCCGACATGGTAAAAGCAACTAGTTTTTTTAAGACAATAGAATCGAATTCCCTCACATACACCCATCCCTACGAACCACGCACGCACACACGCCCTATCCCTTTGAGTACCGTCTTCTCTCACTGAACAGACATCACCAGAGGCCTGAAATAAGTTCAGAAATAATGTGAACACCAATGTCAAGTCTAGGATTTGAACCATGTAGGGCTTGGGTTCCATTAATTGTCCTCCTAACCACCCAACCATATGTTGGTTCGCAAAAGCATCTAATTTCAATAATATGAAAACCGATCAGATTTGCCCGCAAAAACAAAACTCCAGTTAGCCAAAAAGTTAATATTCGTCGTCTTTTATCCAGGTTCTGTGTATAGCTAGCACGGATGCACGGTAAGAGAAGGGGATCATGTAGTATTAAATTTATGGACGTATCTGTACTTACCTAGGCGTTGGATCCTCATAGTACTTAGTTAATTTGTTAGATGTTAAGCAATGCCAGTCGGCAGTCGCTTTACGTCCAGGGTCGATCTCCCCAGACGTACATATGTTGTCAATCACATGCATGCACCATGGGTTGCCGCAACAATGAGTCAATAACCATCTTTCGCAGCTTCGATCAGTCACCTCTTCCCGCGCATCCTATAAATTCCCATGCAACACAGCCATACATATTACCAAACTCACAGCGAGCTGCCCACATACATACTCGCCACACATACTGAACAAACAGATCAGGTACATAGCAATGGCCAGGCCGGCGTCCTGCTTGGGAGCGGTGGCCATCGTACTGGTGGTGCTGTGCGCCGCCATGTCCTCTGCGGCTGCGCAGCCGCGCCGCCCGCTGCCGCCGAACTCCCGCGTGATCCACCCTGGACGGTTCGGCAAGAGGACGCAGACACTCACCTGCGACAACACCAAGGACAAGAGGAACCCCTGCGTGGCCACCTGCGACAAGCGCTGCCCCAACGAGTGCCTCGTCCTCTGCCCCAGCTGCAAGACATACTGCTGTAAGCATATACTCCCTCCATTTTTGTATACAAGGCCTTCAATCTTTTCCCAGTCTCAAGCCATGCAAGCCCTTCTTTTTGAACCTTTTTAAGTGACAAAGATCCAAGACAATTCGATCTTGGACCTCCCTATATTTCTGAAGATGCACAAAGTTTAATGAATACAATGGTACTAATGCTTTAGATCAGCAACCTCAATACTAATTACAAAATCTTCTTGAAGTGTGTGACTTCTACCCTGGGATGTCCTGCGGTGATCCCCGCTTCACCGGCGCCGATGGCAACAACTTCTACTTCCACGGCAAGAAGGACCAGGACTTTTGTGTCGTCTCGGACGCTGACCTCCATATCAACGCTCACTTCATCGGCAAACGCAACCCCTCCATGAGCCGAGACTTCACATGGATCCAGGCCTTGGGCATTCGCTTTGCGGACCACCGCCTCTACTTGGGTGCTCAGAAGACCTCCAAGTGGGATAATGACGTCGACCGCCTCGAGTTGACCTTCGACGGAGCACCGATCGACATCGTTGCTGACATTGGCTCGCAATGGCAATCCACCGCCATGCCTGCCATGACCGTTACGAGGACCTCCATGACCAATGGTGTGAGGGTCGAGCTTAAGGGTGTGTTCGATATCATGATTAAAGTAGTGCCAATCACGGAGGAGGACTCCCGCATCCACAACTATGACGTGACAGAGGATGACAGCCTCGCGCATTTGGACATTGGGTTCAAGTTCTACGGCCTCACCGACGATGTTCATGGCATTCTCGGGCAAACCTACCGCTCCAACTACGTCAACAAGCTCAATGTGAGTGCTAGCATGCCTGTGATGGGTGGTATAGCAAGCTATGTCTCCTCCAACATCTTCGCCACCGACTGCAAGGTCGCTAGGTTCGGCCACAATGGTGGCATCTCCATGGTCACAGCCAGGGCCAACTAAACTATTGCTCAAGAAAACATCGGTTAATGTAAACGGCCTACTGATTGGCCAGTACCGGTATGTGAGAATGTAACGCTTGACATTATTTTGAATAAAAGTTACCGGCCTTCTAGAAAAAAATGGAATTGACTCTCACGCAGCAAAATGTAATGGGGGTTCCCTGTTTCTGCTGTTTTTTATGTCAGCGTGATGTCATGTGCAAAGTACTCTGTAGTTTTTGTTTTGTCCTCCTACTCTAGTTCTAGCACTTCCTACATATCACAAATACATGTTGTATTTATATTGGGTTGAGCTTCTAGATTTACCCTTAGGGCTTTGGCGAACCTAGGTGTATGTACAGTTTTGACTATCATTGGTTTATTTTATGTATTATATATGTATTGTATATATACATTAGTGTAGGACATGCAAATGGGTAAACTACTAGTGTGTATTTGTGGCTGTCGAGCTCCACAAGTCTCGGTTTAAAAAATAAATTAAGAAGCACATACAGAAGTTATAAAAAAATTGAAAAAAAGTTAAAACCTGTAGTCGTTCAGTACGGGTTCGTAATTTTTTGTAATAAAATATTATGATTTGTAAGCTACACAGAAAAAACAAAAATCCAGCCCAACAAAAAAATTCGGCGCAAATACATATTTGTCTTTTTTCCTACGCCACGTGTGAAAGTGTATTGTTATATAATTTCACACATACGTAGTACACATGTGTATGTGTATTCACCTTTTTTTTTTAATTTCTTGGGACATACAAATACAGCATCTTAGCTACCTGGACTCCTGGAGCGGGCCTCCATTAGCTTTTTTCGGGTAGGTAAACTACTCGCTATTGTTGGAATATGGCATTTTTTATGAGAAGAAATATGGCATGTTGACCAAATTGAACCGTTGTGATGATATGGAATGATTTCTTGCAGGAGTGAACAATTTTTCGCTTGCCTCGACTAGACTTCTTTTTATGCTCTAGGCGAGGCATTTGGCCGTGGCCGCACCTAAGTGTGCTTAAGCGCAACCTAATTGTTGCCTTTTCGAACAGAGAAATTAATAGACGAATCTGCTTACGTAGGCGTTCGATCTTCTGGTTGATGCGATGCTAAGCGATGCCAGTCGCTTTGCGTCCAGGATCGATCTCCCAAACGTGCATGCATACGTTGTCAATCACATGGATGCATCATGGGTTGCGCGCAACAATAAGTCAATGACCATCTTTCGCAGCTTCGATCAGTCATCTCCTCCCGCGCATCCTATAAATTCCCATGTGCAACACAGGCATCCATCATATCAAACTCACTACGAGCTCCTCACTTACTGAACAGAGATGAGCCAATTAAGCTAGCACACGCAGGCCCCAGGTACGTAGCAATGGCCAGGCCAGCGTCGTGCATGGGAGCAGTCGCCACCGTGCTGGTGGTGCTGTGCGCCGCCGTATCCTCTGCGGCCGCGCAGCCGCGCCGCCCGCTGCCGCCGAACTCCCGCGTGATCCGCCCTGGACGGTTCGGCAAGAGGGCGCAGACTCTCACCTGTGACTTCACCCCCTGCGTGGCCACCTGCCCCAAGCGCTGTCCCGAGGAGTGCCTTGTCGTCTGCTCCTCCTGCAAGACATACTGCTGTAAGACATCCCAATCTTTCCATAGTCTCAAGCCATGCATGCCCCTTTTTCCTTGAATGATGGTAGATTGAGGACAATTCGGTCTTAGATCTCAACATCCATCTGAAGATGCACGAACATTTAATTATTGCAATGGTAATTAATGCTCTAGACCGGTAGTGACGTTCTTTTTGATGATGATGCTAACGACAAAACCTTCTTGAAGTGTGTGACCTCTACCCTGGGTTTATCTGCGGCGACCCTCGCTTCACTGGTGGTGATGGCAACAACTTTTACTTCCACGGCAAGAAGAACCAGGATTTCTGCATCGTCTCCGACGGCAACCTCCATATCAACGCCCACTTCATCGGTAAACGTGACCCGTCCATGAGCCGCGACTTCACATGGATCCAGGCCGTAGGTGTCCGCTTCGCGGACCACCGCCTCTACGTGGGTGCCAGGAAGACCGCCAAGTGGAAGAATGACGTCGATCGCCTCGAGTTGGCCTTCGACGGAGCACCGATTGACGTCGCTCGTGACATTGGTGCACAATGGCAGTCCATCGATGTGCCTAGCCTGACCGTCACGAGGATCTCCATGACCAACAACGTGAGGGTTGAGCTCAAGGGTGTGTTCGACATCGTGACTAGAGTGGTGCCCATCACGAAGGAAGACTCACGTGTTCACAACTACGGTGTGACAGAGGATGATAGTCTTGCGCACTTGGACATTGGGTTCAAGTTCTACGACCTGACTGGTGATGTTCATGGTGTTCTCGGCCAAACCTACCGTTCCGACTACGTAAACAAGTTCAACGTGAGTTCTAGCATGCCGGTGATGGGGGGTGTTGCAAGCTTTGTCTCATCCGACATCTTCGCCACCGACTGCAAGGTCGCTAGGTTCGGCTTTAATGCCAAAATCTCCATGGTCACTGCCAAGGCCAACTAAATTGTTGCTCAAGACTACATCGGTTAATGTATCCGCATAATGATTGGCCTGGGAATAATATGTGGAAATTGTAATGTTTAGCATCATTCTGTGTCCAAAGCTGAAAAAGAAAAAACAATGGAATTAACATTGACGTGACAAACGGTAATGGTGCTTCCCTGTGTTGTGCATCATTCTGTGTCCAAAGCTCTGGAAAAAGAAAAAACAATGGAATTAACTGTGATGCCATGTGCAAATTACTCTTTAGTTTTGCGTTGTTGTCCTACTCTAGTTCTAGCGCTTCCTTCGTATCACAGTAAACATGTTTTTTAAATGGAAACACTCTTCTAAATTTATCCTTGTCCATTAATTTTCACTATAGTAGGCTTCTTTCCTGAAAGAGGCGGAGTGGATACATATTTGTTGTTCGGGTCGATTAGGAGCTGCCATATATCTCAGGAGCTAGATCACTTTCTGGTGAACAAATCTGAAATTGCCTCAGCAAAAGGCGATGGAACTGGTCCAAAAGTACATTCAGCTTCATTGCCAATTAGGTATCATTGGGAGCGTCAAGATGGATTAATTGACTAAGTGTCGGATCGGTCAATTTGAACAAATGATAGTTCAAGAACATGTTGTTCAGACTTAAAACATGTATATATGATGTGGAGGGAGCACTAATTTGTAATGCGCCACTGAGTTTAGACACTAGAATGTTAAAACTGTCTGAACATAAGTCCATAACTACCATGGATGGATACAAGTCCTAATTGTATTTAATATATTTATACTATAGCAAACAAGCGGTAACGACCAAGTTCGAGTACTTCTAATGGCTCCACGTATGCGAAATATTGATCCAAACGATTAGTAATACTAATGTGACGGAGAGACTGTCCACTTAGTTTTCGCTGTAGTTGCGTGAGACGGGACCGACTTTAACGTAGGGTTACTGTAGGTCAATGCATCTTTCTGGCGCGCGCGGCGGGTCAGACCTCTATATATTTCAAGGACGGACCGTAGAACGAATGCTGAATGTGGCGCAACATGCAGCCATGCATGCAGGATCCGTGCTTAGTTCCAGCAAATCGACATACCTACGCATTTTATAACTAATACTGTATTAGAAAACATACAAGTTGCAGCTATGTGTATGTTCCACTTTACTTCCGGCTGCAGCCATCCCGGCCTAAAAGTCGCACCCATCCATCCTCCCATATACCTCCATAAGAATCCAATGGTGTGTTTGGTTGTAGTTTGCAACAGTAGTTGCATTGCATGTCCATCTTCAGCCAGTCTAGTTCTTGAAATGCAGTCTCATATGCAGGAGATACAACCTGCTTGGTTGCCTGCATCGCATGAAGGGGCACTTACCCCCCTACTGTTTGGTTGCCGTTTTTGTGCTTAGGATGTGAGCAGATGCAAACTTCGGTTGTTTGGTTGTAAACATCGTTTGTGTTCTGCTCACCCCATTCAAATGTGATGGCCCTATCACCACATGATCAGCACAACAGTAAGATCAAACAAATCAAGCAACCAAATGAAATCGAACACAGCAAGCAAGGAAATGACAGCAAACTACTTGACTACATAGCATAAGTCTAGATTAACAGCAGGGGCATCCTCCTTCCCTGCTCCATGCCAGAGTGCTGCTCCCGGCCAAAATATGAACAAGTTCCCAGCACAAGTCTCGCAAACACCATAAAAGTTCAACACTAACACCTTCTTTAACTTAACTACATAGCCTGCTCTATGTCACCCACGCAGTTGTGCCTGGTGCGACGGAACCTGCACATGACCGAGGAGCCGTGGTTGTAGATCTAAACCTTCAGTCTGAGTCCTGAGATGCGCACATCGACGAGGTCGCCGGGGACGATCCGGTGGCGGCGGCAGAAGTAGTTCCAGCCCCGGCCAAGCGTCATGTGCCCCTCGAAGTTCTGGACCTGCACCCAAAACATTCACCGCTTGTTCGCCGATAGTCTGACCACGTGCGGGAGCCGCTTGATGACCAACCAGGTGTTCATCACCTCCACGAACTTGCATGGGACGACGAGCATGGCGAGGTCCTCGTTGTCCTTGATTTGCTTGTAGAAGCGGAGCGGCTCCCGGCCCCCCTACTTGTGGCCCTGCCTCGGAGATCGTCCCCTTGAATGAGGCAGACTCATGAAGGCGATCCTGCCAGGCAGGTCCACCGTCCTGAGCCACCTATTCAAGGGGATGAAATCCTCGGCGCCCTCATGTAATGCCTAGTATGTGACTATGTCTCCCACGTGTCGAGGCACGACTTAGAGACATAATCACATACTAGAATGATCTCAAGTATGATATGTTTGCACAACTCATGTAAAAGGAGGGATGAAGATGTAAAATAGTAGTTGGCTTACACTTGCCACGTCACACAATGAAATACATTAACATTCATCATCCAAACAACATCAGAGTCCGACTACGGACGAAATCCAAATGAAAGATACCATAAATAAAACACCACAAGGTCCCGATCATCCTAGTAAGAGCCCTACTGATCCTCGGGATAAGACACGTAGTAACGTCCACGCTCTTCATCGAACTCCCAATACAACTCTGACCCACCACCTGTGCAGTTCTCCATGGTACCTGCATCTGGTGTTATGTTGAATCTGTGAGCCACAAAGGACTCAGCAATCCCGTTCCCGGGTAGCAATACTATCAAAGCCTTAGGTGTGGAGAAGGCTTAAAACAAGGTTGCAGCAGCACTAGCACTAACTTACGGCTTTAGAGCGAGGAGAGAACAAGTGCCAACGATCGTCAAAGCTGATCACGAAGTGATCCTATCTACTCACGATCAAACATAACCCCACCGTGTTCACTTCCCGAACCCCTTCGGAAAGAGACCATCACGGTTACTCACGCTGGTAGTGTATTATGAACATGGTGTCAAGTTATCTACAACCGGATATTAACAAATTCCCATCTGCCACATAACCGCCGGCACGGCTTTCGAAAGATCAAACCCTGCAGGGGTGTCCCAACTTAGCCCATCACAAGCTCACAATCTGCGAAGTCGCAACTCCAAGGTGGGAAGACCCGAGTATTCTCGGAATCCCGTGCTCAAGATATTCCGGCAAAGGTAAAACTAATCCAGCAAGACCTCCCAGCGTGCCGACACCCAGATAGTAGCCGCGCGTATCTCGTCTCAGGCCACGACCGGATGGGCGATTCTACAGGTTATACCAGATACCTCGGGTTTCCCCAAGGCGGCCCCGCAGAACCCCCAGTTTGGACCAACACTCATGAGGAGCACTGGCCCGGGTTGTTGATTAAGTCCTCGGGTTTGCAACGCCCTATGCAAGTTTTAGTTATTAGGCAAAAATAAAACCAAAGTTGGGCCTTGCTGGAAAAGCTTTAGCACTAAGCGAGTTATCGAGAGGGGCCCATAAACCCCAACCGTGTTAGGGACGCAAAAATCAAGGAACATAACACCGGTTTAACGGTTCCTAGGGTGGCATGAGTGGAACAAAACATCAAGCAAGAGACTTAGGCTTCCACCCATTACCAATATATAGATGATTTAGTTTAACAGTTTATATATTCTGATATCCCAACAGTACTTCATCATGAAGCAAGAATCTTCAAGTCTTCACCTGCAACTAACAACGCTATAAGAGGGGCTGAGCGAAGCTTACATAGCCAAACAACGGTTTGCTAGGTGGGTGGTTAGAGAGTTTCATGGCAACAATAGGAGGCTGACAAACAGACATAGCCATCGAGGCAATATCTAAAGAGCGAGTCATCTAGCATAGGCAAAGATAGTAGTGATATCTGGGTATGGTCATCTTTCCTGTTGATTCCACGGATGGATCGTAACATTGCTCCTCAAACTCAGCCTCGGTAGTAACCTCGTACTCCGTATCGTCACTGGGCTCTAACCAACACAACAAGCAACACCGGAACAACAATCAATCATCGTGCAATTCTCAACCGCATGATGCATGAACATGAAGCTTATGGACATAGGAAGAAATGATGCATGGCCTAGGGTCACAAGAGTGCAAAATCATCAAAGCAATAAGATCACCCACGTGAAAGAAAACAAACAAAAGAACAACTTACAAGTTTATGTAGATTATTCAAACAAGCACCCAACAAGTTTAAAGGGGTTGGTTAACATGGCAAGGGTGCAACTAAGATTATAGCAACATGCTAGCATAATTAAATGGGCTCGAAATAACAAACAACAATTTCCAGAAACTCCCAAAATTAATTAATTGCATTTGGGACAGATCTGAAAAACTTCTGGTATAAAGTTTTCAAACATGCAGAACAACAACACCATAATATTCTACACATTTTTCCACCCCAAATGCATATAAAGTTTGTTACATTTGGAGTTGTAGATATTTTGTTATGAATTTTACAAGTTTAGGCATATTTAAAACAAGAATAATCCAAACAACATTTTAAATGCTTTTAAACATGGCAACAAACAGCGTATTCATAAACTACATGAAATTCTAAGCATTTTTCATATACAACTTATTTCCATCAGATGAATATATCAACAAATATTAATTAAACAAAGAAAGTGCAGAAAAGAAAAGAAAAACACAAAACAGAAATTAAAATACAGGCGTAGAGGTGGAACTGACCCAGGCCTAACTAGCCAGAGCCACTGACAAGGGAGCCCAGCTGCACTGAGGTGGCTCCAGCGGGTGCGCGAGGGGGCTGGAGGCGGCTGAGTGGCTGGCAGGTGGGGCCTACTTGTCAGCCTCTCGCGAAAAACAAAAGGGAGGCGAATGCCCACTGCCCCCGCACGGATTCGAACCCACGACCTGTTGCATAACTGACGGAGACCCAAGCCACTGAGCTAAGCGATCGATCTTGACAGAATACAGGTGCGATGCATGAAGACTTAACTGAAGATGCAGTAGCAGGGGAAAAGCAGGGCTCATCAGAGCTGCTCCGGCGACCAAAACTGACGGCGGAGGCAAGCGGAGTGCTCCTGGAGGAGTTCCGCACCCACTCGATGCACTTGCGGCCACTAGCATGCACTACAACGCCGACGGCGAGCACTTGACAGAACGGCGGCGGCGGGCAACGATGAGACGATGCAATGGCCTAGGCGGAGCGGCGACTGCGCTGGCAGCATCTACGCGACGAGCTGAAGCGAACGGGCAGCAAGAGACGGCCTACGGTGGTCGGGGCACGCACCGGAGACGAGGCCCGACGGCGACGAGCTCGGGTGCTCAATGAACTCGGTGCTAGACGGTGCTAAGGAGGGGGAAAGGGCACGAGGAGGTCGAGGCACTCACCAAGAACACGGAGGTGTGTTTGGCTGGCCCGGAGGTGGCCGGAGTCGACGACGGCGAGGCTCGAACAATTGCGGGCGCCGGAGTGGAAGAAGAGGAAGAAGACAACGTCGATGAGGCGATCGACTCCGCGTAGAGGACGTAGTCAACGCAGTCGACGACGGGGAAGCAGATGGACACGATTGGCAAGGCCGAGGTCGACGCGAGGCACGCCGGCGACGAGCTGGCGCTCCCAGATGCGTGCGGGACTGCTCTGGATCGGCGGATCTGGTGAATCTTGGCTCTCCAGGCGGCGGGAGGAGGAAGAGGAACCCTAGGGAAAGGGGCTGGACACGCTGCGGGTTTAAAAGGAGGGCTCTGATCGCGAGGCCTCGACGTCCGTGATCACGGCGCGACGGCGAGCGCGCGCTCTGGCTCAGCCACGCATGACGGAGGTAGACAACGACGCGGGGATGTGAGGCTGACAAGTGGGGCCAGGGGAAAAAATGAATGGCGCGATTGCACGCGACGCTGGCTGGCTGGGCCGCTGCGGAAGAGAAGAGATGGGCCGCGGGGCTGCTGTGGAGAAGGACTGGGCCTGGGGGGGAGGAGGATGAGGTGGCCCAAACCACTGCTGTGAAGGAAATATGCCCTAGATGCAATAATAAAGTTGTTATTTATATTTCCTTATATCATGACAAATGTTTATTATTCATGCTAGAATTGTATTAACCGGAAACTTAGTACATGTGTGAATACATAGACAAAACAGAGTGTCCCTAGTATGCCTCTACTAGACTAGGTCATTGATCAAAGATGGTTATGTTTCCTAACCATAGACATGAGTTGTCATTTGATCAACGTGATCACATCATTAGGAGAATGATGTGATGGACAAGACCCATCTGTTATCTTAACACTATGATCGTTTAGTTTTACTGCTATTGCTTTCTTCATGACTTATACATGTTCCTATGACTATGAGATTATGCAACTCCCGAATACCGTAGGAACACCTTGTGTGCTATCAAACGTCACAACGTAACTGGGTGATCATAAAGATGCTCCACAGGTGTCTTCGAAAGTGTTCATTGTGTTGGCATAGATCAAGACTAGGATTTGTCACTCCGAGTGTCGGAGAGGTATCTCTGGGCCCTCTCGATAATGCACATCATAATAAGCCTTGCAAGCAAAAGACTAATGAGTTAGTCACGAGATGATGCATTACGGAACGAGTAAAGATACTTACCGGTAACGAGATTGAACTAGGTATAAAGATACCGACGATCGAATCTCGGGCAAGTAACATACCAATGACAAAAGGAACAACGTATGTTGTCATGCGGTTTGACCGATAAAGATCTTCGTAGAATATGTAGGAGCCAATATGAGCATCCAGGTTCCGCTATTGGTTATTGACCGGAGATGAGTCTCGGTCATGTCTACATAGTTCTCGAACCCGTAGGGTCCGCACGCTTAACGTTTGATGACGATCGGTATTATGAGTTTATGAGTTTTGATGTACCGAAGGAGTTCGGACTCCCGGATGAGACCGGGGACATGACGAGGAGTCTCGAAATGGTCGAGACGTAAAGATCGATATATTGGACGACTATATTCGGACATCGGAAAGGTTCCGAGTGATTCGGGTATTTTTTGGAGTATATGGGCCTTATTGGGCCATACGGGAATAGAGGAGAAAGGCCAAAAGGAAGGAGGCGCGCGCCCCCCCTCTGGTCCGAATTGGACAAGGGGTGCAGCCCCTTTTTCCTTCTCCCTCTCCACCTCTTTCCTTCTCTCCTACTCCAGAAAGGAAAGAGGAATCCTACTAGGACTTGGGAGTCCTAGTAGGACTCCCCACACTTGGCGCGCCCCCTCTAGGGCCGGCCTCTCCTTTCTCCTTTATATACGGGGGCAGGGGGACAGCCTAGAAGACACAAGTTGAATTGTTTTAGCCGTGTGCGGTGCCCCCCTCCACAGAAACACACCTCGGTCATACAGTTGCAGTGCTTAGGCGAAGCCCTGCGCCGGTAGATACATCATATCCGTCACCACGCCGTCGTGCTAACGAAACTCTCCCGTGAAGCTCAACTGGATCAAGAGCTCGTGGGACGTCATCAAGCTGAACGTGTGCTGAACGCGGAGGTGCCGTACGTTCGGTGCTTGATCGGTTGGATCGCGAAGAAGTTCGACTACATCAACCGCGTCACTTGACGCTTCCGCTCCCGGTCTACGAGGGTACGTAGACACACTCTCCCTCTCGTTTCTATGCATCTGGTAGATAGATCTTGCGTGATCGTAGGAAAATTTTAAAATACTACGTTCCCCAACAGTGGCATCATGAGCCAGGTCTATGCGTAGATGATATGCACGAGTAGAACACAATGAGTTGTGGGCGATACTAGTCATACTGCTTACCAGCATGTCATACTTTGCTTCGGCGGTATTGTGAGATGAAGCGTCCTAGACCGACATTATGCGTACGCTTACGCGCGACTGGTTTCACCGTTATGAGCACTCGTTGCTTAAAGGTGACTGGCGGGTGTCTGTCTCTCTCACTTTAGCTGAATCAAGTGTGGCTACGCCCAGTCCTTGTGAAGGTTAAAACAACACATACTTGACGAAACATCGTTGTGGTTTTGTATGCGTAGGTAAGAACGGTTCTTGCTAAGCCCGTAGCAGCCACGTAAAACTTGCAACAACAAAGTAGAGGACGTCTAACTTGTTTTTGCAGGGCATGTTGTGATGTGATATGGTCAAGACATGATGAGATATACGGTTTTGTATGAGATGATCATGTTTTGTAAAGTTATCGGCAACTGGCAGGAGCCATATGGTTGTCGCTTTATTGTATGAAATGCAATCGCCATGTAATTGCTTTACTTTATCACTAAGCGGTAGCGATAGTCGTAGAAGCAATAGTTGGCGAGACGACAACGATGCTACGATGGAGATCAAGGTGTCGCGCCGGTGACGAAGGTGATCATGACGGTGCTTTGGAGATGGACATCAAAAGCACAAGATGATGATGGCCATATCATGTCACATATTTTGATTGCATGTGATGTTTATCTTATTATGCTTCTTATTTTGCTTAGAACGACGGTAGCATTATAAGATGATCCCTTACTAAATTTCAAGGTATAAGTGTTCTCCCTGAGTATGCACCGTTGCGAAAGTTCATCGTGCCGAGACATCACGTGATGATCGGGTGTGATAAGCTCTACGTTCAAATACAACGGGTGTAAGCCAGTTTTGCACAAGCAGAATACTCGGGTTAAACTTGACGAGCCAAGCATATGCAGATATGGCCTCGGAACACTGGAGACCGAAAGGTCGAGCGTGAATCATATAGTAGATATGATCAACATAAGATGTTCACCATTGAAAACTACTCCATCTCACGTGATGATCGGACATGGTTTAGTTGATTTGGATCACGTGATCATTTAGATGACTAGAGGGATGTCTATCTAAGTGGGAGTTCTTATGTAATATGATTAAATTGAACTTTAATTTATCATGAACTTAGTCCTGGTAGTATTAGCATATCTATGTTGTAGATCAATAGCTCGCGATGTTGCTCCACGTTTATTTTTTATATGTTCCTAGAGAAAACTAAGTTGAAAGATGTTAGTAGCAATGATGCGGAATTGTTCCGTGATCTGAGGATTATCCTCATTGCTGCATAGAAGAATTATTTCCTTGATGCACCGCTAGGTGACAGACCTATTGCAGGAGCAGATACAGACGTTATGAACGTTTTGACAAAAGCTCGGTATGATTACTACTTGATAGTTTAAGTGCACCATACTTTACGGCTTAGAACCGGGACTTCAAAAACGTTTTGAACGCCACGGAGCATATCAGATGTTCCAAGAGTTGAAATTAGTATTTCATAGTCATGCCCGTGTCGAGAGGTATAAGACCTCTGACAGTACTTTGCCTACAAGATGGAGGAGAATAGCTCAACCAGTGAGCATGTGCTCAGATTGTCTGGGTACTACAATTACTTGAATCAAGTAGGAGTTAATCTTCCAGATAAGATAGTAATTGACAAAGTTCTCTAGTCACTATCACCAAGTTACTTCGTGATGAACTATAATATGTAAGGGATGACGAAGGTAATTCCTGAGCTCTTCGCGATGCTGAAATCGGCGAAGGTAGAAATCAAGAAAGAGCATCAAGTGTTGATGGTTAATAAGACCACTTGTTTCAAGTAATGGGCAAAGGGATAGAAGGGGAACTTCAAGAAGAATGACAAGCAAGTTGTCACTCCCATGAAGAAACACAAAGCTAAACTCAAGCCTGAAACTAAGTGCTTCTACTGCAAAGGAAATGGTCACTGGAAGTGGAACTGCCCTAGATATTTGGCGGATAAGAAGGATGGCAAAGTGAACAAAGGTATATTTGATATACAGATTATTGATGTGTATTTTACTAGTGTTCATAGCAACCCCTCGGTATTTGATACTGGTTCAGTTGCTAAAGAGTAGTAACTCGAAATGGGAGTTGCATAATGAACCGAAACTAGTTAAAGGATGAAGTGACGATGTGTATTGGAAGTAGTTCCAAGATTGATATGATCATCATCGCACACTCCCTATACTTTCGGGATTAGTGTTGAACCTAAATAAGTGTTATTTGGTGTTTGTCTTGAGCATGAATATGATTTGATCATGTTTATTACAATACGGTTATTCATGTAGGTTAGAGAATAATTGTTGTTCTGTTTACATGAATAAAACCTTCTATGGTCATACACCCAATGAAAATGGTTTGTTGGATCTCGATCGTGTGATACACATATTCATAATATTGAAGCAAAAAGATGCAAGGTTAATAATGATAGTGCAAATTATTTGTGGCACTGCCGTTTAGGTCATATTGGTGTAAAGCGCATGAAGAAACTCCATAGTGATGGAATTTTGGAATCACTTGATTATATATCACTTGGTGCTTGCGAACCATGCCTCATGGGCAAGATGACTAAAACTCCGTTCTCCGGAACTGTGGAGCGAGCAACAGAGTTGTTGGAAATCATACATACTGATGTATGCGGACCAATGAGTGTTGAAGCTCGCGGCGGGTATCGTTATTTTCTGACCTTCACTGATGATTTGAGCAGATATGGGTATATCTACTTAATGAAGCACAAGTCTGAAACATTTGAAAAGTTCAAAGAATTTCAGAGTGAAGTGGAGAATCATCGTAACAAGAAAATAAGAGTTTCTACGATATGATCGTAGAGGTAAAATATTTGAGTTAGCGAGTTTGGCCTTCAGTAAAAACAATGTGAAATAGTTTCACTACTCACGCCACCTGGAACACCATAGTGAATTGGTGTGTCCGAACGTCATAACCGTACTTTATTAGATATGGTGCGATCGATGATGTCTCTTACCGATCTACCACTATCGCTTTTGGGGTTATGCATTAGAGACAGCTACATTCACGTTAAATAGGGCACCATCTAAATCCGTGGAGATGACACTGTATGAACTGTGGTTTGACGAGAAACCTAAGCTGTCATTTCTTTATGTTTGGGACTGCGATGCTTATGTGAAAAAGTTTCAACATGATAAGCTCGAACCCAAATCGGAGAAGTAAATCTTCATAGGATACCCAAAAGAAACTGTTGGGTACACCTTCTATCACAGATCCGATGGAAAGGTCTTTGTTGCTATGAGTGGATCCTTTCTAGAGAAGGAGTTTCTCTCGAAAGAAGTGAGTGGGAGGAAAGTAGAGCTTGATGAGGTAATTGTACCTTCTCCCGAATTGGAAAGTGGAACATCACAGAAACTAGTTCCAGTGATTCCTACACCAATTAGTGAGGAAGCTAATGATGATGATCATGAAACTTCAGATCATGTTTCTGCTGAACGTCGTAGATCAACCAGAGTACGTTCCGCACCAGAGTGGTACGGCAACCCAGTTCTGGAAGTCATGTTACTAGACCATGATGAACCTGCGAACTATGAGGAAGCAATGATGAGCCCAGATTCCGCAAAATGGCTTGAGGCCATGAAATCTGAGATGGGATCCATGTATGAGAACAAAGTGTTGATGACCCACAACCGTAGGGGATCTATTGCAGCGTTTTCGATAAGTAAGAGTGTCGAACCCAACGAGGAGCAGAAAGTATTGATAAGCGATTCTGAGCAAGAAATTACTGCAAGCACTTAAAGATAGCTTTTTAGGGGTTTTCTCGATATAAGCAACAGGAAAGTAAAAGCAAGCAATGTAAAAGGCACTGAGAGTAACAAGTGGCCCAATCCTTTCTTAGCAAAGGAGAGGCCTAGCAACTGAACTTATAAAGGCTAAAGCGTTCTTGAGGACACACGGGAGAGGTAGTCATGTGCTTTCACCATATTCCGTATCGATACTATGTTATGTGTTGATAAGTGTTGAGTGGGTGGATCTATGCTAGTACACTCTCTAGACTAAGATGAGTGCACTCTTATGATTAAACACCTTGCAAGCATCCGCAAATACAAGATAGTATTTAAGGCAAAAGCCTAACCATAGCAATACGATCGAGGATCCATTGTTCCCTTATGCAAAAGCGTGCGAACTGGGGTTCAGGTTTCTGTCACTCCGGCAACCCACCATAAGCATTCTTTGTACACAATGTATTCTCCTAGGTCCTTAATAAGGCGAAGTGTTGAGTGTTCGACTCACACAACACCACTAGTAGAATGACAACGCAACTTAAGTATCAAACAACACATATTACTTCAACAGCATATGACTACTAACGACAAGACTTTCCCCATGTCCTCAAGAACTAAGGTAACTACTCACGAGACATAAAAGAGATCATGATCAGTGGAGATAAATGGGTGATAAACAATCTGGACATAATAATATTTCTCCAACAAAACTCAATAGCATTCACCACAAGTAGTAATCAACACCGATGGAGTAGAGAGGATAGGTAGTACGAGTTACAGCACAAGTTGCAATTGTGAGATGAGATTTGGATGAAGATGGAGATGGTGCTGGTGTTGGGGATGATGTTGATGATGATCTCGATGATGCCCGTGACGATGATGATGATGATGGCGACGATCTCCCCTTCCGGGAGGTGATCTCCCCGGCGGAATCTGCCCGCCGGAGATGGCTTTTTCTTCTCTGTAGGTTTCCGCCACGGAGCGGCGGCGGAACTCCGTAATAACTCCCGTTTTAGGGTTTTCAGATAACGGGGAGTATATAGGCAAAAGGGGGCAGCCGGAGGGGGGCCAGGGGCTCCAGGCGCCCCCCGGCGCGGCCAGGGGGGCGCCCCCAGGGCGCCTGGGCACCATGTGGCCCCCCTCTGGTTGCCCTTTCGCATGTCTTCGTGATTCGTCCGGAAAATATCCTCCGTCGATTTTCAGGTAATTTGGAGGTATTCTTCTTCAGCAACTCAGCGTCCACTTTTTATCGCTGAATCCTGCGTCTGCTGCTTCGGCACCGGAAAGTTGCAAACTGTGTAAAATAGGCCAAAACAACATAAGAACATCATCGTAATGTGAAATATATCAATGAATAAGGATAAATTATGATACAAAATAGTGATGCATTTTGGACGTATCAACACCCCAAGCTTAGACCTTGCTTGTCCCCAAGCGAATACTGAGCTCGGTAAACCTGTCCACAAGTTTAGAGAGTGAAGTGTCGATAAATAGAATACGGACAAGAAGCATCACAGTTTCTTCACCAACTCAAATATCCTCAACAGCAATCTTCAACTCATAAGGCCCTTATAAAAGAGTGGTAACACTTATATTCGGAAGTAGGGCTAAGGAAACTCATTGAATCATGGCAAACATGTTCTTTGGTCAAAGAACAACTAATAACTTTTACTTTTGCTCTTTCTTTATGTTTTGATGAGATTAATTGAAGCTTTTGAAAGAACATGTTTATCAGGCAAGAAGTGAAAGTGTTAACACAAAGGAAGATATTTGCCTTAGCTGGGCTTGACAAACAACTTACTTATCAAATGATAATGTCAACAAGGATATGATATGACAAATCTTAATGCAACTCTATATGAATGAATCCTTATCAACATCAAATGTCTGCTCTCTTTGAGAAATAGAAAGGAGTAGGAATGACTGACTCAATCGAAAATTAAAAGATAGGCCCTGCTCTAGGGTAGTAGGGAAAACTCATGTGCTATCCTTAAATCAAACAGAATGAAAACAAGTTTTGAGAGGTGCATGATTTGTCAACGAATGCTAATAGATAACTCAATTACTTCTTGAGCTGGACAAGTTTCGAGGAACGGCTCCCGCACGAGGACGATCACATCCTCTTATTCTCCTTTGTTTATCACTGCCAAAGTTTTCTGATTTCTCATGAACAGAGCGTGAAGGAGGGTTTGTTTGTTATATTATTTTTGAGTCGGGCGCACTCTTTGCCAGTTCCTTCTCGTATTATGGGTTTGCACATTAGACATGCAATCCCGGGGTGAAGCTTGTCCATCTCAAAAAGACCATGAATTAACTATTACTTCCTCATGAGCTAAAACAGAGGCACAAAATAAAAGATTTTTGAACATTTAAGGATAACACATAAATTCTGTACTTTAGGAGGTGGTAGTGGAATACCACGAGTAGGAAGGTATGGTGGACTCATATGGAAGGTATTGGTTTAAGGGTATGGATGCACAAGCAGAATTCCGCTTAGTACAGAGTTAGGCTAGCAAAGGTTTTGAGAGAACAGACAATTGATGATGACTAAGATGCAAAACAATATAAAGCATAAACATTGAGATAAGCATAACACATCAAGTTGTCTTCCTTGTCAACATAACACTTCAAGCATAATAACATAAAGGTTTTGGCTATGTCGATATTTCTAGGAAAATCATGCTTGTTGTTATGACCAAAGCTATGTTTGCCAAGATTAAATAAAGTTTTCACAGCCATACCTGATATAAGGTCAATACTCCCCATGAGAGTCATCATATAAGGTCGATTGCGTGAAGAGAATACCGAGTGCAGCAAAAGGAACCAATAAACTTCTCATTAATATTCCATCATAGACGACTCCACACTCACGGATACAATCTCCCTACCGAAGGAGTGATAGACCTCAATGCATACACCTATTTCATATAATAACCTCCCTAAACATGATATGACTCTACTTGACTCTAAAAGACAAAATATAAAGATAAAGATACCGGGCACTCCCCCAAGCTTGGAACAAGCCAAGGGAATGCCGTTACCCAAGGAGATTTCACTCCTCATCCTTGTTGGCGTTGATCACGTAGTCCCCGGCGAAACGCTTCCATGGAAGGGGTTCTCCAGTCGCATATGAGAAGTTTGTCTCCTGAATCCTGCATTCAGCACCCATACCCATGCGCATAAACCTTAGTTCATACTCACAGTTCTGGTTATGTAGATCATAAATTTTCCCTTGGAGCTCCTCAATCCTTTCTTCAGACGCAGTGATGCTTTTCCACATCTCCTTCATCTCCTTCAGAAAGTAGGTCTTCAGCTCGTTGATGATGTCAAAGTTAGCTTCAACACCACGCTCGATCATCTTCTTGTACTCGAAGACTTCTTGCTCCACTTCTTCCAGCCTGGCCTGGATGCTCCCCTCCTTGATAGGTCCCTTCAGATCTTCTTGATGAAGGACACCGTCCTCCATCCGAACAACCTGAGGGTGCTTCTTCACCTCAGCGAGGTAAGGGTTGATGACGTTGACGACAAACTTGTCCTTGGGGGAACTTGGAGAAGCCATGGCACCTAGATTCAGTTGAAAGATTCCCTGGCAGAAACAGATTGAAAAGAAAACACACGAAATCGCAAGATACGTTGCCGGAACAATCCGGGAAAATATATAGCAAAAATTTATGCACAGAAAGGAAGGTAACGGGATAAAGCGGGGTCGGAGACGGACTCCCGGGTGTCCAGGCGCCCTGGCGGCGCGGCCAGGAGGTAGGGCGCGCCAGGGGGGCGCCTGGACCCCCTGGAGCTCGTCTCCGGCTCCACATAGGCTCAGAATTTTACTAATTTTGCAAAAACTCGTAATACGGAACTTTTATGGCGGTTCGCGATGTTTCCTTACCGTACCACATACCTTTTCTTTATTCTGCTTCTGCTGGCGTCTGAAACAGGGCTGCAACATGTTCTTCATGAGATGTTGTGTATATTATATTCACATCAACATTGACAGGGTCTCCTGCTATGTAATGTTTAAGTCTTTGCCCATTCACAACTTGAGGTTTGGTGCCTTCAAAATTGTTAATCTTAATTGCACCAGACCGATAGACCTCTTCAATATGAAATGGCCCTAACCACCTGGAAAGTAGTTTGCCTGGAGAAAACCTGAAACGGGATCTAAACAATAAAACTTTATCACCAACATTAAATTCACGTTTCAGAATCTTCCTATCATGCCACTTTTTTACCTTTTCCTTGAACATTTTAGCGCTCTCGTAAGCTTCACTTCTCCATTCATCTAGAGAAGTCAAGTTCATGAGACGCTTCTCACCAGCTAATTTTGGGTCAGCATTAAGCTCTCTAACAGCCCAGAAAGCTTTGTGCTCTAACTTTAATGGCAAATGGCAAGCCTTGCCATACACCATCTTATAAGGGGACATGCCCATGGGGTTCTCGTAAGCAGTTCTATACGCCCACAAAGCATCTCCTAACTTGTTTGACCAGTCCTTCCTATTTCTGTTTACTGTCTTCTGCAAGATCAACTTAATCTCTCTATTGGTGAGCTCAACTTGCCCACTAGTTTGAGGGTGATATGGTGAAGCAATTCTATGGTTGACATCGTATTTTGCTAAAGCTTTTCTAAAAGATCCGTGCGTGAAGTGTGATCCTCCATCAGTCATGAGATACCTTGGTACACCAAACCTAGGAAAAATTACATCTTTAAGCATTTTCAAAGATGTCTTGTGATCAGCACTTTCAGTGGGGATTGCTTCAACCCACTTGGTCACATAATCAACAGCTACTAAAATGTGAGTGTATTTGTGCGAAGAAGAAAAAGGACCCATAAAATCAAAACCCCAACAATCGAAAGGTTCAATTACTAGTGAGTAATTCATAGGCATCTCATTCCTTCTACTAATGTTACCAACTCTCTGACATTTATCACAGGCTAAAACATATTTTCTAGCATCCTTAAAGAGAGTAGGCCAATAAAAACCTGATTGAAGAACCTTATGTGCAGTCCTCTCACCGGCGTGATTTCCTCCATAGGGACTATCATGACACTGTCTGAGGATGTCCTTCTGCTCATGTTCCGGTATGCATCTTCTCACGATCCCGTCGGGACCTTCTTTGAAAAGATGTGGGTCATCCCAAAAGTAGTGCCTCAAATCATGAAAGAACTTCTTCCTTTGCTGAAATGTTAAACCTGGAGGCAAATACTTTGCAACAATAAAATTAGCATAATCTGCATACCAAGGATCGGAAAGAGATTGTACTTTTACAACGGCAAGTTGCTCGTCTGGAAAACTATCGTTGACTGGGATGGGGTCGTGCGGTATATCTTCCATCCTTGAAAGATTGTCCGCCACCGGATTGTCTTCCCCTTTCCTATCAACGATCTGCAAATCAAATTCTTGAAGAAGGAGTACCCATCTGATAAGCCTTGGCTTGGCATCCTTCTTTGTCATAAGATACTTAATGGCAGCATGATCAGTATGAATAATAACTTTGGAATCAACAATATACTGCCTAAACTTATCACAAGCAAATACTACCGCCAAGAATTCCTTCTCAGTAGTAGCATAATTCTTTTGAGCACTATCAAGGGTTTTGCTAGCATAATGTATAACATTCAATTTCTTATCAACTCTTTGTCCTAAAACAGCTCCAACAGCAAAATCACTAGCATCACACATAATCTCAAAAGGTAAATTACAGTCAGGTGGTTGTACTATAGGAGCGGTTATTAAAGCTTTCTTAAGAACTTCAAAAGCTTCCTTACAATCCTCGTTAAATACAAAAGGAACGTCCTTCTGGAGAAGATTAGTGAGGGGCCTCGAGGTCTTAGAAAAGTCTTTAATAAATCTTCTATAGAAACCAGCATGACCAAGAAAACTGCGAATACCTTTGATGTCCCTTGGATAGGGCATCTTCTCAATAGCTTCGATCTTGGCTTTGTCCACTTCAATTCCCCTTTCGAAAATCTTGTGACCAAGAACAATTCCTTTGTTAACCATGAAGTGGCACTTCTCCCAGTTGAGTACCAAATTTGTCTCCTCGCATCTCTGCAAAACTTTATTAAGATTGTGAAGACAATGGTCAAAGGAGGTTCCATAGACGGAGAAATCGTCCATGAAGACTTCCATAATATCCCCACAGAAACCATGAAAGATAGCAGACATACACCTTTGAAAAGTAGCAGGGGCATTACATAAACCAAAAGGCATACGCTTGTAAGCATAAGTACCAAAGGCACAAGTAAAAGTGGTCTTCTCTTGATCAGCAGTGTTAACATGAATTTGAGAGAAGCCAGAATAACCATCGAGATAACAAAAGTGGGTATTTTTGGATAACCTTTCAAGCATTTGGTCGATGAACGGCAACGGGTAGTGATCCTTCCTGGTCACCTTGTTCAACTTCCTGTAATCAATACACATTCTATATCCAATAATAATTCTCTGAGGTATTAGTTCATTTTTATCATTAGGAACCACAGCTGTACCTCCTTTCTTAGGAACACAATGTACCGGGCTTACCCACTTACTATCAGTTATAGGGTAGATAATACCTGCGGCTAGAAGCTTGAGAATCTCAGCTCTCACAACATCCATCATCTTCGGGTTCAACCGTCGTTGATGATCAACAACTGGTTTAGCATCAGGCTCGAGGTTGATAGTATGTTGACATATAGATGGACTAATCCCCTTAAGGTCATCAAGGGTATAGCCAATTGCGCCTTGGTGTTTATAGCGTACTTCCAATAGTCGCTCTTCTTCATATCCTGAAAGGTTAGAATTGATAATAACATGATATACTTTCTTTTCATCTAAATAAGCATACTTGAGCGTATCGGGAAGAGGTTTAAGATCGAACACCGGGTCTTCTTTCGGTTTTGATAAAATTCCCAAAGGTTCAACCGGAAGGTTGTGCTTCAGGATAGTAGGCTGCCTCAAGAATATTTCATCTAGTTCATTTCTTTCCTGCATATGCAAATCATTCTCGTGGTCCTCCATATATTGATGCAAAGGATCATTAGGGGGAATAGCAATAGAAGCAATACTTTCAATAAGTTTATCATCACTAGGGAAATTGGTACCACGAGGCTGCTTAGAGAATTTAGAAAAATTAAATTCATAGGGCTCACCATTGAATTCAACAGAAACTTTACCTTTCTTGCAATCTATTATAGCTCCACAAGTTCTAAGAAAAGGTCTACCAAAAATAATTGGACAAAAATTGTCCCTCTCTGAACCAAGTAGAAAGTCGGTAGGGTATTTTACCTTTCCACATAGGACTTCAACGTCCCTCACAATTCCGATAGGAGAGATAGTTGTTCTATTTGCAAGATGAATAGTAACATCAACCTCTTCAAGTTCACAAGGGGAAATCTCACCGATGATCTCTTCATAAAGTGAATAGGGGATAGCACTTGCACTGGATCCCAAATCGCATAGCCCATAATAATTGTGATCTCCTATTTTAACAGATACCACTGGAGTACCTGAAATTGGGCCTTTATTCTTGGCTGTGACAAGGTTAGTGGAAACAACACAAAAATTAATATTGGAATCCAAAACATCATTAGTAACAAGGTCTTTAATCAATGCAACTTGAGGATCGACCCTGATCTGGTCCTCAGGCTCATCAACACTTCTCTCACTTTTATTTATTATGCCTGTCACAAGAGAGTGCTCCCTTATCCTTGCGGGAAAAGGGGGCTGTTCATATATAACTGCAGGCAAAATAGGGTCAGCAACATGAATATCAATAGGTGGCTCTTTAAAAGGTTCATGATGCTGGTCTCTCTTCTTTTTAAAAGAATCAACGTGAGAGGCAAAATTCTTACAGAAATCAATCATTAGATGGGAATCAAGACCAATCTTAGAGCAAAAAGTATTGAAGTAATCAGTTTTCACATAGCTCTCAATATAATCATGTTCATAATTTATAGCGGGTTCAATACCTTTATCAATTTCCCAATCTTCGGTATTCCTCTGGATCCTTTCAATGAGATCCCACCTTTCTTCAACACTCTTCTTCTGAAATACCCCACTAGAGGAGGCATCCAACATCTCCTTATCCTGACGAGAAAGCCTGGCATAAAAATTTGTAAGTATAATTTCCTTGGGAAGCTTATGAATAGGGCATTTGAGCATTAGGGACTTCAATCTCCCCCAAGCTTGAGCAATGCTTTCTCCGTCACGAGACCTAAAGTTATAGATATAGTTCCTGTCTCGATGAATTTCGTGAAGAGGATAAAACTTAGTATAAAAGAGAGACATAAGCTCCTGCCAGTCAAGCAAGTGAGAGTTATCGAGAAGCCTATACCAATCTGAAGCTTTATCTATAAGTGATACAGCAAACAATTTCCTCATGACAAACTCCCTCGATACACCTGCAAGCTTAAATAATGAACATAGTTGTGACAAATATAGCAAGTGTTCACCGGGATGTCTGTCTCCTGCATAACGATTAGCCAAAACATAATCGATAATACCGGCTGGTATTTTATAAGGCACAATTTCAGTAGGGGGAGGATCAACCACAACAGGTGTGGGGCGCCTTCCCGTAAGCAACGATCCAATAAAAAGGTTGTACATAAGGACAAAGAGCAGAAATAGCAAAAAATAAAATCAGAATTATAAAAACTTCCTTACCAGTTTCACTTTACCAATAGCGCTACGCTTCCCCGGCAACGGCGCCAGAAAACGGTACTTGATGACCCACAACCGTAGGGGATCTATTGCAGCGTTTTCGATAAGTATGAGTGTCGAACCCAACGAGGAGCAGAAGGTATTGATAAGCGATTCTGAGCAAGAAATTACTGCAAGCACTTAAAGATAGCTTTTTAGGGGTATTCTCGATATAAGCAACAGGAAAGTAAAAGCAAGCAATGTAAAAGGCACTGAGAGTAACAAGTGGCCCAATCCTTTCTTAGCAAAGGAGAGGCCTAGCAACTGAACTTATAAAGGCTAAAGCGTTCCTGAGGACACACGGGAGAGGTAGTCATGTGCTTTCGCCATATTCCGTATCGATACTATGTTATGTGTTGATAAGTGTTGAGTGGGTGGATCTATGCTAGTACACTCTCTATACTAAGATGAGTGCACTCTTATGATTAAACACCTTGCAAGCATCCGCAAATACAAGATAGTATTTAAGGCAAAAGCCTAACCATAGCAATACGATCGAGGATCCATTGTTCCCTTATGCAAAAGCGTGCGAACTAGGGTTCAGGTTTCTGTCACTCCGGCAACCCACCATAAGCATTCTTTGTACACAATGTATTCTCCTAGGTCCTTAATAAGGCGAAGTGTTGAGTGTTCGACTCACACAACACCACTAGTAGAATGACAACGCAACTTAAGTATCAAACAACACATATTACTTCAACAGCATATGACTACTAACGACAAGACTTTCCCCATGTCCTCAAAAACTAAGGTAACTACTCACGAGACATAAAATAGATCATGATCAGTGGAGATAAATGGGTGATAAACAATCTGGACATAATAATATTTCTCCAACAAAACTCAATAGCATTCACCACAAGTAGTAATCAACACCGATGGAGTAGAGAGGATAGGTAGTACGAGTTACAGCACAAGTTGCAATTGTGAGATGAGATTTGGATGAAGATGGAGATGGTGCTGGTGTTGGGGATGATGTTGATGATGATCTCGATGATGCCCGTGACGATGATGATGATGATGGCGACGATCTCCCCTTCCGGGAGGTGATCTCCCCGGCGGAATCTGCCCGCCGGAGATGGCTTTTTCTTCTCTGTAGGTTTCCGCCACGGAGCGGCGGCGGAACTCCGTAATAACTCCCGTTTTTAGGGTTTTCAGATAACGGGGAGTATATAGGCAAAAGGGGGCAGCCGGAGGTGGGCCAGGGGCTCCAGGCGCCCCCCCCCCCGGCGTGGCTAGGGGGGGGCGCCCCCAGGGCGCCTGGGCACCCTGTGGCCCCCCTCTGGTTGCCCTTTCGCATGTCTTCGTGATTCGTCCGGAAAATATCCTCCGTCGATTTTCAGGTAATTTGGAGGTATTCTTCTTCAGCAACTCAGCGTCCACTTTTTATCGCTGAATCCTGCGTCTGCTGCTTCGGCACCGGAAAGTTGCAAACTATGTAAAATAGGCCAAAACAACATAAGAACATCATCGTAATGTGAAATATATCAATGAATAAGGATAAATTATGATACAAAATAGTGATGCATTTTGGACGTATCAAGTGTGGACTTTGGTTGACTTGCCCGATGATCGACAAGCCATCGAAAATAAATGGATCTTCAAGAGGAAGACCGACGCTGACGGTAATGTTACTGTTTACAAAGCTCGACTTGTTGCGAAAGGTTTTCAACAAGTTCAAAGAGTTGACTACGATGAGACTTTCTCACCCGTAGCGATGCTTAAGTCAGTCCAAATCATGTTATCAATTGCCGTATTTTATGAAATCTGGCAAATGGATGTCAAAACTGCATTCCTGAATGAATATCTTAAAGAAGTGTTGCATATGATGCAACCAGAAGGTTTTCTCGATCCTAAAGGTGCTAACAAAGTGTGCAAGTTCCAGCGATCCATCTATGGACTGGTGCAAGCATCTCGGAGTTGGAATATATGCTTTGATAAGTTGATCAAAGCATATAGATTTATACAGACTTGCGGTGAAGCCTGTATTTACAAGAAAGTGAGTGGGAGCACTACAACCTTTCTGATGAGTATATGTGAATGACATATTGTCGATCGGAAATGATGTAGAATTTTCTGGAAAGCATAAAGGAGTGTTTGAAAGGAGTTTTTCAAAGAAAGACCTCGGTGAAGCTGCTTACATATTGAGCATCAAGATCTATAGAGATAGATCGAGACACTTGATAAGTTTTTTCAATGAGTACATCCCTTGATAAGATTTTGAAGTAGTTCAAAATGGATCAGTCAAAGAAGGAGTTCTTGCCTGTCTGGTAAGGTGTGAAGTTGAGTAAGACTCAAAGCCTGACCACGGCAGAAAAATATAGAGAGAATGAAAGTCATTCCCTGTGCCTCAGCCATAGGTTCTATAAAGTATGCCATGCTGTGTACCAAACATGTTGTGTACCTTGCCATGAGTTTGACAAGGAGGTAGAATAGTGATCTAGGAGTAGATCACTGGACAGCGGTCAAGATTATCCTTGGTAACTGGATGACTAAGGAAATGTTTCTCGATTATGGAGGTGATAAAGAGTTCGTCGTAAAGGGTTACGCCGATGCAAGCTTTGATACTAAATCCAGATGACTCTAAGTATCAATCTGGATGCGTATTGAAAGTGGGAGCAATTAGCTAGAGTAGCTCCATGCAAAGCATTGTAGACATAGAAATTTGCGAAATACATACGGATCTGAATTTGACAGACCCGTTGACTAAACTTCTCTCACAAGCAAAACATGATCACACCTTATTACTCTTGGGTATTAATCACATAGCGATGTGAACTAGATTATTGACTCTATAAACCCTTTGGGTGTTGGTCACATGGCGATGTGAACTATGGGTGTTATTCACATAACGATGTGAACTATCGGTATTAAATCACATGGCGATGTGAGATAGATTATTGACTCTAGTGCAAGTGGGAGACTGAAGGAAATATGCCCTAGAGGCAATAATAAAGTTGTTATTTATATTTCCTTATATCATGATAAATGTTTATTATTCATGCTAGAATTGTATTAACCGGAAAATTAGTACATGTGTGAATACATAGACAAAACAGAGTGTCCCTAGTATGCCTCTACTAGACTAGCTCATTGATCAAAGATGGTTATGTTTCCTAACCATAGACATGAGTTGTCATTTGATCAACGTGATCACATCATTAGGAGAATGATGTGATGTACAAGACCCATCTGTTAGCTTAGCACTATGATCGTTTAGTTTTACTGCTATTGCTTTCTTCATGACTTATACATGTTCCTATGACTGTGAGATTATGCAACTCCCGAATACCGTAGGAACATCTTGTGTGCTATCAAACGTCACAACGTAACTGGGTGATCATAAACATGCTCTATAGGTGTCTTCGAAAGTGTTCGTGGTGTTGGCATAGATCAAGACTAGGATTTGTCACTCCGAGTGTCGGAGAGGTATCTCTGGGCCCTCTCGGTAATGCACATCATAATAAGCCTTGCAAGCAAAAGACTAATGAGTTAGTCACGAGATGATGTATTACGGAACGAGTAAAGAGACTTGCCGGTAACGAGATTGAACTAGGTATAGAGATACCGACGATCGAATCTCGGGCAAGTAACATACCAATGACAAAAGGAACAACGTATGTTGTTATTCGGTTTGACCGATAAAGATCTTCGTAGAATATGTAGGAGCCAAAATGAGCATCCAGGTTCCGCTATTGGTTATTGACCGGAGATGAGTCTCGGTCATGTCTACATAGTTCTCGAACCCGTAGGGTCCGCGCGCTTAACGTTTGATGACGATCGATATTATGAGTTTATGAGTTTTGATGTACCGAAGGATTTTGGTGTCCTGGATGAGACCGGGGACATGACGAGGAGTCTCGAAATGGTCGAGACGTAAAGATCGATATATTGGACGACTATATTCGGACATCGGAAAGGTTCCGAGTGATTCGGGTATTTTTCGGAGTATATGGGCCTTATTGGGCCATGCGGGAATAGAGGAGAAAGGCCAAAAGGAAGGAGGCCCCCCCCTCTGGTCCGAATTGGACAAGGGGTGCAGCCCCTTTTTCCTTCTCCCTCTCCACCTCTTTCCTTCTCTCCTACTCCAGAAAGGAAAGGGGAATCCTACTAGGACTTGGGAGTCCTAGTAGGACTCCCCACACTTGGCGCGCCCCCTCTAGGGCCGGCCTCTCCCTTGCTCCTTTATATACGGGGGCAGGGGGACACCCTAGAACACACAAGTTGAATTGTTTTAGCCGTGTGCGGTGCCCCCCTCCACAGAAACACACCTCGGTCATACCGTTACAGTGCTTAGGCGAAGCCCTGCGCCGGTAGATACATCATATCCCTCACCACGCCGTCGTGCTGACGAAACTCTCCCGTGAAGCTCAACTAGATCAAGAGCTCGTGGGACGTCATCAAGCTGAACGTGTGCTGAACGCGGAGGTGCCGTACGTTCGGTGCTTGATCGGTTGGATCGCAAAGAAGTTCGACTACATCAACCGCGTCACTTGACGCTTCCGCTCCTGGTCTACGAGGGTACGTAGACACACTCTCCCTCTCATTTCTATGCATCTGGTTGATAGATCTTGCGTGATCGTAGGAAAATTTTAAAATACTACGTTCCCCAACATGCTGTTGCTGAGTATTTCTTTTATTTTCCTTTTTCCTTCAGACAGAAATGAAAAGAAAAGTATAGGCTGAAAGGAAAAGAGTTAGGAGAAAAATAAAATATCCCATGCTCTTTGATTTATGCCCTATTTAATAAAATTGTGTCGGGGGAAACTGTCCGCCACGAACACCTATGGGACCGGAGCCCCTTGTCTGTGCGGTACGAGGGCGGAGGGAGCACAAAGAGCAGATCGAAGCAGACGCGCGGGCAGTTTTACCCAGGTTCGGGCCGCACGGATGCGTAAAACCCTACTCCTGCTTGGTTGTGTATTGAGTTGAGCGCTCGGGAGCTTGAAGAAGCAGCTACACCGTGCCTGAGAGTAATCTAGGTTTCGAACCCCCTCCACGTTGTGCATGGGCCTCCTTTTATAGTGCAAAGGGGTCACCGACAGGTGTCAACGTAGGAGAAAGGGGTAAAAATGTAAAAGAGGTGGTAGTTGTAACAGTGCGGGAACAGTGGAGCTACAGTACAGAACAGTGGTCTATACCTACTTTAACAGTGGGGGACAAGGGCATTTAATGCCCGTCGCCGTCGACCCCAAAAGCTCCCGCCATAGCGTCTCCGTCCGCCACGGCGACGGATTTATCGCCGTGGTGTGCCACCGTGTACCCCAGGCTGCACAGCCATCCGCCACGCGTCCCTGGTTAGGCCCCAGGGCGACGCGTGGGCCGATGAGCTGGAGCGCGGGCACACAGCGTAGCCTCCCCGGCAAGCGCCTTGCCGGGGCCTTTATCTTGCCGGGCCCGGGAACTTGCCGCTCCCCGGGCCCCTTACCGGGGCGCGCATAGCGCCGAGGCAATATCTTCTAATCTTCCTGGCAAGCTCCTCTTGCCAGGGTCTTGTGCTAGTGGAACAGCCTTGAGCCTGGTACGGCCTTCCCGGCAAGCTCCTCTTGCCGGGGTCTCGATCTTCTGTCTTGTATACTTTGTTTTTGAATGGTTTAATAGGAGGCAGGAAGGTCTCCGGCGAGCACGCAGTAAACCTTGCCGCGGGAAGCTGCAACTGCCCGTGCACAAGTTGGGGTACTGGGGTACCCCTACCTTAGTACACCGACAGGAGCCCCCGGGCCTGGGCCACACACGGTGCCGAGCGCTGTTGGGCCAGGCCCAAAACAGTGCACGGGCACCCGCGGCCCGCGGCGCGCCGAATCCACTTCCATATCCGCCGCACCCCACGGTAACGGCACGCGTCGATTGCGGCGCCGTGGGATGGGACGTGCCCACGATCTCTTAATGGAAAGGGGGAAAACGCCCCCCACTCCCCCATAAAAGCAGAGGCAGCGGGCGCGGTTCCCCTCCCTGTGCTCTCATTGCGTCGTCTTCCTCCTGCAAAAGATTCCTCCTTGCGCTCCGCCTCCACAGCTCCGCCGCCGCCTAGCTCTTCGTCCCCTTCCTCCCGCCGCGTCCGCCATGGCCCCAAAGGCCGACAAGGGGAAAGCGGAGAAGTCCAAGAAGGAGAAATCCGAGCAAGCAGCCAAGCTCATTGCTTACCGGAAGCGGAACGTCGTCTTCTCGCCGAGGCTCGGCGTGCAAGAACTCTGGAACAAGTACTACTTGTTCTGGTCCAAGGGCACCGACGCGCATCCCCGCACCCGAGCATACCCGGCCGCCGCCAAGGACAACTATCCCGGCGGGTATTACTTCTTCGCTGCCTTTTTCCACTGTGGCCTCTGCCCTCCTTTTTCGAACTTCTTCTGTGATATCATGAACACGTATGGCTTCCATCTGCTTGATTTCACCCCCAACGCCATCCTCACCATGGCCGTTTTCGCACATATGTGCGAAAACTTCATAGGAGTCCACCCCAACGTAGCCCTCTTTAGACACTTTTTCACCCCTAGAGCCGAGGCCGACGCCCCTCTCTCCGGATGTATTTCTTGGGTCTTCCGTCTCGGGAAGAAGGGGTCGTACTTGCCGGGGGAGCTCCGCGGCAAGTGGGAGGAATGGCGAGCGGAGTGGTGCTGGATTGTAGAGGACCAGCCGCAAGCCTTCACTGCGCCGCGCACAACGCCTATCGCGCGCGGCAGAGATTGGAGCGAACTAGACTCCGACGACGTCAAGCTCGACATCGCCCTCGTCCGGATCCTCCGTCTTCGGCTGGCCCGACTGTCAGTTGCCGAGGTGGGCGCAGATTTCCTCCGCCGGCGCATCGCCCCTCTCCAAGACCGGAAGAGGCCGGCCTGGTTGTACGGCGGCCCGGCGGACATCATGCGGCTGCGCCCTGGACTTAATTTTAACTTCACCACTCTGGAGCTGCGCGGGATGGTACGAGAGCTCTTCAAGTACGACCCGGCGCACCCCGAGTGGTTCCGGACTCCCCGGGAAGTGGTGCCGCTCTGCAACAACGCCGCGAGGGATCGAATCCTTGCCATGATGCCGATGTGCGACTCGCATGGCTTGGACCGCTCGTGGATCGCCCCGAAGCCAATCGACGTCCTCAACTTCTACGACAACCTCGTCGAGGTGGCGAGCAACAAGGAGGACCTCAAGCTGCATACGCGGGACACCACCGAGCAGGAAATCGCCTACATAGCTTCTCGGGCTGAGGAGGCCGCCGCAGCCGCGGCGGCAGGAGTCTTCGGGTTCTCGCCGGAGGAGGCGGAGGCCGAAGAGGCGTCCACCCAGGCGGAAGAGGCGGAGATCCGCCGATTGCTGAACCTCCCACCCGACGCGCTCACCGGGGTCCCCTCGTTGAGGCACTCCGGGATCCATGGGATCGCGACGGAGGCCGCGGCAAGGGAGGGAACCGCCGGAGGAAGCAGAGGCGCCGCGAGGGGCGGAGGCGCCAAGGGGAAGAGGGCCGCAGCGCTGGATGCTGGGCCCAGCGAGCCGGCCGAGGCAGAGGAGGAGGAGGAGGAGGAGGAGGCCGAAGACTCCGGCGGGTCTACGGAGTTATACGCCGACGACCTCTCCTCGTCGGAGAGCTCCCCGCCTCCGGCAAGCCCGAAGGAGTCCCCGGCAAAGCGTCTCCGCAAGGCGGCGACGGGGGAAAGGGCGCAGGCGCCCCGGCAACAGCCACCTCGGCGGGCGGCTCCCCGGGGGAGTCAAGCCGCGCCAAGGCCGTCCGGCGCACCAGCCGCAGCAGAGGCGGGCCGTGCGCGGACGACGACGGAGGCGCCCCGCAGGCCGGCAGCGAGCCGGCAGGGGTCTTCTCGGAGCGAAGCAACGGCTCCGCCCGCCCCCCGGGCGCCGGCAGCCACAGGGGCTGGGTCTTCGCAGCCCCCAGCCCCGGCGAGTACCAAGCGCGCGAGGGAGTCTTCGCCTCCCGCTCCTCGCGTCGACGCGCCCACGGTGGAGTATGATTTCTCCGCCCTGAGCGAGGACGACGAGGAAGACCAGGAGTAAGGATCCGTGATTCTTCATCTTCTTAATTCTTGTCTTGAGCTTCTGTTGATGCTAACTCTGTCTTCTGTTCTGGTTTCAGGACCCTGGCCCATCGCGCCGCGAAGAAGGCCAAGGCGCCCGAGGCCGAGGTCGCGGAGGACTCGGCAGCGGCGGCAACAGAGGGCGCGCCGGAGCCGAGCCTGCCGGACTCTGGCACTGCTCCGATGAGCAGCCCCCAGCGCAGCCCGCAGCGCAGCCCCCAGCGTAAGTCTGGGGTTCTTTCTTTTCGCTTGTCGGGGTACGTCTGAGGCTTTTGACTTTATCTTCATGTTTTGACATTTCTTGTCTTGTTCCGTGCAGAGGAGGAGCCGCAGCGGGAAGCGCGCCCGGAGACCACCGCCGAGGAGCTGCAGGCACCGCCATCCCCGCCAAGGCAGGACTCTCCGGCAAGGGAGAGTGCTCCGTCGAGGGCGGGTACTCCGCCAAGGCAGAGTACCCCGCCAAGGACGAGCAGCCCGGCAAGGGCGACCACCCCGCCAAGGCCAAGTCCCCCGGCGAGGGCGACTACCCCGACGAGGCCGAGCTCCCCGGCGAGGGAGCCCGCCGCTGAGGATGTCCGCCAAGGTAACCTTTGTAACTTGTCTTCTTGGCTTGTCTTTTTTTTTTTGGATATTTGCTTGAGTCTTGAATTTCTTTGTCTTCTTCTTCTTCCTAGATCTTCCTCCTCCTGTGCCTATGGAGACAGAGGTAATTATCCTCGAGGAGGAGGACGCGCAGGGCGGCGGCGGCGACGCTCCGGTCGTCGAGGAGGTGGGCGAGGCCGCCGAGCCGGCCGCGCAAGAGACTGCTCCAGCTGCGGATGCAGCGGCCGGGGAGGGGGACGGTGGCCGCACCGCCGACCCGGAGGTGGCGGGAGCATCGGATGCTGCGCCGGCCACCGGTCCCTCCGCCAGCGAGGAGCAAAGGTTTTATCTCGAGGCCCCCAATGGCGTCTTCATCCAGATGCCGTGGGGGTCCTCATCGCGAGCTCCTGCGGAGGGCGAGGCGTTCGACGGAGAGATCCTCGCCTCCGCAGGCCTGAAGATCGTCCAGGCGCCCGGTGGAGGTGAGGGGCCCGAGGAGGAGCGATTGCTTCATCAACTCCTGGCCCTTTACCGGGCCAGGCAAGCAAAGCTCGCTTCCCGGGAGGCTCTTGCCGCCAAGGCCGCGGCAGAGATGGAGAAGCGTGCGGCGGAGCTCAGCGCCGCCAACCAGGCTGCTCTCCGCCAGGTGGCGGAGGAGCGAGAGCGTCTCGCCGGCGAGTACCAAGAATGGGTACTTGAGAGGGCCGAAGCCGATGAACAGCAGCGCCTCGCCGGGGTGGAGATGTCCCGGCGAGAGGGAGAGCTCGCGCAGCGGAAGGTGGATCTGGATTCTCACGAAGAAGACCTTGCCGCTCGCGAGGCTGCCCTTGGCGGGGAGCTGAAAGAGGCGAAGGCCGCCGCGGCTGCCGCGGAGGACGCCAAGAAAGAGCTCGCCGCCAAGGTTGAACAACTGGAGAAGGCGATGAAGGTGAGCGCCGAGAAGGTTGCCGCGCTCATCCTGGAGCGCGAGAAGGATGCTCACACCAACTCAGAGCTCCAGGTGAGTTTGTCCCAGAGGGGTGACGAGCTGAAGGCCGCCAAGGATTCCATTGAAGACTTGGAGCTGAAGGTCACCACCCTGAAGGAATCGCTTGATGCTGCCCGGGCCCAGGAGACCAAGCTGAAGGATAAGCTCCGCAAGGAGCGAACCTTGATGGAGAGCGTCAACAAGGCCTCCGAGCTCTTCCGGCAGACTATTGAGGTGTGGACCGAAGAGCTGGTTTCTTCTGCGTCCAACATTGACCAGGAGTTGCTTGCTTTGAAGGTCGAACATCTTATCTACTCGCCGGATCCAGATCTCCCGCACAGCGCCAAGCTCAGCCTCTTCTTCAGAGGCGTCGCTCCAGCCCTTGCAGGTCTCCGGAACCGCATCCCCGCGCAGCTGGCCGAGGAGTCGCGCCGTCTCTGCGCGGGAACTCTGGAGCGGGTCTTGACGAAGATCGTGTACCGCAACCCGGGGATCAATCTCACGAACGTTCTTCGCACCCTACCGGCAGATGCGGACACGGAGGCCCTGAAGGAGCAGGTCGGCCACATCATCGCCAAGGTGGCAAAGCTTGGCAGGAAGGAAGGCGACCGCGTAGACTAGGGCCCCATTTATCTTTATCTTTTTGTTGCTGCATATTATGTTATGAACTCATTAGTCCATCGCGACAAGCTATCTTTGTAAGATATTTGCTTTACTTCAATCAATCAGTGCAATGTTATCTTCCTTGTTCCAATCTTTGACTTTGTATGTTTTTCACCCTACGCTCCCGGGGAGCTTGCCGGCAAGGGGCCCTTGCCGCGAGCGCTGAGTGCTGGACTCTGAGCAGCCTGCTGGCCAAGGTCCTCGCCGGCAAGCAACCTTGCCGCAGCAGGTCGCAACGCACTTAGCTTGTTGAGTGTACTCGGAAACGAAGCAAGGGCGCGACACTTGTCGCAGCTCACTTAAATCGTTGAGTGGACTCGAAAACAAGATAAGGGTGCGGCAAGCTACGGGTAGGTTCCTCCGCGCACAGGTTTTCCATACAAAGTGTGATCGTTCAAGGAAGACAACCAAAATTTAAAATTTGAACTGGTCAAATTCTAACAACTTATCTTTCATATGCTGCTTGCTGCTTGTTTATGTTGTTTGCTTTTCGGTAAGGCTCTTCTTACTTGGACAGCACTTAGTCCCTCCTCCACCTCCTTCCCCCCCGGCAAACTTGTGCGCGAGGAACGTTCCTTCTGCTTAAGAGAAAAGGAAAAGGAGAGGGAAACAAGCATACTGCCTTTCGACGTAATGGTGCTTACCGTATGTCTGAGTGTTGCATCAAATGCCAAACAAAACATGCAAATAGCAAAGAGAAGCATGCAAAAGGCAATCGATGCGAAAACACGAAATCTTTACTGATGCACGGGGTCTGCGCCCGGCTTTGTACAAAGGGTTACATGCAACAGCGGCAAAGCTTGTACAAAAGGTGGTTGCCGGAGCGGATCACGGCAACCGCGCCTTAGGGGTGAAACTTGCGAAGATGCTCTATGTTCCAGGAGTTGCTCACCGGTAAGCCTTCTTCGGTCTCGAGGCGGACAGCGCCGGGCCTCGTAACTTGTCTCACCCGATAAGGGCCTTCCCACTTCGGCGTCAACTTGTTGGAATTCTTGGCGGACTGAACACGCCGAAGAACAAGGTCGCCTTCCTCGAGACTCCTGGCCTTGACTTTGCGGCTGTGGTAGCGGCGCAAAGCTTGCTGGTATCGAGCAGCTCGTACAGCAGCCTGGAGACGTCCCTCCTCAAGGAGCAATGCGTCATCTTGCCGTAGTTGCTCTTGCTCGAGCTCATCATAAGCGAGTACTCGAGGAGATCCGTATACGAGTTCTGTGGGGAGAACTGCTTCTGCTCCATAGACTAGAGCAAAAGGTGTCTGTCCGGTGGCTCGACTTGGTGTCGTTCTGATTGACCAAAGAGCCGCCGGGAGCTCCTCTATCCAATTTCTTCCGCACTTGCGCAGCCTGTCAAAGGTCCTTGTTTTGAGTCCGCGCAGCACTTCAGCATTTGCCCTCTCCGCTTGACCGTTGCTCCTCGGGTGAGCAACAGAAGCGAAACAGACCTTGGCGCCAAGGTCTTGGACGTACTGCATGAAGGTGCGACTAGTGAATTGCGTACCGTTATCGGTGATGATCCTGTTAGGGATCCCGAAACGGCAAACAATCGACTTGAAGAACCTGACTGCTGACTGTGCTGTCACCTTTCTCACTGGCTCCACTTCTGGCCACTTTGTGAACTTGTCGATTGCAACGTACAAGTACTCAAAGCCCCCGACAGCGCGAGGGAAAGGGCCGAGGATATCGAGCCCCCAGACCGAGAAGGGCCATGACAAAGGGATTGTTTGGAGAGCTTGAGCTGGCTGATGAATTTGCTTTGCATGGAACTGGCACGCTTCACACTTGGTTACTAGTGCAGTTGCATCTTGGAGGGCTTCTTGCCAAAAGAACCCTTG
>LR738713.1:823485794-823518145 GCA_902687465.1 Secale cereale | reverse complement strand
GTCGCTGTCGCTTCCCCCTGCGCCAGCATCCTCCCCGGGGAGTTTCCTCCCTTCTTCCGCGCGGGCGCATTTGTCAGCAAGAGCGTAAAGCTCGCTGACGTCCCTGATCTTGGTCATCGCCATCTCCTCACGCATGCGGCGGTTACGTACGTTCTGATGGAACGCGCTGATAACCGCGGCAGGGTGAACGTCTGGGATGTTGTGTTGCACCCGGCTGAAGCGTTGGATATATTTGCGCAGGGGCTCGCCTTCCTTCTGGGCCAAGATATGGAGATCGCTCTCCTGGCCATGGGGTTTGTGGCCGCCGGTGAAGGCGCCAACAAACTGATGGCAGAGGTCGGCCCATGAAGAGATAGAGCCTTCCGGCAAGTGCATGAGCCACGAACGGACGTTCGGTTTCAGCACGAGCGGGAAGTAGTTGGCTAGGATCTTCTCGTCGCGCCCCCCGGCAGCTTGCACTGCGATAGTGTAGACGCTGAGAAACTCCGAGGGGTGCGTCTTGCCGTCGTACTTCTCCGGTACGTCGGGCTTAAAGTTCTTCATGCTGGGCCACTGGACGCGTCGCAGCTCGCGGGTGAACGCAGGGCAGCCTGCCGCGTACGGCAAGTCGCCTGGTTCACCGGGCGCGGGTGCGTCGACAGTGTTCCCAGCTCTCTTGTCGGATTGTCGCCGAGCTTCTCGGCGGCGCTCGATCGTGGTCCGAGCGTCTTCATCTCGCCGGTCGTCGAGGACCTGGCGCTGGTCCCGACGGGCCCGCGGGTCCGACGAGGCTGTGGAGCCGTTGTCGGGGTTGTTCCGGCGGGGCGGCGTCTTCTGCTTCTGCGGCGGGGAGTGCACGCTTGTCGCACCCCCGGCAGTCTTGTCGCCGATAGCCTTCGTCTTCTCAACCTGCCGCGGCCGTGAGGCCGACGGCTGCTGCGGGGAGTCGTTGTTGGCGAAGTCTATCAGGCTCCGGATAGTGGCCCTCCATTCTTCGGCCTTGTCGGCCGCTGGAGGAAAATCGAGGAGCAGCTGCGCCCTTGCGAGCGCTTCTGCCGGAGTAGTGGGGAACGCGGGCGAGCGGTGCGAGGAGCGGGACACGCTCGGACTTCTAACGACGTTAGAAGGAGCGGGGTCCCGCGCCGGCGCCTTCGCTTTGCTCGTGCCCGGACGGGGGTCCGGGGCGTCCCGCGAACCTCCAGTTTGGCCTTGTCCCAGCAAGCGGATACCACCTCCCGTGGTATGGCGCTGCGGGGTCGTCGTGTGCTGTGATGGACGCGGCGCGTCCACGGAGACCGAGGTCCGGTCATCCGTCTTGTTCTTGGATCTGGTGGCACCGTGAGTGTCCTCGCCGGCGACCACCCTTCCGACGGCGTCTCCCCCGCCCACCGTTGGCTCTGGTGGCGGCGGGTGAGACGCAGACGGGCCTCCGACCTCCGAAGGCTTCTTCTTCGGGGCCATGGAGTTGTCGCTGATGAAGTTGTTGATGAAGCTGGAGAGGTTGATGAAGAATGCGCCCGCGCGAACGCCGGATCAGGTTCGCACAACCTCGACGCCCCCTACCTGGCGCGCCAAAGATGTCGGGGGAAACTGTCCGCCACGAACACCTATGGGACCGGAGCCCCTTGTCTGTGCGGTACGAGGGCGGAGGGAGCACAAAGAGCAGATCGAAGCAGACGCGCGGGCAGTTTTACCCAGGTTCGGGCCGCACGGATGCGTAAAACCCTACTCCTGCTTGGTTGTGTATTGAGTTGAGCGCTCGGGAGCTTGAAGAAGCAGCTGCACCGTGCGTGAGAGTAATCTAGGTTTCGAACCCCCTCCACGTTGTGCATGGGCCTCCTTTTATAGTGCAAGGGGTCACCGACAGGTGTCAACGTAGGAGAAAGGGGTAAAAATGTAAAAGAGGTGGTAGTTGTAACAGTGCGGGAACAGTGGAGCTACAGTACAGAACAGTGGTCTATACCTACTTTAACAGTGGGGGACAAGGGCATTTAATGCCCGTCGCCGTCGACCCCAAAAGCTCCCGCCTTAGCGTCTCCGTCCGCCACGGCGACGGATCCATCACCGTGGAGTGCCACCGTGTACCCCAGGCTGCACAGCCATCCGCCACGCGTCCCTGGATAGGCCCCAGGGCGACGCGTGGGCCGATGAGCTGGAGCGCGGGCACATAGCGCAGCCTCCCCGGCAAGCACCTTGCCGGGGCCTTGATCTTGCCGGGCCCGGGAGCTTGTCGCTCCCCGGGCCCCTTGCCGGGGCGCATATAGCGCCGAGGCGTTGTCTTCTAGTCTTCCTGGCAAGCTCCTCTCGCCAGGGTCTTGTGTTAGCGGGACAGTCTTGAGCCTGGTACGGCCTTCCCGGCAAGCTCCTCTTGCCGGGGTCTTGGTCATCTTCCTTGTATACTTTGTTTTTGAATGGTTTAATAGGGAGTAGGAAAGGTCTCCGGCGAGCACGCGGTAAACCCTGCCGCGGGAAGCTGCAACTGCCCGTGCACAAGTTGGGGTACTGAGGTACCCCCTACCTTAGTACACCGACAGGAAAGATGTCGGGGGAAACTGTCCGCCACGAACACCTATGGGACCGGAGCCCCTTGTCTGTGCGGTACGAGGGCGGAGGGAGCGCAAAGAGCAGATCGTAGCGAGCACGCGGGCAGTTTTACCCAGGTTCGGGCCGCGGTAGACGCGTAAAACCCTACTCCTGCTTGGTTGTGTATTGAGTTTGAATGCTCGGGAGCTTGAAGAAGCAGCTACACCAAGCGCGAGAGTGATCTAAGTTCCGAACCCCCTCCACGTTGTGCATGGGCCTCCTTTTATAGTGCAAGGGGTCACCGACAGGTGTCAACGTAGGAGAAAGGGGTAAAAATGTAAAAGAGGTGGTAGTTGTAACAGTGCGGTAACAGTGGAGCTACAGTACAGAACAGTGGTCTATACCTACTTTAACAGTGGGGGACAAGGGCATTTAATGCCCGTCGCCGTCGACCCCAAAAGCTCCCGCCTTAGCGTCTCCGTCCGCCACGGCGACGGATCCATCACCGTGGAGTGCCACCGTGTACCCCAGGCTGCACAGCCATCCGCCACGCGTCCCTGGATAGGCCCCAGGGCGACGCGTGGGCCGATGAGCTGGAGCGCGGGCACATAGCGCAGCCTCCCCGACAAGCACCTTGCCGGGGCCTTGATCTTGCCGGGCCCGGGAGCTTGTCGCTCCCCGGGCCCCTTGCCGGGGCGCATATAGCGCCGAGGCGTTGTCTTCTAGTCTTCCTGGCAAGCTCCTCTCGCCAGGGTCTTGTGTTAGCGGGACAGTCTTGAGCCTGGTACGGCCTTCCCGGCAAGCTCCTCTTGCCGGGGTCTTGGTCTTCTTCCTTGTATACTTTGTTTTTGAATGGTTTAATAGGGAGTAGGAAAGGTCTCCGCGAGCACGCGGTAAACCCTGCCGCGGGAAGCTGCAACTGCCCGTGCACAAGTTGGGGTACTGAGGTACCCCCTACCTTAGTACACCGACAGGAGCCCCCGGGCCTGGGCCACACACGGTGCCGAGCGCTGTTGGGCCAGGCCCAAAACAGTGCACGGGCACCCGCGGCCCGCGGCGCGCCGAATCCACTTCCAAGTTCGGCCGCAATCCTGAGGCCGGCGAGCAAGCCTTCATATTCTGCAGTGTTGTTTGTCGCTTGCTCCCTGGGAAAGTGCATCTGGATAACATATTTGAGATGCTCTCCGGTGGGCGCGATGAGTACCACGCCGGCACCGGCGCCTTGCAGCGAGAAGGCACCGTCAAAATACATTACCCATTCACTTGTCGCTTCTTGTACGGGTGTGCTTGTTTCTTGAACTTCTTCATCTGGCGTTGGGGTCCACTCAGCTATGAATTCTGCCAAAGCTCGGCTCTGTATGGTTGAAGTACTTTCAAACTTGAGTCCAAAGCTCGACAGCTCCAGTGCCCACTCAACGATCCTGCCTGTTGCTTCTGGATTGTGCAATATTCTCTTCAACGGAAAGCGAGTGACCACTGTTATCTCATGGGCTTGGAAGTAATGGCGCAGCTTTCTCGAGGCCATGAGGAGGCCGAAAAGCAACTTTTGCACACCAGAGTACCTTGATCTAGCCCCCTGGAGAAGGGAGCTTACAAAATACACTGGGCGCTGCACCATCTTCTTCCGCACCTCTCCTTGCTCCTGCGCAGAGTCATCCTTGTCGGGGCCAGAGCTTGTCGGAGCAGCCCCCTGCTTGTCGCTGGATTCACTTGCCGGTGGTGCTGATTCCTCGTCGGACTCCCTCTCCGCTACTAACGCAGCACTAACCACCTGGTTGGTTGCCGCTAAGTATAGCAACAACTTTTCCTGTGGTTTAGGTGCGACAAGTATAGGAGTGGAGGACAGGTACCGTTTCAAATCCTGCAACGCCGCCTCCGCTTCCGGAGTCCACTTCATGGGACCTGCCTTCTTCAAGATTTTGAAGAAAGGTAGGGCGCGTTCTGCGGATTTTGAAATGAACCTACTGAGGGCAGCAACGCAACCTGCAAGCCTTCTGACATCCTTGACGCGCTTCGGGGCTTCTATCTGCTCGATGGCTTTGATCTTGTCGGGGTTGGCCTCAATCCCCCTCTGTGATACAAAGAACCCGAGAAGCTTGCCGGAGGGAACTCCAAAGACGCACTTCTCGGGGTTCAGCTTGAGCTGTATCCTGCGCAGGTTCTGAAACGTTTCTTCCAAGTCTTGAATCAGTGTTTCTTTGCTCTTGCTCTTCACGACGATGTCATCCATGTAGGCTTCTACATTCCTGTGGATCTGTGGCTCAAAAGCAGTGTACACTACCCTTGCAAAAGTTGAGCCTGCATTCTTCAGTCCAAATGGCATGCGGATAAAGCAATAGGTGCCACATGGAGTGATAAATGCAGTCTTCTCTTCATCTTCCTTGGCCATGAAAATCTGGTGATAGCCTGAGTATGCATCAAGAAAACAGAGTAGCTCACATCCGGCGGTGGAGTCAACGATCTGGTCAATGCGCGGCAAAGGGAAGGGATCCTTGGGACATGCTTTATTGACATCAGTGAAGTCTATACACAGTCTCCACTTCCCGTTGGCCTTGCGCACGACGACTGGGTTTGCCAACCACGTCGGATGGATCACACCTCTAACTAGGCCTGCTGCCTCTAGTTTCTTGATCTCCTCATTGATGAACTCTTGGCGCTCCACGGCTTGCTTCCTCACTTTTTGCTTGATGGGCCGCGCATGAGGACAGACAGCAAGCTTGTGCTCAATCACCTTCCTGGGAACGCCGGGGATGTCAGATGGTTGCCAAGCAAACACATCGACATTCGCCCGCAGGAAGGCGACGAGCGCGCTTTCCTATTTGCTGTCAAGGGTGGCACTGATGGTGAAGGTACCACCAGTGCCATCCTCCCTTGCGGACACTTTCTTGGTTGCCGGAGGAGCAGCCATTCCTTTCTTGCTCTTGCCGGTGGAGCTCGATGGAACGTCCTCAGCGGCAGCGCAACACTCCGAGGAGGTGCGATTGCCGGAGTGGGTCCCAGAGCACTTGCCGGACTTGGTCTTCGTCTTCTTCCCTCCGGGAGCTTCAGCGGCAAGAGTATCCTTCTCGGCCGCAGCTGCCGCGTCCCGGTAAATCTTGTCGGCGCAAATAAGCGCATCTTTCTTGTCGCTGTGGACAGTGATGACGCTTATCGGCCCCGGCATCTTCAGCACGTTGTAGGCATAGTGGGAAGCTGCCATGAACTTGGCGAGGGCGGGACGGCCGAGTATTCCATTGTAGGGCAATGGAATATCGGCAACGTCAAAAGTGATGCGCTCAGTCGTGAAGTTAAGCTCCCCGCCAAAGGTCACCGGCAGAGTAATCTTTCCCTTGGGCTTGCTCCTTCCCGGGTTGATTCCTTGGAATGAACCGGTCTCTTCGAGCTCGCCGTCTTGAATCTGGAGTTTCTTGATCACAGCAGAGGAGATCAAGTTCAGCCCGGCCCCGCCGTCAACCAACATTTTGGTGACCTTGAGGTTGCGGATGGTGGGGGAAACCAGCATCGGCAAGCACCCGACCGCCGTGGTGCGGTCAGGGTGATCCTCAAGGTCAAAAACGATGGGCGTGCTGGACCATTTGAGGAGCCTGCGCGACTCCACGGGCGGCTCCGCTGCATTGACCTCACGCACCCACTGTTTCAGCTGGCGGTGGGAAGTGTGCAGGGAGGCGCCACCGTCGACGCACAGGACCTCCGTGGCCTTCTGGAACTCCTGCTCGCTGTTCTCGTCGTCCTCCATGTCTTCATCGTCGTCTTCGTCGTTGTCGCGGCCCCGGGGAGGTCGATCTCCTTGCCGCTGCTTGGCCTTGCCGCGGCGTCCTCCCCGGCCATTGAACGGCCGCTTCTTGCTGGGCTCTTCCCCGCCACCTTGGGCCTTCTCCTTGTCGCGCCTCTCGTACTCAGCTTTTTGCTGCTCGACGAGGTACTCGACGCGCTTGCAGTTGGAGAGATCGTGACCCTTGGTGCGGTGAATCTTACAGTACTGCTTGTCGGAGCTACCCGGCTTGTCGGCCGCCGCCGCAGGGGCGGGCTCCTTGCCGGAGCCGCCAGCCTGTGCTTGCTTGGCGGGGGCCTCCTTGCCGGACTTCTCGACGGCAAGCACTTCCTTCTTGCCCTTCTTCCTGTTGTTCCGCCGCCGGCTCTTCTTTGCCGGGGCGGCGTCGTCGCTGTCGCTTCCCCCTGCGCCAGCATCCTCCCCGGGGAGTTTCCTCCCTTCTTCCGCGCGGGCGCATTTGTCAGCAAGAGCGTAAAGCTCGCTGACGTCCCTGATCTTGGTCATCGCCATCTCCTCACGCATGCGGCGGTTACGTACGTTCTGATGGAACGCGCTGATAACCGCGGCAGGGTGAACGTCTGGGATGTTGTGTTGCACCCGGCTGAAGCGTTGGATATATTTGCGCAGGGGCTCGCCTTCCTTCTGGGCCAAGATATGGAGATCGCTCTCCTGGCCATGGGGTTTGTGGCCGCCGGTGAAGGCGCCAACAAACTGATGGCAGAGGTCGGCCCATGAAGAGATAGAGCCTTCCGGCAAGTGCATGAGCCACGAACGGACGTTCGGCTTCAGCACGAGCGGGAAGTAGTTGGCTAGGATCTTCTCGTCGCGCCCCCCGGCAGCTTGCACTGCGATAGTGTAGACGCTGAGAAACTCCGAGGGGTGCGTCTTGCCGTCGTACTTCTCCGGTACGTCGGGCTTAAAGTTCTTCATGCTGGGCCACTGGACGCGCCGCAGCTCGCGGGTGAACGCAGGGCAGCCTGCCGCGTACGGCAAGTCGCCTGGTTCACCGGGCGCGGGTGCGTCGACAGTGTTCCCAGCTCTCTTGTCGGATTGTCGCCGAGCTTCTCGGCGGCGCTCGATCGTGGTCCGAGCGTCTTCATCTCGCCGGTCGTCGAGGACCTGGCGCTGGTCCCGACGGGCCCGCGGGTCCGACGAGGCTGTGGAGCCGTCGTCGGGGTTGTTCCGGCGGGGCGGCGTCTTCTGCTTCTGCGGCGGGGAGTGCACGCTTGTCGCACCCCCGGCAGTCTTGTCACCGATAGCCTTCGTCTTCTCAACCTGCCGCGGCCGTGAGGCCGACGGCTGCTGCGGGGAGTCGTTGTTGGCGAAGTCTATCAGGCTCCGGATAGTGGCCCTCCATTCTTCGGCCTTGTCGGCCGCTGGAGGAAAATCGAGGAGCAGCTGCGCCCTTGCGAGCGCTTCTGCCGGAGTAGTGGGGAACGCGGGCGAGCGGTGCGAGGAGCGGGACACGCTCGGACTTCTAACGACGTTAGAAGGAGCGGGGTCCCGCGCCGGCGCCTTCGCTTTGCTCGTGCCCGGACGGGGGTCCGGGGCGTCCCGCGAACCTCCAGTTTGGCCTTGTCCCAGCAAGCGGATACCACCTCCCGTGGTATGGCGCTGCGGGGTCGTCGTGTGCTGTGATGGACGCGGCGCGTCCACGGAGACCGAGGTCCGGTCATCCGTCTTGTTCTTGGATCTGGTGGCACCGTGAGTGTCCTCGCCGGCGACCACCCTTCCGACGGCGTCTCCCCCGCCCACCGTCGGCTCTGGTGGCGGCGGGTGAGACGCAGACGGGCCTCCGACCTCCGAAGGCTTCTTCTTCGGGGCCATGGAGTTGTCGCTGATGAAGTTGTTGATGAAGCTGGAGAGGTTGATGAAGAATGCGCCCGCGCGAACGCCGGATCAGATTCGCACAACCTAGACGCACCCCTACCTGGCGCGCCAAAGATGTCGGGGGAAACTGTCCGCCACGAACACCTATGGGACCGGAGCCCCTTGTCTGTGCGGTACGAGGGTGGAGGGAGCACAAAGAGCAGATCGAAGCAGACGCGCGGGCAGTTTTACCCAGGTTCGGGCCGCACGGATGCGTAAAACCCTACTCCTGCTTGGTTGTGTATTGAGTTGAGCGCTCGGGAGCTTGAAGAAGCAGCTACACCGTGCCTGAGAGTAATCTAGGTTTCGAACCCCCTCCACGTTGTGCATGGGCCTCCTTTTATAGTGCAAAGGGGTCACCGACAGGTGTCAACGTAGGAGAAAGGGGTAAAAATGTAAAAGAGGTGGTAGTTGTAACAGTGCGGGAACAGTGGAGCTACAGTACAGAACAGTGGTCTATACCTACTTTAACAGTGGGGGACAAGGGCATTTAATGCCCGTCGCCGTCGACCCCAAAAGCTCCCGCCATAGCGTCTCCGTCCGCCACGGCGACGGATTTATCGCCGTGGTGTGCCACCGTGTACCCCAGGCTGCACAGCCATCCGCCACGCGTCCCTGGTTAGGCCCCAGGGCGACGCGTGGGCCGATGAGCTGGAGCGCGGGCACACAGCGTAGCCTCCCCGGCAAGCGCCTTGCCGGGGCCTTGATCTTGCCGGGCCCGGGAACTTGCCGCTCCCCGGGCCCCTTACCGGGGCGCGCATAGCGCCGAGGCAATATCTTCTAATCTTCCTGGCAAGCTCCTCTTGCCAGGGTCTTGTGCTAGTGGAACAGCCTTGAGCCTGGTACGGCCTTCCCGGCAAGCTCCTCTTGCCGGGGTCTCGATCTTCTGTCTTGTATACTTTGTTTTTGAATGGTTTAATAGGAGGCAGGAAGGTCTCCGGCGAGCACGCAGTAAACCTTGCCGCGGGAAGCTGCAACTGCCCGTGCACAAGTTGGGGTACTGGGGTACCCCTACCTTAGTACACCGACAAATTGGCTTGGACATTTTTAGAGGAAGAAAAATAAAAAGGAGTTTGAATATGGTTAAACTCTTGTCATTTTTGAACCCAACCAAATCAATTCCAACAAGGCTGAATTTTGGCAGAGAGGGTGTAGACATGTTGCAAGGTTTTTAGGAAAAGAAAGAACATTAATGAACTTGGCTAGGTGACTTGCAAAATTGATTAAAGAAGGGGAAGAAAAGAAGAGGAGTAGGAAGAAGAGGGAAAACAAAAGGGGGGGGGGTCTAGGGTTTAGCAAGACAAGGCTAGAACCACACTCACATACATCACAAGGTGCCTCACACATACCCATCACAACAAGAAAGTAAACTAAGATGCCATGATGCCATGATGATGAAGCAATGCAAAGATGCAAAAATAAAATAAAAGACATGACAAAGAAAAAATAAAATAAGCTCAAAGACAAGAACTCCCAAGGATAAGGACAAGGATCAAAATGAGAATGCTTTATTGCCTTTATAGGAAAGTATCACATATGGGGTGTTGCAAACTCTCCTACACTACAAAAAGATCTCGTCCCGAGATCTAGGACTGGAAGAAGGAAGGATACTCGGAACGAAGGTGATCTTCTGGTTCCCACGTAGCTTCTCGGTCGGTATGGTGTGACCACTTTACTTTCAAGAACTTGATGGACTTGTTGCGGGTTTTGCGCTCAGTTTCTTCAAAAATAGCAACAGAGTGCTCACGATAAGATAAGTCTTGTTGGAGATCAATCTCCTCGAACGGAATGGTGCGTTCAGGTGTCTTGAAGCACTTGCGGAGTTGAGACACGTGAAACACATCATGAACATTTGCAAAGTTGGAGGGAAGCTCGAGTTGGTAGGCTAGATCGCCTCTTTTGCCAAGAAATCTTGAAAGGGCCCACGTATCTCGGAGCAAGCTTGCCTTTGATACCAAACCTCTGGGTGCCCTTCATAGGAGAAACACGGAGATAGACATGGTCTCCAATGTCGAAAGCCAAGTCACGATGCTTGCCATCATAGTAGCTCTTTTGACGCGATTGCGCGGCTTTGAGATTCTCACGTATGACTTTGCACATTTCTTCGGCTTCTGAGATCAAATCATTTTCCAAGAAGTTGACGTTCACCAGTCTCGGACCAGTTGAGAGGGGCACGGCACTTTCTGCCATAGAGGATTTCAAAAGGAGCTTTGACGGCACTTGCTTGGAAACTGTTGTTGTAAGAGAATTTGGCAAACGGGAGACAATCTTCCCACTTCATACCGAAAGAGATGACACAAGCTCTGAGCATGTCTTCGAGGATCTGGTTCACTCTTTCGACTTGACCACTAGTCTGAGGGTGAAACGCAGTGCTGAAGCGAATTTTTGTGCCCATAGCTGATTGAAAGGAGTCCCAGAACATGGATGTGAACAATCTTCCACGGTCTGTGGAGATGACTTGAGGAATGCCATGCAAAGAAACAATTCTGGAGGTGTACAGCTCTGCCAGCTGAGCTACGTTGATGGATTCTTTGACGGGAAGGAAATGAGCTACTTTAGTTAGCTTGTCAATCACTACGAAAATAGCATCATTTCCCTTCTTGGACTTAGGAAACCCAGTGACGAAATCCATTTCAATGTGATCGAATTTCCCCTCGGGAATAGGTAGAGGTTGAAGGAGACCGGCTACACGTTGATGCTCTGCCTTCACTCTTCTGCAGACATCACATTCATTCACGAATTGGGCAATCTCCCTTTTCATGCGAGTCCACCAATATGATTGCTTGAGGTCTTGGTACATCTTAGAACTTCTGGGATGAATCGAGAGGAGGGAGTCATGTGCTTCGTTCACTATGAGCTTCCTGAGATCACCCTTGGGAACCACAATTCTGTCCTCGAAGAACAAGGTGTCTTTCTCATCAACGTGATAGCACTTGTATTTTGGAGTACCCTTAGCAATACCATGTTTCACTTTCTGCACCATAGCATCACTGAGTTGGGCCTCACGGATCTGATCTTCCAAGGTAGGAGCAACTTGAAGGTTTGCAAGAAAGCCTTGCGGAACAACTTGGAGGTTGAGCTTCCTGAATGATTCACAAAGTTTAGGCTGGAACGGTTTGAGAAGGAGACTGTTGCAATATGCCTTTCTGCTCAAGGCATCTGCAATGACATTGGCCTTGCCAGGTGTGTACTCAATGCTTGGATCATACTCTTGGATCATCTCGACCCAACGAGTCTGACGGAGGTTAAGGTTTGGCTATGTGAAGATGTACTTCAAGCTCTTGTGATCGGTGAAGATGTCCACTTTTCTGCCCAACAGAAGGTGTCTCCACTTGATCAAGGCATGTACAACTGCTGCTAGCTCGAGATCATGTGTTGGGTAATTCTTCTCATTTGGTTTCAACTGACGAGAAGTGTATGCCACAATCTTCTTGTCTTGCATGAGAACACCACCAAGACCTTGCAAAGAAGCATCACAAAAGACTTCATAGGGCTTGGACTCATCCGGAGGAGTAAGAACCGGAGCAGAAATGAGCTTCTCTTTGAGTGTTTTGAATGCCACATCACAATCAGGAGTCCAGGAGTACTTGACATTCTTCTGCAACAGGTTGGAAAGAGGCTTGGCAATCTTGGAGAAGTTATCAATGAACCTTCTGCAATAGCTAGCGAGAGAAGGAAGCTTCGGAGTTGCTTGACATTCTGCGGGGGGTCCCCAGTTGACAATAGCTTCAACTTTCTCGGGGTTCACAGAAATGCCCTCGGCAGAGATAATATGGCCAAGATATAAGACTTTATCCAGCCAGAGTTCACATTTGGAGAACTTCGCATAGAACTTGTGTTCACGGAGCCTGTCAAGGACCAAACGGAGGTGCTTGGCATGGTCTTCTTCATTCTTGGAGAATACCAAGATATCATCCAGATAGACGAGAATAAATTCATTGGTGTAGGGGTTGAATATGAAGTGCATCATCCTCGAGAAGGTGGGTGGAGCATTTGCAAGGCCGAAAACATGACCGTGTATTCATAAGAGCCAAAACGCATTCTGAATGCGGTCTTGGGAATATCCTCTTCACGGATACGGATCTGATGGTAACCCATCCGGAGATCGAGCTTCGAGAACACCTTTGCTCCTTTGAGCTGCTCGAACAATTCATTGATATTGGGGAGCAGATACTTGTTCTTTATTGTCTTCTTGTTCAATGGCCCGTAATCAACACAAAGGCTTTCCGTGTCATCCTTCTTCTTGACAAATAGAACACCACAGCCCCAAGGAGAAGTACTAGGCTTGATTAGACCCATACGTTCTTGCTCATCGAGTTGTTTCTTCAGCTCCTTCAACTCATCAGGGGAAAGCTTGTACGGACGCCGACATGCTGGCTCAGTACCGGGCTCGAGTTCAATGACGAATTCAACTTGACGATGGGGAGGCATGCCTAGAAGCTCTTTAGGGAAAACATCTTCATATTCATTGACCACCGGAATCTGAGAAATGGCATTAATCTCGCCCTTGTGATTGAGAGAGAATAGCCTGATTGTGTTATCTCGAGAGGCGAAGATAATCACGTCTTCGTTAGGATGAGTAAGCTTGACTTCCTTATTTGCACAATCAATGTTTGCATCTGATGGCTTCTCGCCCCTCGTTGGTTACCCCAAGTGGAAGGTTTGAGATGCAGTGTAGCGGAAGTTTTCCCTTGGCAAAGATACCAAGGATCGATTTCCCCTGAGACTCCCAGTTTCAACAAGAAGGTGTCAACTGCTAACGGCGCCAGATATTAGCAATCAACGTGGACCTGCACACAGATACAAATAACTTTGCTCCCAACGAGTACAGAGAGGTTGTCAATCCCTCTAGCCTTGTCGTTTACAAAGGATCAAACGCAAGTGATAATAGTGATAGGTTTTGCTATAAATAGTAAGTAAAAGCAGAAAGTAAATAGGGGATGTGATCAGTGATGGTAATATGGACCGGGGTCCCATGATGTTCACTAGTGATGTCTCTCTCCCAAAAGACGATAAAACAACTATGTGAGGTAAACGAATGACAACTGGGCAATTGACAGAATTATGTGCGCAAACCAATGCTAACTATGTTGCAAGAAAGGTAGAGGTTCAAAGCATGGGCGGTACGCCAAGGCAAGTAGACCGAAATCCATCTGCATCTACTACTAATCATCCACCTTGAGATATCTATCCAGAACATCTCGCTGGTATTAAGTTGCGAGTCCCACCCATAGTGTAAACTCAAAGCAACAGACAACTGCATTAAAAGAACTTTGCGTAAAGTAAACAATCCTTGCACCCGCGGGCACAAGCACCGTTGTTTTCCCCCTTGTGGCAACAGCACATCCCTTAGACTCATGTTTCTGTCACTCAAGCTAGTCATCGAGGGGCATGAACCCACAATCAAGCATAACGTTCCCTCTTGGAGTCACTACCTACTACCTGGCCAAAGCAATAAATAGCAACGGAGAACTTGCAAGAATTACTTACGAACATAAATATAAAATAGGTGAATAAAATATATTACTCAAACACAATCTGAACATAATCTCACAATCCATCGGATCCCAGCAAACTCAACATAGCAACAGCATAAGGATTACATATGTGCCTCGATCATGTAGGGCAGCTCACGAGGTCTAATTAGTGAAACACAAGAAGGGGAGGAGAACATCACATAGCTACTGGTCATGGACCCATGGTCCAAGGGAGACTACTCACAACTCATCCGGGAGGCGTCCATGGTGGTGGAGAGGCTCCCGGTGGTGATCCTCCCCTCCGGCAGGGTGCCGGGAAGGGTTCTCCTGGTGCTCCCGATCTTGGAAGCGCGGCGGCGGCGGAACAGAGATGAAATCGCGAAAAAGGGTTCCCGTCTCGAGGGTTTCGGGACGCGTGTTAAATATATGCCAAAGGGGGGCATCAGCGGAGGCCTGGGAGGCCCAGGCGCCCCCCCCGGTGTGGCCAGGAGGGGGGCCGCGCCACCAGGGCGCCTGGAGCCCTGGTGGCCCCCCTCCGGCCCTACTTCGGCTGCCGGGAAGCTTCTGGAATGCTGATTTTTTATATAATTTTTCCGGGATTTTTCTGGCAGTTTTCGTAATGGGAAAACCTGAAATACAAAAACAGCAGAAAACAGAAACTGGCACTGGGGTGCACTGAGTTAATAGGTTAGTCCAAATATGATCAAAAGTGTATGGAAGTGTATAAATATCATAGCAATATCACCCGAAAGAGGCATGGAGCAAGCAGAAATTATAGATACGTTTTGGACGTATCAGCATCATGCTTGGAAAGCCAATCCATCCCAAGAATAAGATCAATGTCAGAATTACCGAGAATAACCGGAGAAACCAGAAAACTGTAATCACCCATGTGAATAGATATGTTCGGAGCATACAAGCTAGAATGCATTTGTTTCCCCGGAGAAGTAATTGCTAATTCCCTTGGTAAAGCCACTGTGCCCACATTGTGCTTGGATGCAAATGGACATGACATGAAGGAATGTGATGCACCAGAATCAAACAAAACTTTAGCAGGTTTAAGGTTAACTGAAAGATTACCAAGTATCATATCTGAAGAATTCTCTGCTTGAGCTGCATTCATCAGATTCACTCTTGCAACCCTGGGATTGTGCTTGACAATAGCAGTGCTGATAGGTGGAGGAGGCGGAAGGCGCCTTGGGTTGGGACACTTGTTGGCATAGTGACCCTTCTGGCCACACTTGTTGCAAATCACTTCCGAGAGAGGCCGGTGATAAGGACCACTTGATCTTGAAGCTTGAAACTGAGGATTGGACTGATTGCTTGGGTTGGGTGGGTGGGAGAAACCACGGCCACCTGAGTGCTTGTTGTTGTTTGGAGGACGGAGCACTGGAGGAGGCGGTAGCCAGAACTTCTGCTGCTTGGCAACCACTTGGGAAAAAAGGAGGAGTGAACAACATCTCTGATCCTATTTTTGGAAGCTTCAATCTTGAGCTGGGCTGCCTCTTGCTTGAGAGCCATATTGTAGAATTGGTCAAATTCATCCGGCTCGAACAAGGTGAGAGCTAGTTGGAGTTCATCCTTCAGACCACCACGGAACTGATAAATCTTGCTCTTGGCATCTGGGATGTCTTGCTTGGCATAATGAGCAAGATTCTGGAACTTGACATTGTATTGATAGACGGACATGGTGCCTTGCTTCAGGTTGCGGAATTGCTCACGCATGCCTCAATGACACTGGTTGGAATGTGGTGAGAGCAGAAATAGAAGTCAGTCCACGAGATCTCACGTCCACCTCTGGAATCTTTGTACTGTTGCCAGCAATCAGCAGCTTGGTCTTTGAGTTGGAAAGTGGCAAACTTGACATAATCCTCAGGTTTCACGTTACTGCATTCAAAGTGCTTTTTGATGTATCTGATCCAGTCTTTAGCATCTAGCGGATCCACATAGTAACTGAACGACTTCGGTTGGTTTGCCAGGAATTGGTTGAGAGTCGCAAAGTGAGGTTGATTGAACAGATTGCCTTGGCCTTGGTTCCCATGATTGCCTTGATTTGCTTGGTTGGCTTGAAAGTTCTGCATCATTTGCATAAGCATCTGGGTGTTCTGGTTGGTCGCTTGCATAATTTCTCTCCATGCCTCAGACGGAGGAGGATGGGAAGGAGGATGTTCAGGAACACGCTCTTCTTCACCCTCTGGGTTAGTGTTGGGAACCTTCTTAGGAGCCATCCTGAATGAGATGACAACTATTAGCCATTGATAGAAAATATATAAGCTGAATCAACGGCTAGAAATTTTAACATAAGTCTTCACAAGAACATTCGAACAAAATGAATGAATGAATTCCACAGTTTAATGGTACAACAATCTTCTTGAGAAGCCACTTGGGAGAACAAAAGGTAAATAAAAAACAACAAGGAGCAGATAGAACAAATACATGATAGAAGCTTCATCCCACATGTTCATGCTGAAAGCTCATGGAACGTGTTACAAAAGGGTGTTGCAATCCCCGGATCAGCATAGCCAAGGACCCTTTAAGATGCAACTCCCAATTGGAACAACACCCATAAAACCTCTTCACTCAATGTTGAACCCCGAACTTCATACCATGCACTCATTGGAAGAATGCCTACGAGCTACTAGAAGAGCCCACCTATTAATTCCCGAAGGTTTCCGGTTATGCAATCCGGTGTTGGGGATACAGGGGAAGCACCGTGCACTCAACTCTAATCCTACATCCAGTTGTATCCATCCTTCAACACATTACCAGTCATCCTCGGAAACTGTTCACCTCGGACCTTCGAAGCGCATCCGCTATACAAGCTGTGGCAATACTCCCGAACTATCCCACCAGTACTGGGTGACGTCGGGGTTATTTCACCACTAACCGCATAGAAGAGTTTTCGATGTCGGCCGTCTTAAGTATTCTAGAACTGCTGCGATACATTTGTGACGACAACACCTCGGAGCGCAACTCCTCGGGACACTGCCACAACCCCTAAATGATAGGAGGCATCGAGAACAATGTTCTCATCACAAAGATATCGGAACAATCCAAACAATACTCGCATGATCCTAAAAAAATAGTGAATTTTTGAGAGTAGAAGAGATAGAACAACATCAGGAGTCCTCACCAGAGCGATGATGGGATGAGGAGTAAAAAGAAATCCTACTCTCCGATATATATTTTTATCACCAGAGCGATGTATGTGCCTAGACTCCTGATACATTAAGTGCTGCGATTATCGATGATGGGATGAGGACTCAAAACATTTTTATGTGTGTGCCTAGACTCAACCGTCAACGATTCGATCAATCAGGGGGGCTCCTAGGTCGGAGAAGGCTCTGAATACCAACTTGTAATGCCCAGTATGTGACTATGTCTCCCACGTGTCGAGGCATGACTTAAAGACATAATCACATACTAGAATGATCTCAAGTATGGTATCTTTGCACAACTCATGTAAAAGGATGGATGAAGATGTAAAATAGTAGTTGGCTTACACTCGGCATGTCACACAATGAAATACATTAACATTCATCATCCAAACAACATCAGAGTCCGACTACGGACGAAATCCAAATGAAAGATACCATAAATAAAACATCACAAGGTCCCGATCATCCTAGTAAGAGCCCTACTGATCCTCGGGATAAGACACGTAGTAACGTCCACGCTCTTCATCGAACTCCCTATACAACTCTGACCCACTACCTGTGTAGTTCTCCATGGTACCTGCATCTGGTGTTGTGTTGAATCTGTGAGCCACAAAGGACTCAGCAATCCCATTCCCGGGTAGCAATACTATCAAAGCCTTAGGTGTGGAGAAGGCTTAAAACAAGGTTGCAGCAGCACTAGCACTAACTTACGGGTTTAGAGCGAGGAGAAACAAGTGTCAACGATCGTCAAAGATGATCACGAAGTGATCCTATCTACTCACGATCAAAGATAACCCCACCGTGTTCACTCTCAGAACCCCTTCGGAAAGAGACCATCACGGTTACTCACGCTGGTAGTGTATTATGAACATGATGTCAAGTTATCTACAACCGCGGGAATGGCTTTCAAAAGATCAAACCCTGCAAGGGTGTCCCAACTTAGCCCATCACAAGCTCACGATCTGCGGAGTCACAACTCCAAGGTGGGAAGACCCGAGTATTCTTGGAATCCCGTGCTCAAGATATTCCGGCAAAGGTAAAACTAATCCAGCAAGTGTTGGGTAACGTAGTATTTTAAATTTTTCCTACGATCACGCAAGATCTATCTACCAGATGCATAGCAACGAGAGGGAAGAGTGTGTCTACGTACCCTCGTAGACCGGAAGCGGAAGCGTCAAGTGACGCAGTTGATGTAGTCGAACTTCTTCGCGATTCAACCGATCAAGTACCGAACGTACGACACCTCCGTGTTCAGCACATGTTCAGCTTGATGACGTCCCACGAGCTCTTGATCCAGTTGAGCTTCACGGGAGAGTTTCTTCAGCACGACGGCGTGGTGACGGATATGATGTATCTACCGGCGCAGGGCTTCTCCTAAGTACTGCGATGGTATGACCGAGGTGTGTTTCTGTGGAGGGGGGCACCGCACACGGCTGGAACAATTCAACGTGTGTGTCTTTGGGTGCCCCCCTGCCCCCATATATAAAGGAGCAAGAGGGGAGCGCCGGCCGGCCTCCTATGGTGCGGCTAGGGCAATCCTACTAGGAATAGGATTGCAATCCTATTCCTAGTAGGAGTCCATCAAGAAGGAAGAGAGGGAAAGGAAAAGAGGGAGAGGTGGCGCCCCGCCAATCCTAGTCCAACTAGGATCCCTAGGTGGGGCGCCTGCCAGCCTCTATGGGCTGCCTCTCTCCTTTCCTCAAGGCCCACTATGGACCATCCCCCCTTGTAGGGGGTTCCGGTAACCCCCTCCGGCAATCCAGTTAAATCCGAAACTTTTCCGGAACACTTCCGGTGTCCGAATATAGTCGTCCAATATATCAATCTTTATGTCTCGGACATTCCGAGACTCCTCGTCATGTCTGTGATCTCATCCGGGACTCCGAACTACCTTCGGTACATCAAAACTCATAAACTCATAATACCGATCGTCATCAAACGTTAAGTGTGCGGTCCCTACGGGTTCGAGAACTATGTAGACATGACCGAGACTCATCTCTGGTCAATAACCAATAGCGGAACCTGGATGTTCATATTGGCTCCTACATATTCTACGAAGATCTTTTATCGGTCAAAACCGCATAACAACATACGTTGTTCCTTTTGTCATCGGTATGTTACTTGCCCGAGATTCGATCGTCGGTATCTCTATACCTAGTTCAATCTCGTTACCAGCAAGTCTCTTTACTCGTTCCGTAACACATCATCTCGTGACTAACTCATTAGTCTTTTTGCTTGCAAGGCTTATTGTGATGTGTGTTACCGAGAGGGCCCAGAGATACCTCTCCGACACTCGGAGTGACAAATCCTAATCTTGATCTATGCCAACACCACGAATACTTTCGGAGACACCTGTAGAGCATCTTTATGATCACCCAGTTACGTTGTGACGTTTGATAGCACACAAGGTGTTCCTACGGTATTCGGGAGTTGCATAATCTCATAGTCATAGGAACATGTATAAGTCATGAAGAAAGCAATAGCAGTAAAACTAAACGATCATAGTGCTATGCTAACGGATGGGTCTAGTCCATCACATCATTCTCCTAATGATGTGATCCCGTTGATCAAATGACAACTCATGTCTATGGTTAGGAAACATAACCATCTTTGATCAATGAGCTAGTCTAGTAGAGGCATACTAGGGACACTCTGTTTTGTCTATGTATTCACACATGTACTAAGTTTCCGGTTAATACAATTCTAGCATGAATAATAAACATTTTATCATGATATAAGGAAATATATATAACAACTTTATTATTGCCTCTAGGGCATATTTCCTTCAGTCTCCCACTTGCACTAGAGTCAATAATCTAGCTCACATCGCCATGTGATTTAATACCGATAGTTCACATCGTTATGTGAATAACACCCATAGTTCACATCGCCATGTGACCAACACCCAAAGGGTTTACTAGAGTCAATAATCTAGTTCACATCGCTATGTGATTAATACCCAAGAGTAATAATGTGTGATCATGTTTTGCTTGTGAGAGAAGTCTAGTCAACGGGTCTGTCACATTCAGATCCGTATGTATTTCGCAAATTTCTATGTCTACAATGCTCTGCATAGAGCTACTCTAGCTAATTGCTCCCACTTTCAATACGCATCCAGATTGATACTTAGAGTCATCTGGATTTAGTGTCAAAGCTTGCATCGGCGTAACCCTTTACGACGAACTCTTTATCACCTCCATAACCGAGAAACATTTCCTTAGTCATCCAGTTACTAAGGATAATTCTGACCGCTGTACAGTGATCTACTCCTGGATCACTATTGTACCCCCCTGACAAACTCATGGCAAGGTACACAACATGTTTGGTACACAGCATGGCATACTTTATAGAACCTATGGCTGAGGCATAGGGAATGACTTTCATTCTCTCTATATTTTTCTGCCGTGGTCTGGCTTTGAGTCTTACTCAACTTCACACCTTACAAGTCAGGCAAGAACTCCTTCTTTGACTGGTCCATTTTGAACTACTTCAAAATCTTATCGAGGTATGTACTCATCGAATGTCTTATCAAGCGTCTTGATCTATCTCTATAGATCTTGATGCCCAATATGTAAGCAGCTTCACCAAGGTCTTTCTTTGAAAAACTCCTTTCAAACACTCCTTTATGCTTTCCAGAAAATTCTACATCATTTCTGATCGACAATATGTCATTCACATATACTTATCAGAAAGGTTGTAATGCTCCCACTCACTTCTTGTAAATACAGGCTTCACCGCAAGTCTGTATAAATCTATATGCTTTGATCAACTTATCAAAGCATATATTCCAACTCCGAGATGCTTGCACCAGTCCATAGATGGATCGCTGGAGCTTGCACATTTTGTTAGCACTTTCAGGATTGATAAAACCTTCTGGTTGCATCACATACAAGTCTTCTTTAATAAATCCATTAAAGAATGCAGTTTTGTTATCCATTTGCCAGATTTCATAAAATGCGGCAATTGCTAACATGATTCGGACAGACTTAAGCATCGCTACGGGTGAGAAAGTCTCATCGTAGTCAACTCCTTGAACTTGTCGAAACCCTTTCGCAACAAGTCGAGCTTTGTAAACAGTAACATTACCGTCTGCGTCGGTCTTCCTTTTGAAGATCCATTTATTTTCGATGGCCTGCCGATCATCGGGCAAGTCAACCAAAGTCCATACTTTGGTATCATACATGGATCCCATCTCAGATTTCATGGCCTCAAGCCATTTTGCGGAATCTGGGCTCATCATTGCTTCTTCATAGTTCGTAGGTTCATCATGGTCTAGTAACATGATTTCCAAAACTGGGTTGCCGTACCACTCTGGTGCGGAACGTACTCTGGTTGATCTACGACGTTCAGCAGAAACTTGATCTGAAGTTTCAAGATCATCATCATTAACTTCCTCACTGATTGGTGTAGGAATCACTGGAACAATTTTCTGTGATGTACTACTTTCCAATTCAGGAGAAGGTACAATTACCTCATCAAGTTCTACTTTCCTCCCACTCACTTCTTTCGAGAGAAACTCCTTCTCTAGAAAGGATCCATTCTTAGCAATGAATATCTTGCCTTCGGATCTGTGATAGAAGGTGTACCCAACATTCTCTTTTGGGTATCCTATGAAGACACATTTCTCCGACTTGGGTTCGAGCTTATCAGGTTGAAGCTTTTTCACATAAGCATCGCAGCCCCAAACTTTAAGAAACGACAACTTTCGTTTCTTGCCAAACCATAGTTCATAAGGTGTCGTATCAACGGATTTAGATGGTGCCCTATTTAACGTGAATGCAGCTGTCTCTAAAGCATAACCCCAAAAGCAATAGTGGTAGATCGGTAAGAGACATCATCGATCGCACCATATCTAATAAAGTACGGTTATGACATTCGGACACACCATTACACTGTGGTGTTCCAGGTGGCGTGAGTTGTGAAACTATTCCACATTGTTTCAAATGAAGACCAAACTCGTAACTCAAATATTCTCTTCCACGATCAGATCATAGAAACTTTATTTTCTTGTTACGATGATTTTCTACTTCACTCTGAAATTCTTTGAACTTTTCAAATGTTTCAGACTTGTGCTTCATTAAGTAGATATACCCATATCTGCTCAAATCATCAGTGAAGGTCAGAAAATAACGATACCCGCCGCGAGCTTCAACACTCATTGGCCCACATACATCTTTATGTATGATCTCCAACAAATCTGTTGCTCGCTCCATTGTTTCGGAGAACTGAGTTTTAGTCATCTTGCCCATGAGGCATGGTTCGCAAGCACCAAGTGATTCATAATCAAGTGATTCCAAAAGTCCATCACTATGGAGTTTCTTCATGCGCTTTACACCATCATGACCTAAACGGCAGTGCCACAAATAAGTTGCACTATCATTATTAACCTTGCATCTTTGGGCTTCAATATTATGAATATGTGTATCACCACGATCGAGATCCAACAAACTATTTTCATTGGGTGTATGACCATCAAAGGTTTTATTCATGTAAACAGAATAACAATTATTCTATGACTTTAAATGAATAACCGTATTGCAATAAATATGATCAAATCATATTCATGCTCAACGCAAATGCCAAATAACATTTATTTAGGTTTTACACTAATCCCGAAGGTATAGGGAGTGTGCGATGATGATCATATCAATCTTGGAACCACTTCCAACACACATCGTCACTTCACCTTTAACTAGTCTCTGTTCATTCTGCAATTCTCGTTTCGAGTTACTAATTTTAGCAACTGAACCGGTATCAAATACCCAGGGGTTGCTATGAACACTAGTAAAGTACACATCAATAATCTGTATATCAAAATATACCTTTGTTCACTTTGCCATCCTTCTTATCCGCCAAGTATCTAGGGCAGTTCCACTTCCAGTGACCATTTCCTTTGCAGTAGAAGCACTCAGTTTCAGGCTTGAGTTTTAGCTTTGGGTTTCTTCACGGGAGTGACAACTTGCTTGTCATTCTTCTTGAAGTTCCCCTTCTATCCCTTTGCCCTTTACTTGAAACAAGTGGTCTTGTTAACCATCAACACTTGATGCTTTTTCATGATTTCTACCTTCGCCGACTTCAGCATCGCGAAGAGCTCGGGAATTCCTTTCGTCATCCCTTGCATATTATAGTTCATCACGAAGTTCTACTAACTTGGTGATAGTGACTAGAGAACTTTGTCAATTACTATCTTATCTGGAAGATTAACTCCCACTTGATTCAAGTAATTGTAGCACCCAGACAATATGAGCACATGCTCACTGGTTGAGCTATTCTCCTCCATCTTGTAGGCAAAGTACTGTCAGAAGTCTTATACCTCTCGACACAGGCATGAGTATGAAATACTAATTTCAACTCTTGGAACATCTTATATGCTCCGTGGCATTCAAAACATTTTTGAAGTCCCGGTTCTAAGCCGTAAAGCATGGTGCACTTAAACTATGAAGTAGTCATCATACCGAGCTTTTGTCAAAACGTTCATAACGTCTACAACTGCTCCTGCAATAGGTCTGTCACCTAGCGGTGCATCAAGGACATAATTCTCTATGCAGCAATGAGGATAATCCTCAGATCACGGAACAATTCCGCATCATTTCTACTAACATCTTTCAACTTAGTTTTCTCTAGGAACATATAAAAAATAAACGGGGAGCAACATCGTGAGCTATTGATCTACAACATAGATATGCTAATACTACGAGGACTAAGTTCATGATAAATTAAAGTTCAATTTAATCATATTAATTAAAGAACTCCCACTTAGATAGACATCCCTCCGGTCATCTAAATGATCACGTGATCCAAATCAACTAAACCATGTCCGATCATCACGTGAGATGGAGTAGTTTCAATGGTGAACATCTTATGTTGATCATATCTACTATATGATTCACGCTCGACCTTTCGGTCTCCAGTGTTCCGAGGCCATATCTGCATATGCTAGGCTCGTCATGTTTAACCCGAGTATTCTGCGTGTGCAAAACTGGCTTACACCCGTTGTATTTGAACGTAGAGCTTATCACACCCGATCATCACGTGGTGTCTCGGCACGACGAACTTCCGCAACGGTGCATACTCAGGGAGAACACTTATACCTTGAAATTTAGTAAGGGATCATCTTATAATGCTACCGTCGAACTAAGCAAAATAAGAAGCATAATAAGATAAACATCACATGCAATCAAAATATGTGACATGATATGGCCATCGTCATCTTGTGCTTTTGATCTCCATCTCCAAAGCACCGTCATGATCACCTTCGTCACCGGCGCGACACCTTGATCTCCATCGTAGCATCGTTGTCGTCTCGCCAACTATTGCTTCTACGACTATCGCTACCGCTTAGTGATAAAGTAAAGCAATTACATGGCGATTGCATTTCATACAATAAAGCGACAACCATATGGCTCCTGCCAGTTGCCGATAGCTTTACAAAACATGATCATCTCATACAAAACCGTATATCTCATCATGTCTTGACCATATCACATCACAAAATGCCCTGCAAAAACAAGTTAGACGTCCTCTACTTTGTTGTTGCAAGTTTTACGTGGCTGCTATGGGCTTAGCAAGAACCGTTCTTACCTACGCATACAAAACCACAACGATATTTCGTCAAGTATGTGCTGTTTTAACCTTCACAACGACCGGGCGTAGCCACACTTGATTCAGCTAAAGTGAGAGAGACAGACACCCGCCAGTCACCTTTAAGCAACGAGTGCTCATAACGGTGAAACCAGTCTCGCGTAAGCGTACGCGTAATGTCGGTCCGGGTCGCTTCATCTCACAATACCGCCGAAGCAAAATATGACATGCTGGTAAGCAGTATGACTAGTATCGCCCACAACTCATTGTGTTCTACTCGTGCATATCATCTACGCATAGACCTGGCTCTGATGCCACTGTTGGGGAACGTAGTATTTTAAAATTTTCCTACGATCACGCAAGATCTATCTACCAGATGCATAGCAACGAGAGGGAAGAGTGTGTCTACGTACCCTCATAGACCGGAAGCGGAAGCGTCAAGTGACGCAGTTGATGTAGTCGAACTTCTTCGCGATTCAACCGATCAAGTACCGAACGTACGGCACCTCCGTGTTCAGCACACGTTCAGCTTGATGACGTCCCACGAGCTCTTGATCTAGTTGAGCTTCACGGGAGAGTTTCGTCAGCACAACGGCGTGGTGACGGATATGATGTATCTACCGGCGCAGGGCTTCTCCTAAGTACTGCGACGGTATGACCGAGGTGTGTTTCTGTGGAGGGGGGCACCGCACACGGCTGGAACAATTCAACTTGTGTGTCTTTGGGTGCCCCCTGCCCCCGTATATAAAGGAGCAAGAGGGGAGGGCCGGCCGGCCTCCTATGGTGCGGCTAGGGCAATCCTACTAGGAATAGGATTGCAACCCTATTCCTAGTAGGAGTCCATCAAGAAGGAAGAGAGGGAAAGGAAAAGAGGGAGAGGTGGCGCCTCCCCAATCCTAGTCCAACTAGGATCCCTAGGTGGGGCGCCGGCCAGCCTCTATGGGCTGCCTCTCTCCTTTCCTCAAGGCCCACTATGGACCATCCCCCTTCGTAGGGGGTTCCGGTAACCCCCTCCGGCAATCCAGTTAAATCTGAAACTTTTCCGGAACACTTCCGGTGTCCGAATATAGTCGTCCAATATATCAATCTTTATGTCTCGGACATTCCGAGACTCCTCGTCATGTCCGTGATCTCATCCGGGACTCCGAACTATCTTCGGTACATCAAATCTCATAAACTCATAATACCGATCGTCATCAAACGTTAAGCGTGCGAACCCTACGGGTTCGAGAACTATGTAGACATGACCGAGACTCATCTCCGGTCAATAACCAATAGCGGAACCTGGATGTTCATATTGGCTCCTACATATTCTACGAAGATCTTTTATCGGTCAAAACCGCATAACAACATACGTTGTTCCTTTTGTCATCGGTATGTTACTTGCCCGAGATTCGATCGTCGGTATCTCTATACCTAGTTCAATCTCGTTACCGGTAAGTCTCTTTACTCGTTCCGTAACACATCATCTCGTGACTAACTCATTAGTCTTTTTGCTTGCAAGGCTTATTGTGATGTGTGTTACCGAGAGGGCCCAGAGATACCTCTCCGACACTCGGAGTGACAAATCCTAATCTTGATCTATGCCAACACCACGAATACTTTCGGAGACACCTGTAGAGCATCTTTATGATCACCCAGTTACGTTGTGACGATTGATAGCACACAAGGTGTTCCTACGGTATTCGGGAGTTGCATAATCTCATAGTCATAGGAACATGTATAAGTCATGAAGAAAGCAATAGCAGTAAAACTAAACGATCATAGTGCTATGCTAACGGATGGGTCTAGTCCATCACATCATTCTCCTAATGATGTGATCCCGTTGATCAAATAACAACTCATGTCTATGGTTAGGAAACATAACCATCTTTGATCAATGAGCTAGTCTAGTAGAGGCATACTAGGGACACTCTGTTTTGTCTATGTATTCACACATGTACTAAGTTTCCGGTTAATACAATTCTAGCATGAATAATAAACATTTATCATGATATAAGGAAATATAAATAACAACTTTATTATTGCCTCTAGGGCATATTTCCTTCAGCAAGACCTCCCGGCGTGCCGACACACTGATAGTAGCCGCGTGTATCTCGTCTCAGGCCATGACCGGATGGGCGATTCTACAGGTTATACCAGATACCTCGGGTTTCCCCAAGGCGGCCCCGCAGAACCCCCAGTTTGGACCAACACTCATGAGGAGCACTGGCCCGGGTTGTTGATTAAGTCCTCGGGTTTGCAACGCCCTATGCAAGTTTTAGTTATTAGGCAAAAGTAAAACCAAAGTTGGGCCTTGCTGGAAAAGCTTTAGCACTAAGCGAGTTATCGAGGGGGGGCCATAAACCCCAACCATGTTAGGGACGCAAAAATCAAGGAACATAACACCGGTTTAACGGTTCCTAGGGTGGCATGAGTGGAACAAAACACCTAGCAAGAGGCTTAGCCTTCCACCCATTACCAATATATAGATGATTTTGTTTAACAGTTTATATATTGTGATATCCCAACAATACTTCATCATGAAGCAAGAATCTTCAAGTCTTCACCTGAAACTAACAACGCTCTGAGAGGGGCTGAGCGAAGCTTACGTAGCCAAACAACGGTTTGCTAGGTGGGTGGTTAGAGAGTTTCATGGAAACAATAGGAGGCTGACAAACAAACATAGGCATCAAGGCAATATCTAAAGAGCGAGACATCTAGCATAGGCAAAGATAGTAGTGATATCCGGGTATGGTCATCTTTCCTGTTGATTCCACGGATGGATCGTAACCTTGCTCCTCAAACTCAGCCTCGGTAGTAACCTCGTACTCCGTATCGTCACCGGGCTCTAACCAACACAACAAGCAACACCGAAACAACAATCAATCATCATGCAATGCTCAACCACATGATGCATGAACATGAAGCTTATGGACATAGGAAGAAATGATGCATAGCCTAGAGTCACAAGAGTGCGAAATCATCAAAGCAATAAGATCACCCACATGAAAGAAAACAAACAAAAGAACAACTTACAAGTTTATGTAGATTATTCAAACAAGCACCTAACAAGTTTAAAGGGGTTGGTTAACATGGCATGGGTGCAACTAAGATTACAGCAACATGCTAGCATAATTAAATGGGCTGGAAATAACAAACACCAATTTCCATAAACTTCCAAAATTAATTAATTGCATTTGGGAGAGGTCTGAAAAACTTCTAGTATAAAGTTGTCAAACATGCAGAACAACAGCACCATAATATTCTACACATTTTTCCACCCCAAATGCATATAAAGTTTGTTACATTTGGAGTTGTAGATCTTTTGTTATGAATTTTACAAGTTTAGGCATATTTAAAACAAGAATAATTCAAACAACATTTTAAATGTTTTTAAACATGGCAACAAACAGCATATTCATAAACTACATGAAATTCTAAGCATTTTTCATATACAACTTATTTTCATCAGATGAATATATCAACAGATATTAATTAAACAAAGAAAGTGCAGAAAAGAAAAGAAAAACACAAAACAGAAATTAAAATACAAGCGCAGAGGTCGAACTGACCCAGGCCTAACTAGACAGAGCCATTGACAAGGGGGCCCAGCTGCGCTGAGGTGGCTCCAACGGGTGCGCGAGGGGGCTGGAGGCGGCTGAGTGGCTGGCCGGTGGGGCCTGCCTGTCAGCCTCTCGCAAAAAACAAATGGGGGCCCAGCTGCGCTGAGGTGGCTCCAACGGGTGCGCGAGGGGGCTGGAGGCGGCTGAGTGGCTGGCAGGTGGGGCCTGCCTGTCAGCCTCTCGCAAAAAACAAAATGGGGGCGAAAACCCACTGCCCCCGCACGGATTTGAACCCACGACCTGTTGCATAACTAACGGAGACCCAAGCCACTGAGCTAAGCGATCGATTTTGACAAAATACGGGTGCGATGCCTGAAGACTTAACTAAAGATGCAGTAGCAGGGGAAAAGCAGGGCTCGTCGGAGCTGCTCCGGCGACCAAAACTGACGGCGGAGGCAAGTGGAGTGCTCCTGGAGGAGTTCCGCACCCACTCGATGCACTTGCGGCCACTAGCATGCACTACAACACCAGCGGCGAGCACTTGACAGAACGGCGGTGGCGGGCAACGACGAGACGATGCAACGGCCTAGGCGGATCGGCGACTGCACTGGCAGCATCTACGCGATGAGCTGAAGCGAACGGGAAGCAAGAGACGGCCTACGGTGGTCGGGGCACTCGCCGGAGACTAGGCCCGACGGCGATGAGCTCGGGTGCTCGATGAACTCGGTGCTAGACGATGCTAAGGAGGGGAAAAGGGCACGACGAGATGGAGGCGCTCACCACTAACACGGAGGTGTGTTCGGCTGGCCCGGAGGTGGCCAGAGTCGACGACGGCGAGGCTCGAACAGCTGCGGGTGCCGGAGTGGAAGAAGAGGAAGAAGACGACGTCGGCGAGGCGATCGGTTCCGCCTAGAGGACGTAGTCAACGTAGTCGACGACGAGGAAGCAGCTGGACACGGTTGGCGAGGCCGAGGTCGACGGGAGGCACGCCGGCGACGAGCTGGCGCTCCCAGATGCGTGCGGGACTGCTCCGGATCGGTGGATCTGGTGAAGCTTGGCTCTCCAGGTGGCGGGAGGAGGAAGAGGAACCCTAGGGAAAGGGGCTAGACACGCTGCGGGTTCAAAAGGAGGGCTCTGACCGCGAGGCCTCGACGTCCGTTATCACGGCACGACGTCGAGCGCGCGCTCTGGCTCAGCAGCGCGTGACGGAGGTAGACGGCGACACGAGGATGTGAGGCTGACAAGTGGGGCCAGGGGGAAAAACGAACAGCGCGACTGCGCGCGACGCTGGCTGGCTGGGCCGCTGCGGAAGAGAAGAGATGGGCCGCGGGGCTGCTGTGGAGAAGGACTGGGCCTGGGGGGAGGAGGAAGAGGTGGCCCAAGCCACTGGTGTTGCTGAGTATTTCTTTTCTTTTCCTTTTTCCTTCACACAGAAATGAAAAGAAAAGTATAGGCTCAAAGGAAAAGAGTTAGGAGAAAAAGAAAATATCCCCATGCTCTTTGATTTATGCCCTATTTAATAAAATTGGCTTGGACATTTTAAGAGGCAAAAAAATAAAAGGAGTTTGAACATTGTTCAAACTCTTGTCATTTTTGAACCCAACCAAATGAATTCCAACAAGGCTGAATTTTGGCAGAGAGGGTGTAGACATGGTGCAAGATTTTTAGGAAAAGAAAGAACATTAATGAACTTGGCTAGGTGACATGCAAAATTGATTAAAGAAGGGGAAGAAAAGAAGAGGAGGAAGAAGAAGAGGGAAAACAAAAGGAGGGGGTCTAGGGTTTAGCAAGCCTAGGCTAGAACCACACTCACATACATCACAAGGTGCCTCACACATACCCATCACAACAAGAAAGTAAACTAAGATGCCATGATGCCATGATGATGAAGCAATGCAAGGATGCAAAAATAAAATAAAAGACATGACAAAGAAAGGAAAAAATAAGCTCAAAGACAAGAACCCCCAAGGATAAGGACAAGGATCAAAATGAGAATGCTTTATTGCCTTTATAGGAAAGTATCACATATGGGGTGTTACACCTCAGCTCCGGCCACCACCTGGGCTCCTCCACCAGCAACATCACAGTCACTCTTCAATATCTTGTCAGGTAAGATGACAAGTATTGGTGCACAAGCATTTTTCTAAATGGCACTGATCAGAGACATTTGCCATAGAGCAAATGCCACTGATCAGTGCACAAACTTTTTTCAAAATGCCACTTATCAATGGCACTTGCTGTTGGGAAAATGGCACTGATCAGTGGACTTGCTCAACGGCAAGTGCCACTGATCAGTGGCACTTGCTGTTGGGCAAGTCCACTGATTAGTGCCGTTGATCAGTGCCATTTGCCCAACAGCAAGTGCCCACTAGTAGAAAACATGGCTTTGGTTCGGGCTTGGCAAGCCCATTAGTCCCGGTTCAACTACGGACCAGGACCCATGGGGGCATATGTCCCGGTTCATGTGCCCAGTGGGCCGGCCAGGCCTCGTGGGGCATCTGTCCTAGTTGGTCTGGACCCATTTGTCCCGGTTTCAGGCACGCATCGGGACCAATTGGCCTCGCTCCTGGCCCACACCCATTGGTCCTAGTTCGTGGCTGGAACCGGGACACAAGGTGTGCCTTTAGTCCCGGTTCCAGCCACGAACCGGGAACAATGGGTTGCCTATATATACCCCATCGCCGGTGAGCAGAGCACTCCACACTGCTCTGTTTTTTCTGGCCGGCGAGGGGGGAGCTTTTTGTGGTACTCTAGATCACCTCCTATGCACATGAGGTGTTCGATGAAATGCCCGAGCCACACTAGTTAAGCTTTTCTCCTCTCGAAGCTCAAACTCCAAGCTCCATTTTCTCCGAGATTTTTCTAGGTTTAACGGTCCGTCACGTCCCGTCCCCGTCTTCACCGCCGTCGATCGCCCCGCCGATCTCGTCACCGGCACCACCGTGGTGAGCCTCTTGTTCTGTCTATGCTTTTCTTACTTTTATTATTGCTATAGATAGATATTTTTCTAATTTTCTTACTTTTATTATTGCTTGTTATTATATAGTGCAATGATCCCACGTCGGCCCTCGTCCTGTCTACGATTCGGATGTGGTATATTATCTTTAGTTTATAACTATTTATTTTAGTGTTTATGACAATTATGCCGACCAACCTGACATAGATGTTTTTATATATCTAGGAGGTAGTTGAACCTGAAATTCCAACCGACCCTCTTGTGGAGAGGTTAAATTTAGTTGAAAAGGAAAACATTTCCTTCAAGAAAAAAATGGAGAAACAGAGGAGGAGAAGATGGAATTGGAGTTGCACGTTGCGGAAGTCGTCGATGATCACAAGATCAAGATGGTCCCTATTGTCAAGAGGTTAAATTTAGTTGAAGAAGAAAACAATTACTTGAAGGAAAAACTAAAAAATAATTGAGGAGGAGAAGATGATATTGGAGTTGCATGTTGCGGATGTCGTCAATGATCACAAGATCAAGATGGATGCCGTGCGCTTGAAGATTAGAAATATTAGAAAATATGCCATTCATACCGAGGCTTGATATCATTATGCCGTTGGATCAATTGTTACCTTGGTTGCGATTATGATCGCATTTGTTGTTGCGTTTAAATGTTCTACATAGTTTCAATGTATGGTTTAATTAGATGCTCTAGAGAGCTATATGCATGTACTTTGAATTTAATGTGATACCTCGAAAGAGATTGTCCGTTTTGTACATGAAGTGCATCCAGTTTTTGCCGTAACCCTCTCTATTTTTTTGCACATGCTATGTGGGTGTAATGATGATACCATGCCAACTTTCAACCTTTTCAGAGTTCATTTGAAATGCTTTTCAATTTCAGGGTCTTATAACTCAAAAAAATCAGTAAATGCATGAAAAATAACAAATGAAGTCAGAAATGGTTGAAAATTGATGATGTGGCTTTGAATGGTGCATTTTGAACACAGAAAAATTATGTAGTTCAAATAAGTTTAAAAAAATGAAATCCCTTTGTAACATATGAGTTTTCATCTCAAACCCTCATACCTCAAAAGAGATTGTCCGTTTTGTACACGAAGTGCATCCAGTTTTTGCCGTAACCCTCTCTACTTTTTTGCACATGCTATGTGGGTGAAATGATGATACCATTCCTACTTTCAACCTTTTCAGAGTTCATTTGAAATGCTTTTCAATTTCAGGGTCTTATAGCTCAAAAAATTCAGTAAATGCATGAAAAATAACAAATGAAGTCAGAAATGGTTGAAAATTGATGATGTGGCTTTGAATGGTGCATTTTGAACAAAGAAAAAGTTTGTAGTTCAAATAAGTTCAAAAAATGAAATCCCTTTGTAACAAACGAGTTTTCGTCTAAAACACTAATACCTCGAAAGAGATTGTCCGTTTTGTACACGATGTGCATCCAGTTTTAGCCGTCACCCTCTCTACTTTTTTGCACATGCTATG
>LR738713.1:823423909-823479174 GCA_902687465.1 Secale cereale | reverse complement strand
CGCCGCCCGCCGCCTCCGCCGTCGCCGTCGCCCACACCCGCCATCGTCGTCCCCGCCGCCGTCGCCCTGCCTCGTCATCGACGTCCCCGCGCCCGTCGTCGACGCCGTCTGCCCCCGCCGGCGTCCCCGCCCCCGTCTTCACCGCCCTCTGCCCCGCGGTCGTCCTCGCGCCGCCCCTGCCCCGACGTCGTCGCCCTGCCTCGTCGTCGCCGTCCTCGATGTGAGCGTCGCCGGCCCCGACCCCCTCCTCTCATGTCATGACGATGTAGATGTAATTTTAGTTTTAGTTATACAAATGTTAGATGAATTTTGAAAATGTTACTTAGTTATATACAAATGTTAGATGAATTTTCTGTTTTATAGTTTTAGTGATAGAATGTAGTTTTTTTAGTAAGAACTAGTTTATTTTTAGTAAAACTAGTTTATTTTTAGTAAGAACTAGTTCATTTTTATTTATAGTAAGTGCTTATTAGTTGAACTAGTTGAATTAATAGAACTAGTTTATTTTTTTTAGTTCAAGCAATTATTCCCGCATCGACGTCGACGATGCCTATACCGCATCCTGGTCGTCGACTCAACGGAGGCATGCTTGATCAGAGGGGTCATGTTCGGGACTGGGCTGCGCTGGGCTGGTACTGGGAGGTGCTTCCTTCCGGGGGGCGCAACTTGGTGAGGAGCCAACCCGTTGTTGACCAGAACTTTCTTTGGTGGCGGGCGCGCGGGCCAGTGACGGTCCAGAGGATTGAGGACCCCGCGGAGGTTGTGCGTCATCGTGTCAGCGAGGAGGACGAGCACGTCCGTCGCTACATGGTTGCGTTGAAGGGCAGGTTCGACAATACATGGCAGGTTCTTCAGGGATCTCACTGGAGCTATGATCCTGTGATGGTTCCTTCTCTTTGGATGTCCACTGCCCTTGCCGATACCCGTCGTTCGCTAGGGTTTTAGCTGTGTTAATTAGTGATGCTATATGTATGATACTATTCGAGATGTATTAGTGATAATATTCGACGATGTACGGACGCAAGAGATGATTTAGTTTTGCTTATTGAATGCTCAAACTGGAGTCCAACCAAATCTCCATGTCAATATGAGTCCTATAATTAAGATATTTTGAAATGTTTTTGTTTATATTTTCAACCATTGAATTTTGGCATGATTTGTGCTCCAATATGTAGGAAATGTCATCGTCTAACGATGACGATAGGATCCCGGCGTGTGACTAGTGTGGCGACGACCGGGGTTAGTGCGAAAGGCCACACCTGGTAGACGATCGATGCTTCAGTGTTAAGCTCGATGAGTGATACGTCCAAAACGTATCTATAATTTCTGCTTGCTCCATGCCACTTTTGGGTGATATTGCTATGATATTCATACACTTCCATACACTTTTGATCATATTTGGACTAACCTACTAATCCAGTGTACCCCGGTGCCAGTTTCTGTTTTCGGCTGATTTTGTATTTCAGGTTTTCACGTTACGAGAACTGTCAGGAAAAATCCAGAAAAATTATATAAAAAATCAGCGTTCCGGAACCTACACTGTGCCCGAAGTACAGCCGGGGGGGGGGGGCACCAGGGCTCCAGGCACCCTGGCGGCGCCCCCCCCTGGGCCGCGCCGGGGGGGCGCCTGGGCCCCCCGAAGCCCATCTGGTGCCCCCCTTTGGCATATATTTAGAGCGTCCCTCGAAACCCTCGGGACGGGAACTCTTTTTCGCGATCTCATCTCTGTTCTGCCGCCGCCGCCGCTTCCAAGATCGGGAGCACCAGTAGAACTCTTCCCGGCACCCTGTCGGAGGGGAGGATCACCACCGTGGACGCCTCCCGGATGAGTTGTGAGTAGTCTCCCTTGGACCATGAGTCCATGACCAGTAGCTATGTGATGTTCTCCTCATGTTCTTGTGCTTCACTAATTAGTCCTCGTGAGCTGCCCTACATGATCGAGGCACATATGTAATCCTTATGTTGTTGCTATGATGAGTTTGTTGGGATCCGATGGATTATGAGATTATGTTCAGATTGTGATTGAGTAATATATTTGATCTACCTCTTTTATATTTATGTTCATAAGTAATTCTTGCATGTTCTCCGTTGTTATTTATTGCTTTGGCCAAGTAATACGTAGTGACTCCAAGAGGGAACGCTATGCTCGATTGTGGGTTCATGCCCCTCGATGACTAGCTTGAGTGACAGAAACATGAGTCTAGGGGATGTGCTGTTGCCACAAGGGGGAAAACAACGGTGCTTGTGCCCGCGGGTGCAAGGATTGTTTACTTTACGCAAAGTTCTTTTAATGCAGTTGTCTGTTGCTTTGAGTTTACACTATGGGTGGGGCTCGCAACTTAATACCAGCGAGATGTTCTGGATAGATATCTCAAGGTGGATGATTAGTAGTAGATATTGATGGATTTCGGTCTACTTACTTTGGCGTACCGCCCATGCTTTGAACCTCAACCTTTCTTGCAATGTAGTCAGCATTGGTTTGCGTTCGTGGTCCTGTCAATTGCCCAGCTGTAATTCGTTTACCTCACATAGCTGTTTTATCGTCTTTTGGGAGAGAGACATCACTAGTGAACATCATGTGACTCCGGTCCATATTACCATCATTGATCACATCCACTATTTACTTTTCGCTATCATTTACTATTGCAAAACACTATCTATCACTACTATCATTTGCGTTTAATCCTTTGTGAACTACAAGGCCGGAGGGATTGACAACCTCTTTGTACTCGTTGGGAGCAAAGTTATTTGTATCTGTGTGCAGGTCCACGTTGATTGCTAATATCTGGCGCCGTTAGCAGTTGACACCTACTTGTTGAACCTAGGAGTCTCTGGGGATTCGATCCTTGGCATCTTTGCTAAGGGAAAACACTTCCACAACACTGCATCTTTCACCTTCCACTTGGGGTAACCAACGAGGGGTTAGAGGCCCATCAAGGAGTATTTTCTGGCGCCGTTGCCGAGGACTCCACTCTTCAGGATAGGGGAGTTGCATGCTATCTTTTACCTTTGCTTTTTAGTCTTGTTAGTTTACCTTTCAGTTTTTGCTTTAGTACCTTTTTTCGAAAATCACAAAAATAGTTATCTTGCTTGCTTGCTACTATGGGTTCCACCGAGAACACCAAGTTGCGTGACTTCACTAGTCACAACAACGATGACTTTATCAGCACACCTATCACTACACCTGCCACTTCAGCACCTTCATATGAAATTAAACCTGCTTTACTGAACTTAGTCATGAAAGATCAATTCTCCGGTGCTGGAGATGATGCTGCTTTACACTTAAACAACTTTGTTGAACTTTGTGATATGCAAAAGTACCAAGAAATAGATGGTAATATTGTTAAGCTTAAGCTTTTCCTTTCTCCTTGAGAGGAGGAGCTAAAATTTGGTTTCAGTCTTTGCCTAGAAATAGCATAGATTCATGGGACAAGTGCAAAGATGCTTTTATTGGAAAATACTATCCACCTGCTAAAATTATCCAACTTAGAAGTAACATAATGAATTTTAAACAATTGGATAATGAACACGTTGCCCAAGCTTGGGAACGTATGAAGTCTCTTATCAAGAACTGCCCTACTCATGGTTTGACTACTTGGATGGTTATCCAAACTTTTTATGCAGGCTTGAACTTTACCTCGCGGAACTTGTTAGATTCGGCCGCGGGAGGAACATTTATGTCAACCACACTTGGTGCTGCCACAAAGCTTCTCGATGAGATGATGACCAACTATTCCCAATGGCACACCGAACGCGCTCCAACAGGTAGGAAGGTAAACTCTGTCGAGGAGATTTCCTCCTTAAATGAAAAAGTTGACTTGATCATGTCTCTACTTTCGAAGCAATCTTCTGTTGATCCTCGTGATGTTCCTTTAAATTCTTTGATTACTCAAGAACAAGTAGATGTGAACTTTATCTCTAGAAACAATTTTAACAACAATGCTTATAGGAGTAATTTTGGTAGCAATCCTAGACCGTTCCCCTCTAATTCTTATGGGAACAACAATGTTTATCCTATCACCAAGAACTCCACTACTGAACTAGAGACTATGCTTAAAGATTTCATCACTACCCAAAAAGCCTTTAATAAGAGTGTAGAAGAAAAACTACATAAACTAGATGATCTTTCTTTTAAGGTAGACCACTTAGCCAATGAGATAAAATTGCTAAATATTAAAACTTCTCCTCTTGAGGAGAGGGAAGTCACTCCTATAAATGCTATTCAAGTGCAAATTAATGAAAACATTAGGATGATGGCTAAACTTAAAGAGAGATGGGCTAGAGAAAGGGAGGAAGAGGATAGAATTAAGAGCCTTCCTACCCACCACACTGTTGCTACTATCCAAGTTGTTGAGGATGTTCAAACTCTTAGCACCCAATGTACTCCTGGTCCCAATGGACCTATTAATGGTGATGCTATGACTATAGAAGCTACCAAACATGTGAACCTAAAGGACACTACTACCACTTTACTTGATGCTCGTGACCTTGATTTTGATAATTGCACTCTTACCGAAGTTATTGATTTCCTTCACAAGATGTCTAGAGACCCCCGCACTAGCACGCTTAACCTTGCCTTTACAGAGCATATCACTAATGCTCTCATCAAAGCTAGGGAGGAGAAACTTAGAGTAGAAGCCTCCATACCTAGAAAGCTAGAAGATGGTTGGGATCCTATGATAAAAATTAAATTGAATGACTTCTCTTGCTATGCATTATGTGATGTTGGAGCTAGTACCTCTGTTATGCCCAAAAGAATATATGATATGCTTAAATTGAAACCTTATGATTCTTGTTCTTTTGGTGTTCGTCTCGTTGATTCTTCCATAAAGAAACCTTTGGGGAGGATCGACGATGTTCTTATCGTTGTCAATGACAATTATGTTCCCGTTGATTTCACTATTATGGATATTGAATGTGATCCTTCATGTCCAATTATTTTGGGACGTCCCTTTTTACGCACCGTTGGTGCTATCATTGACATGAAAGAGGGTAATATAAAATTTCAGTTTCCTCTCAAGAAAGGGATGGAACACTTCCCTCGAAAGAAGATCAAGTTACCTTTTGAGTCCGTTGTACGGGCTAGCTATTCTTTTACTCTTGATAAAACTTGATCTCTATGCATTATGCCTAGCTCAAAGGCATAAAAGAAAGCGCTTTTGGGAGGCAGCCCACATGAATAAATTTTTTGCTTTTGATGTGTCTTGATGTTGTTTACTACAGTAGCATCATCATTGTATCTTTGCTTTTCATATTTGTGCCAAGTATAGCCTCTGATTGCTAGAAAGTTCAAAAGTTGTGAGGTGCTGTCCAGGAAACAGATTCTGTCCTTGGATAGAAAAATACGTATAAAATCACCAGATCATCTTTTTGGTCTGAATTTTTTCGAAAGCGTTCTCTATATAATTGTATTTCGTGCATCTGTTTTGAGTTTTTTGATTTGAGTTGCGGAAGTACCCCGAACAAATCATTTACTACCTGCTGTTCTGTTTTTCACAGATTCTGTCCTGTTTTGCCTTTCCTTCATTTCGCAAACCAAGAGCTTGCTTTTTCTTTGCGAAAACCTTTTGGCAATCTTGAGAAACAGTAGAACTTCAAGAATATCTTTATTTCCAGCAAGGAAGAATTATTTTATTAAGGGTACTAACCTCGCTAATCAGATTATGATGAGTTATGTATGAAGGGAGTTTTCAAGTGTGCGAGGGAAGATGATAAAAAGATTCAGGAGTGTCAAGCGCTCAAGCTTGGGGATGCCCCCGTGCACCCCCAAGAAATATTCAATGAGACTCAAGCGTCTAAGCTTGGGGATGCCCCCCGTGCATCCCCTTCTCCATCAACATTATCAGTTCGTCTTTCGTTCCGCTATATTTTTATCACTTCATGTGTTATGTGCTATGCTTGGAGCGTCTTGCTTTTAGTTTTCTTTTTAGTTTTTCATAACGAGTCGGAACTCAGCTTTCTTTATGTGGGAGAGAAACACGCTCCACTTCTACCTAGAACATAACATAAAATTTTCATGTCTATCTTTGCTGTGTGTGTTCTATGTCTTTTAATAGCTACTATCGTGCTCTGCTCTTAGTATTCATGCTTATCTTTTCAAAAAGCTTTTGTTTAGTTGGTTGCTTGAACTCTCTTTAATTACCATGCTCACCTTATTAAGAGAGTTTGCTTCCGTTGCATTGGTTAACATGTCTATGATAAAGATGCTACGTGCATGATGGCGCTTAGTAGTTCAGGTTTTCTTATGGTTAGTCTCAAATAGCTGGGGGATTCCCAATGTGTTATTGGAGTACCAACATGATTTGTTTGCCTATGATGTGGTATGGTTTAGTAATATCTTCCTTCGAGAATTTATTTTGATTGACTTGGCGTATGCTCACGCATATTTAAGACTGTAAAGAAAGTCCGTCAAGCCTTGATGATCTTTTATTTCTGAGTAGCGATATAACTACCAGGCCTGATTCAATGTTGCTTTGTCGCTCTGCATGATTATGACCGTCATTGCTCTCTTAGTTGGTCGCTCCCAGTCTTTTGCTAACCTCCACCTGTACTAAGCGGACTGACTGCTTGTGCATCCATATCCTTTTAAACCATTTATGCCATATGAGTCCACCATATCTACCTATATGTGGTATTTCACCGCCACTCCAAGTAATTTACATGTGCTACCTTTAAAACCTTCAATCTTTGCAATACATAGCTCATGGGAAAGTAGCTTAAAAACTATTGTGGTAAAGAATATGTTGCCTATGTATCTTATTTCTTATAAGTTGCTTGCTGAGCGGTAACCATGTTTCGGGGGACGCCATCAACTGTCACACTTTTGTTGAATATCATGTGAGTTGCTATGCATGTTCGTCTTGTCCGAAGTAAGGGTGATTTGCCGTGGGTTGAATGAGTATGCATATTGTTAGAGAAGAACATTGGGCCGCCAACCAAAGCCATGTATCATGGTGGAAGTTTCAGCTTGGGCCTTAATCCTCAATCTCTTATGAGAATATGCTTATGCATTAAAGAGGAGTCCATCATCTATTTTCTATGTTGTCCCGGTATGGATGTCCTTAAGTTGAGATCTATCAAATGCGATTTATCTCCTTGGACCTTTGTACAGGTGGCATAGAGGTATCCCTTTGTGACACTTGGTTGAAACATATGTAATGCAATGATAACCCATGGAAATCCGAGCTAATTAGGACAAGGTGCGAGCACTAGTGGTATTCGATGCATGAGGCTTGCAACTTATAGGATGTCTTATGCATGACACATATGAAGTACTACTACCGTTGACAAAATTGCTTCTATGTTTTCAAAATAAAAAGCTCTAGCACATAACCATTCTTTTACTTTTATGTTGAGTCTCCACCTTCTTTTAAAAGCACCAACTATTGAGAGCATGATTGTCATTTTGAGTGTAATGTGCATTGTCCCAAAGTAGCATTGTCTTTTGCATGATTGAGATATCGTTTATTTTGAAATCATTGTATCTAGTCATCACTTAAACCTTGAAGGTGCCCCTGCATTTATGTTTTGCATCACTAAAGGGGGCAAGCTAGATATCACCTTATCATATTTGCACACCATGTTCATTGCAAATCTTTTTGATGTTTCAGTTTCATATTGTAAAACTTTCAGTCATTTGTGATTTTCTCATGAGGCAACTTAATTACTATAGAATCATTGTCTCAGTAAGCTTTTGTCATATGACTATAAAAAGTCCTATATGGTTAATAGCATGTCACCACAGAAATTATTCTTGTTATCATTTACCTACTCGAGGACGAGCAGGAATTAAGCTTGGGGATGTTGATACGTCCAAAACGTATCTATAATTTCTGCTTGCTCCATGCCACTTTTGGGTGATATTGCTATGATATTCATACACTTCCATACACTTTTGATCATATTTGGACTAACCTACTAATCCAGTGCACCCCGGTGCCAGTTTCTGTTTTCGGCTGATTTTGTATTTCAGGTTTTCACGTTACGAGAACTGTCAGGAAAAATCCAGAAAAATTATATAAAAAATCAGCGTTCCGGAACCTACCCTGCGCCCGAAGTACAGCCGGGGGGGGCACCAGGGCTCCAGGCGCCCTGGCGGCGAGCCCCCCCCTGGGCCGCACCGGGGGGGGCGCCTGGGCCCCCCGAAGCCCGTCTGGTACCCCCCTTTGGCATATATTTAGAGCGTCCCTCAAAACCCTCGGGACGGGAACTCTTTTTCGCGATCTCATCTCTGTTCCGCCGCCGCCGCCGCTTCCAAGATCGGGAGTACCAGGAGAACTCTTCCTGGCACCCTGCCGGAGGGGAGGATCACCACCGGGAGCTTCTCCACCACCATGGACGCCTCCCGGATGAGTTGTGAGTAGTCTCCCTTGGACCATGAGTCCATGACCAGTAGCTATGTCATGTTCTCCTCCCGTTCTTGTGCTTCACTAATTAGTCCTCGTGAGCTGCCCTATATGATCGAGGCACATATGTAATCCTTATGCTGTTGCTATGATGAGTTTGCTGGGATCCGATGGATTATGAGATTATGTTCAGATTGTGATTGAGTAATATATTTGATCTACCTCTTTTATATTTATGTTCATAAGTAATTCTTGCATGTTCTCCGTTGTTATTTATTGCTTTGGCAAGTAATACGTAGTGACTCCAAGAGGGAACGTTATGCTCGATTGTGGGTTCATGCCCCTCGATGACTAGCTTGAGTGACAGAAACATGAGTCTAGGGGATGTGCTGTTGCCACAAGGGGGAAAACAACGGTGCTTGTGCCCGCGGGTGCAAGGATTGTTTACTTTACGCAAAGTTCTTTTAATGCAGTTGTCTGTTGCTTTGAGTTTACACTATGGGTGGGGCTCGCAACTTAATACCAGCGAGATGTTCTGGATAGATATCTCAAGGTGGATGATTAGTAGTAGATATTGATGGATTTCGGTCTACTTACTTTGGCGTACCGCCCATGCTTTGAACCTCAACCTTTCTTGCAATGTAGTCAGCATTGGTTTGCGTTCGTGGTCCTGTCAATTGCCCAGCTGTAATTCGTTTACCTCACATAGCTGTTTTATCGTCTTTTGGGAGAGAGAAATCACTAGTGAACATCATGTGACTCCGGTCCATATTACCATCATTGATCACATCCGCTATTTACTTTTCGCTATCATTTACTATTGCAAAACACTATCTATCACTACTATCATTTGCGTTTAATCCTTTGTGAACTACAAGGCCGGAGGGATTGACAACCTCTCTGTACTCGTTGGGAGCAAAGTTATTTGTATTTGTGTGCAGGTCCACGTTGATTGCTAATATCTGGCGCCGTTAGCAGTTGACACCTACTTGTTGAACCTAGGAGTCTCTGGGGATTCGATCCTTGGCATCTTTGCTAAGGGAAAACACTTCCACAACACTGCATCTTTCACCTTCCACGTGGGGTAACCAACGAGGGGTTAGAGGCCCATCAATGAGACATTCGATTTTGAGACGGTATGCAACACGACAAGTCTTGTTTGGTAATTAAGCATGACTTATTCCTTCTTCAACGTGTAATTTTTGTCTTTTACAATTCGACTAGCTTATCCCATGCCATGCAAGATGCTATGTCTTGGAGCATCTGGATTTCGAAGATCATGAAAGTATGGAGACAAAGAAAATTTATCTCAGGACCCATCATGATTATGATTTTCTTGTAAAACTATACAATTCGGAGAGCGTAACCCATTTTGGTTGCTCGAACTGGAGAGCACTTTGCAAGGCATATGATTTCCAGGAGGGTCTGTATGTCACCTTTGACCTTGGTGATGATGACGATGGCATGTGGGTCCTTGTTGATACGCTTCCAGTTCTACCTCTATCGGAGTTTCTCAAACATATTTATTAAGTAATTTATATTATTTATTTCAAAATAATTGACAGCTTATTTCCGTTAACAGCTTATTCCATTCTTCAAGAAATGTACGGAAGATGGTAGACAGAACCCACTACACTGATGGTGCAGAATTAACTTGTCAGAAGAAAGATCGTCTTGTCTCATTACTTACTTATCTTGAGAATTACAATATCTATTCTAAAACTCCTGCACATTATGGTCAATACGTGCCACTAGTGCACGTGTTGAACTACGGTAACATCCATGGAGATGTCATGGTAAGATTTGTGCCTGATCATATTTTGCATAAATTCTTCTAAAACTAAACTACATTACTAACTACGAAGTTATTACTATGTTTTTCAACAGAAAATCCCTTCGGATTGTGTGCCTCATCCGATGTTTCAGAAAGGTCAACTTAATGTTATGAGCTTATTACCGTACTCGTCAGGTCATCATCCTACGCATCACTGTCCATACCGGATTTCTAAAACCAATGAATACATGACAATCAAAGATTGGAAGAAATGTATGGTCAATTGTAGGGAACTACATGGAAGCGACATTGTGCGAAAGCCAAGAATTGGAGACAGGATAACCTGCATTCTCCATAATGGAGAGTCGAGGCCTATCTTGTTTTATTCTATTTCACCTTAGAGAGGGTGTACTTAATTAAGTCTGACTATTCATGATCATGTGCTAAGAAGTTGTTAGATGACTATGATGATGATGATGAGTAGGACTTGTTATTATGACAACGAGTAGAAGTTGTGAGATGACGATGATATTGAGTACGAATTTTTTATTATGACAACGACAATGATGATTTATTATTAATTATGATGATGCATTGTTATATGAGCATGCACGGTGATAAGAGAGGACACATCTCTCTGTTAGCTAGCTAACACAATATATGAAACCCCTAAATTAACCCTACAAAACCCCCCAACTCCCCCCTTTCAGAAAAAAAACCCTAGCCCCATGAACTGCTGACGCGTGGGAGTTTATTTGTCCCGGTTGGTGCTACCAACCGGGACAAAACGCCCCCTGCTTGGGCAAGCCGCAATGGCCACGTGGAGGCCCATCTGTCCCGGTTGGTATAAGAACCGGGACTAATGGTCTAGGGTATTTGTATCGACCGTTTAGTCCCGGTTCCCCAACCGGGACAAATAGCCCTTATGAACCGGGACAAATGGCCCTTTTTGCACTAGTGGCCATTGATAAATGGCATGTGCTCATGGGCAACTACCACTGATCAGTGGCACTTGTTGTTGGGCAAATGCCACTAATCAGTGGACTTGCCCAACGGCAAGTGCCACTAATCAGTGGCATCTGCTTTTCTGCAACTGCCACTCATCAGCAAGTGCCCTAATGATAGAAACATCTAAAAATAGCAACAGCAAGTGCCAATAGCACCCATTTGCACCCATGCACATTTGACATCATCCTAAAATGGTCATACTATATGCACGTATAACAATAAACACAAACCCTAGCTTGAACATTTATGTAGCAACGTGAACAACATAGATCCTAGGACACACTTGCAGTAGCAGAAAAAAATTACCCTAGGACACACACTGTATGAAACAAGAACAGATCGGTTCGATTGGATTCGATTGGGATCGCATCCAATCGGATCTACTCGAATCCTATCTAATCATATCGAATCCACTAAGTAGAAGAACTTGCCTAGGAAATAAACCCTAATTTACATCTACGAGCAAGCATTGAGGGGGTTTGACTCATCGGAGTTTGCGCAGTCGCGGCGAACCAAGGCCGGGGTGAAAACCCCGGCGGGAAGGAGAGAGGTGGCGGAGCAGAGGACGAGCCGGCCCTGGCGACGGCCTGCGGCATCGGCCCCGTGCTCATGGCCACGCCGGAGGTCGAGGAGGATGGCCCGCCAACAGGGGAAAACCCTTGGACGGGGGTCGAGAAAACCCACCTGCCCAATGGGGTCCCAAGAATCGGCGGTGCCGGCGCTAAGCCCAGGACCACGAGGTCCGGAATTAGCAGCGGAGCAGGCACGGCCGGCACCGCATTGGTCGGCGCTCGTGGTAGCCGGCAGCAGATGGGGGATGGCGCTCGCAGCGCCGACGCCAGGTCCCGGCCAGAGTTCTGGAGCCCGTCCAGCCAGCGCTCCTGGATGCTGGCGATGCGCTGGTCGACGGGGGTCAGAGGATGGCACGGCGGTGGGCGAGGTGGAGCCATCGGAGGAAAGGAGAGGGTGAACCGGTGAGGGAGAGAGGGAGCAGTGGGAACAGTGCGACTGGGCGGTGACAGGAGAGTGGGGGGAGTTATGAGACGTCCACTCAGTCTACTGTGCTGCCCGAGGTGTGTAACTCCCTCGCACGCGTGGCCGCGTCAAACCAGGCTCGCGAGAAACTGCCGATTCAGCAGTTTCCGTCGGGCCAGGCTGAGGCCTGCTTTGAGGTCCGTGCGGGCCACAAAACACATGCAGCCCAGGCAACCAAACAGACCATGCACATCTCGCGCGAGCCTGGTTGGGCTGCATGCGGGCAACCAAACACGCATCAAATGCAACGGTGTAGAGCGGCGCCCGACCCAGCCTGCATCCTATTCAGAATAGATGAAACTAAGCTGTAGGTGGAGAGTAGTGTGTTAGTTCAATTTATTCTATCGTACGTGTAGTCACGTGCAGAGGCGGAACCAGGATTCCTCAAAGCCTGGGGCTAAAACTAAGTAGCTGTTTCTCGCAAAAAAAAAACTAAGTAGCTGTAAATGACGCGAAATACAACCACCTCACAACACACATCTTGATTTTTTTTGCCTTTAACAAATAAAAATGGGACGTAATTTAATTTACCCAGTTTCATTTTAGTCCACATATAAAAATTTTCTTATGTCAATCGTAGTAAAGTTTGATTAAGATTAAAGAAAAAATACATTAACATTCACAGTATAAAAAATATCATTTGATGCGTCATTGAATTAACTTTCATATTGTATATCTCTAGTGTTGTAGATATTGATAATTTTGTATATAAATTCAGTCAAACAGTATGATGCTTGACTTAAGACAAATCTTACATGTGAAGTACTCCCTCCGTCCCAAAATTCTTGTCTTCAATTTGTCAAAATACGGATGTATCTAGTCACGTTTTAGTGTTAGATACTTCTCTATTTAGACAAATCTAAGACAAGAATTTTGAGACGGAGGGAGTAGTAAAAAAGAAACAAAGGAAGTATAACGGAACTAGAAAAAAAATACTACCTCCGATCCAAAATAAATGTCATGATTTTAGTTTTATACTAAAACCGCGACACTTATTTTGAATCGAAGCAAGTACAAGAGATTGCCTAATTTACATGCCCGAGCGATTGTGGAGAAGGAGCACAACGGGAGAGGAAACAAGAGGGCTGGAGGGGGTTGTTCTGACGAAGCGAGATGATTTGACGAGTTCAGGTCCAAATGTCCGGTGAACACATGGGGCGGCACAGCGTGAAATAAATAGACTTTTTTGATGGATCAGAGCATCAGGCGAGAGAAAATAGCTAGCGATTGATCCGTAAGAAAATCTCCAGCGATTGATTCCGATGCCACCCACCACCGTGCGTTGTGGGAGCTCCTGGGCTACGAAGCAATGTGGGCTGATGTCTGAGGCTGGGCCTTGGTTAGTACACCTGGGGCTGGGCCTCTATAGGACTATAAATCTGACAAAAATTCCTATGAGTACAAAGCACTAATTGGGCTACGCCTGGGGCTATAGCCCCAGTTGCCCTAGGCCAGTTTATTTCAAAATATAATAATGTATCTTTAAGTACGTGAACATTTTTCATATTATTTTTTTGAAAAAAAGACACCAAGGGGCATCTCGTATCTGATATTTATCAAGAAAAATAGTGGACACTGCAATCGAAAGAAAACAAGACACAAAACGGCATATGCAAATGAAATTACATCGAAATCATACTGGCCATCTTCTTTCGTCGCTATCTCGTTGTCCGCTGAAACTTGTAAAATACACTAACATGCAATAAGGGGTAAGGACATTTGCAAATATCCTCGACATATAAGGCTATGATGGCCACAATAGTTACTCTCCATGAAAAGCAAGATCTAGTAGCCATTGAAAACATCGGTTGGGGGCAGCTAGCACCCCACGCAGCGCGACCTTGCAATCCTTCACCACCAAGCCAGGGGGTTGTAGAAACTAGACCTTGCCGCATGACAAAACGAATGAAGAGGTTGATGTCATCGCGCCCAACCAACTGTTTCCCATGATAGACGCACAAACAACCAAGATTTGAACTGCCAACTGCTTCCCATGATAGACGCACAAACAACCAAGAATTGATGAGAACCAACGAATCCGGCAACACCTACCTTCACAGGCCCTTTATTAACACTGAATTGGATGCCATTGAGGTTGGGAGAGGTCAGACCGACCTTGTTTCAATGATTTTTCGCCTGCACCACCTCGCCAATGATGCTAGGAAAACAAAAAACAAACTAAAACAAGACTATAAAAAATAAAGAAAAATATTTTTTATTTTTATAAACCAAAACATATTCATGTACATAAAAAATACATATTCATATATTTTAAAAGATATTCATCTCATATTTAAATATTTCACAGTGTACGAAAAGAGCGTCAATGGATACAAAAATAGTTAATACTTTTGAGAAAAAGGTATTTATGCGTGCTTGAATGTATGTTAATCTAATTTATAAAAAAATATTCTTATATTTCCCAAAAAGGAGAATAAGAAACAGAAAAGAAAAAATCACTATGTAATACAACAAGAAAGAAAAAGGAATAAATGTTGCACCTATTGGGCCCGTGTGCAGGACAAATCATAGTCACATGGGCGGCCACATTGACTACTTCCATGCTGAGGTGCAATCTCTTGCGAGGCCCATAAATGCTTGCAGGGCCGAACGAGCGAATATGCTGTTAGGTGTTTAACAGAAATCAGAGTACTCGTTACAAAGATCATTTCAACCTCCCCAGGTTACGACAAGTGGCACGCTGAGACTTTTTTCTTTTTTCGTAGATCCGTTTATTCAAAACGTTTTATCTTTTAAACCGTGCGTTTAAATCTCGAACCGCTTTCACCGTTGGATTCCTCGCGTCGAGATCTTCAAAACTAGATCACATGTTGATAGGTTTTGACGAACTTTTTTTTCACGAAAAAATCAGACAAAAAAACTGAACCGAGAGCACTAGTTTTTTCCCTTTCAAAAAGAGGCACGTCCGTGCCACTCACCAAATCACAACCGTGCCTCTCGCAGAAGCAAAACCATGACTCTCGCGAAAGAAAAATAAATACAGAAAACATGTTTTTTTCGTTTCCGAGAGGCACGGCCGTGACTCTCGTGAAAGCACAACCGTGCCTCTCGCGGAAGCAAAACCATGACTCTCGTGAAAGAAAAAAAAAAATAGAAAACGCGTTTTTTCCGTTTCCAAGAGGCACGGCCGTGACTCTCGTGAAAGCACAACCGTGCCTCTCGCGGAATCAAAACCGTGACTCTCGCGAAAGAAAAAAAAACGCCTTTTTTTCGTTTCCGAGAGGCACGGCAGTGTTTCTCGCGAAAGCACAACCATGCCTCTCGTGGAAGCAAAACCGTGACTCTCGCGAAAAAAAAAACGATTTTTTTTCATTTCCGATAGGCACAGCCGTGACTCTCGCGAAAGCAAAACCATGACTCTCGCGAAAAAACATGTTTTTTCGCGCAATTATTCTTTTTTATCGAAAAGCTAAGGAAGACTGGTGGAAAACCAAAACGTAAAAAAACAGAGAAAACCCCGTTTAAAAAGCCGAAAACGCGCGCGAAAAAATAATAAAAAAATTCAGAGGGAGCACCCAGAGCGTGACACGTGACGAATGACTGAGAGCATGCTAAGTGGCGCTGATCGTTGCAAGGCTCCCGAAAAAGCGCTCGTTAACTAATTGCTCCCGTGTTTAACTGGATTTGTTGTCTGAGTTCATGGATGAGATCCGACTGAAGCCCGCTTGCTCTTGCCTGTGCCGGCCATGAAGCGAAATCACTAGTGCAACGGTCACCCTTGTATTTTACAGTGGTCACTCAAAAAGTTTTGGTTTTCCTGTATAGAAGGGATTGCTGGGTTTATTTGTGCTTATTATTAAATCTTTTTTCAAAGTAGATATCACTTCAACCGTTATTCAAATTACTAATTGTTTTCACCATCGCGTTCTTCGTGCCGAAATCTTCAAAATATATCACATGTTGAGTGGTTAAAATAAAAAATCCAGCAAATCTATGCTCTCAACTAGTACAAACATGTGCTTTCAATGTGAACTAACATGTGCTTCCCAACGTGTGGTTTCAACTAGCACTAACATGTGTGATTCTACCCAACTCTAACATATCTGGGTGGGGGAACGTTTTCCATCGAGCGTAATAAAGGCGGCGGTCCTAGGGTTCCTCTCACGCCAAGACGAAGATTTGCTTGATGCTTGTCCTCCTTGATCTGGCCGGAGTGTCAAGTTTCGGAAGGCTCCGACGGTGAACTCCCATGGCCGCCTCATGCCTGGAGATTGCTGGATCGGATGGGATTCGATCGCGCGCACCCATGTTTTTTCCGACCATTTGGTTTCTGGAGGGAGCGGCGCGAAGCTCTGCTACTTGTTGCCATCATGGGACATATCTTTTTCGTTACATAATGAAGTCAGAGGCAGAGAATGTCATGAAAGATGTGATCTGAGGACTAGTAAAGGTGATTCGAGTCTTTACGGTGATGAGGAATTTGCTTGGTGTTTCGGGACTCATAGCAGCGGCATGCAAGTGGGGGCGACAACACAGGAGAAGTTCAAGGTCTTACCTTTCCGGGTGAAAATCCAAGGTCTTGACTTAATTGGTTGTGCCTGGCAATGGCCTTTTTGAAGGCATTGTTTTGAGAGCGTGGACTTTCTTCAGGGTGAAAACCTATTATCTATGATCGGGCGACGACGGCGCGTGTGCATTGTTTTCTTTTTTGAGGCGTCGCTTTTGGAGAATTTGGATTTCAGGTGTTGTCTTGGTGGTGTTTGTACTGCTGCTTTAAGGACTAAATCACTGTAGTAGGATTTTTCTTTTTTAGCTTCTTCTTATTTATTTTTTGGCCGTGTGCATCCGTAGTGCCAGTAGGGTATTGCGTTGTTGCAGAGACCGGGTGTAATTGATATCTTCGCGATACTAATATATTTTCTTTATCGAAAAACTCTAACACATCTCCCTACATGAAGTGCTTTCAAGTGAAGCGTGGGTGAAGCACAAATGTGCTTCGCAACGAATCATACTCCTACACTCCCCATGGGATGGGAGCACACATGTGTTGTGAAGTGAACTAACTTGGGGACCTGTGTGAAGAACACCCGCTGAGTACACCTTGCACCAGAAAAAATATCAAGAAGACTGAGAACCGGGAAAACAATAAAATAAGGAAAAAAAACAAAAGACCAAGGGAAAATACAAAATTATGTCAGTTATTTTGAAGTTATTCTAATCTCGTACACACACAAATTTGCAGTTATTCATCCACTACTGGAATTTGGATTTATTTTATCGATGCAAATTGAAATTTTGGATAGAAGGGTACATTCTTTCTAATATTTTAGATAGAAGAAATAAAAACCCAAGAGAAGAATAGGAAAGTAAAAAAAAAGCAAAAATTAGAAGAAGAAAAACTCTCATCCAGGGTACATCCAACACACGACGACACTGAGACACACCGCGTGAAGCGCTGGCATTGTCCCATGCCCAAGAAAGTGTCTCCGCGGGGTAACTGCTGACTAGTTGCTCCCATGAAGAAGGTAGCAGTATTATAATGTGACGACGATGCAATAATGGCATGTGAGCGACGTACATGTATGAATACGAATGATCTTTCACGATGCCTTGCATACAATTTAGCCGCGCCTACAAACCTAGAATCAGGCAATCATGCATGTACTCTCGCTAAGAAACTCGGTACTTTAATATCAACAACATCACTCAATCAAGCTATGAATCGACAGGGATCTGAAAATAAAACCACTACAAGGTCACACGTGTCGCCATAGCAATGGTTTAGCAACATGGAAACTTCGAAAAGGCAAATGTTATATGCTTTTCAAAGTTGTGTTTCCGTTTCTTCTGAATCATCATGTTATTTTCTCGGTTTGCTGATGCGAACATGGTAGCACTCTGCTCCCCTTGCTGTTATAAATCTTGTTTTCCTTCCAGCTATTTCATTTGTTGCACATCCGCAATAAAAGAAAAGTTTTTTTTTTTCACATTTTTTACACCAAATTATTGTTCTTGGAAGAATAGTGACTCGCGGTATGTACACGGCGTCCTTCAAAAAGAGACATCACCGTTTTCATTTTCTTCTATATATATCAAGCATCAATCCCCTCAATAGTCTACTAATACAGTACATTGTTATCATATCCTTACGTCATTTAGCATCTTGGCAAACTTGTGCCTGAATACTACAACCACGTCGGCAGGCACACTAAACTATGTACAGATTGCATGCCTGTGCGTTTGTGACTCGTCCGCCACACAAAAGTGAACCAAAAAAGATCTTGGAACTATGTTACTGTCTTACTAACTTTGTTTTAGTAGTACAATTATCTGATTTCTGCTACTAACCATGACGCAAAAAAAGATCACCTAATATTGGACATGCACTAAGATACTACTCAATATTCCACATTAGCGTGACCGTTTTTTCTTTTTTTGAGTCTGAAACCGTGATAGTACTCAATATTCCACGCCTGCTGGCGTGACCGTTGGGTTTAGGGTTGGTCACCAAGAGGGAGCTCACGTCTCTGGATTAAATCAACTAACGATCGAGGACGATGGATGGTACTTGTCCCCACTGTTTAGTTAGCTGCCCTGTGTTAACGGATAAGAGGCAGCGAGATTTGCACATATAATACTCATGACTGCGACCCTAAGCATATCTGCTTATCTAAAACAGAATCAGGGTCATTGATCAGCAATGCTGTTGGGTGCGTTGAACCAGACTGGTTCCATTGATTCTTCTCAAATGTTTGAAACCATGGAGGATAAGGCATTGGCTACAATGTCGAAAAGGAAGAGAGAGATAGGTTCTCCTTGACGCAGGCACGCATTCCTCTTCTGAAGAACTGTCTGATTTCACCGTTGATGCATGTTCGAAGATTTCGCTCCCACCTGGACTTTCTTTTTTATAGCTCTTCTTGTATTAGTAGTAGAAGTAGAAACAGAAAGCCACTGAGCTACGAGCATCTCCAACCACGTCCCCAACAGGCCCTCAGGTCATTTTTTTCGCGCCGGCGCCGAAAAAACGCCCGAGTCGCGCCCCCAAGACGCCGAAATCCGTCGGCTCGGCCCGCTTTTTGGTCCGGCGGTCGCAGGCCGAACCCGGCGCACTGGGGTCGCTTGGGGGCTCCGGCGCAAGTGAAAAACACGCCTGGCCCACGCTGTTAGGCGAAAACGCGAGTCAACCATCCATTTTCGCCCCCTCCCCCGCGCGTTCGGCCGTCGGACTGCCGACCCCAACGATGGCCGCCGTCCACCACCGCTAGATAGGTCGTTCCCCGCCGGAAAAGAGAAGAGGTTTCGGCGGCGGCAGGTACTCCACCATAGTCCGGGCAATTTTTCCGGCGTTCCGGCCGCGCAGGGCAGTGTACCGGCGGGTGTGCGTCCAACACGCCCGTAAGGTGTTCGGCGGTTTGCCTCACCGTGTTCGCCACTGGACTCAGACGACGAGGAGGCGCTCGCCGCGTTGCCGTTGGAGGAAGCCGAAGCCGACGTCCAGGAAGAGGAACATCTCATGGTCCTCGCCCCACTCGCCGGCCTGCTCGCGAGCAATGAAAAGCCGCGGCGAGGTGGCTCGACGCCGGGGCGGATGAAAGCAAAGAACCGGCATTGTCCGGAAGGCTACTGCATGCTCTACTCCAACTACTTTGTCGATGCTCCACTGCACAGCGACAAAGTATTTCGGCGACGTTATCGGATGAGCCGAAAGCTTTTCATCGGGATTGTGAATTCCATCCGGGAGTTCGACAACTACTTCAAATGCAAGAAGGATTGCACCGGCAAACTTGGATTCACCTCAATCCAGAAGTGCACGACAGCGATGAGGATGCTTGCATACGGAGCTCCCGGTGATTCACTCGACGACTATGGGCGCATGGCCGAGTCCATGATGAGGACATCACTAACAAAGTTACACCCACAGCCCCAACTGATACATATACATGACCAATTACTAGAGCTCGCGCACGCCAATTAAATTACCAGGTATTTTTGTTTCTTGGTAATGATTCTAATGTTCATGAGAATATGATGCTGCCTAAATTGGATACATTTGTCTTGCTTACAAATGAAGGGCCTAGCTTGGACAAGAAGGATGAACATTGGAGCAAGCTCAAGCATGGAGATGATGGCATGCGCAAGGGGAGAAAGAACGGAGTTACAAGTGATGATTTCAGGACTTTGAAGCTACCATAATGAGTGCGAGAAGCCTTGGACGAAATATATAAGATGCCACTTCATAGATTTCGTCCAGAGGCTATTATTGGTGCTGCGTCACCTTATTATTGGGCTAGGCCCATGTAATTTTGAAATAGTCAAGTATAGGTTGTTTTTAGAGTCCGTGTGTGTGTGGGGAAAACAGAGTTAGGGTGGGTTTCGGACCCCTTCTCCAAGGGGCCATGAAATTCCCCCTCTCTTTCCCCATTATACAGCCCTTAGGGCATCGTTTAGTCTTTGGGTTTTGTTTAGATTAAAGTTTGCCATAGCTGCAACTTCGCGTACTTCGTTTGTGTTCAACGATCAGACAAAGACGTCACAGAACCCCACTTGATCAATAAAGCTTTCCTCCTGAATTCGCAATATCCAGATTGCAGTCTCAGTTTCTTGTTTGTTCTTCGTTTGCCTGCAGGAAACATACCGTCGTGGTCAGGTTGATCGTGCTCTGGCATGGTCAATAACCTCTCGGAGTTGGTTTAGCGATTGCTAAGGCGCGACATCATCGCACGTTCGTAGTCGGATTGTCAAAGTCGACTTCCTCCAAAACGATAGCCAACATCTCATCGAAAGATGGGACACCTTTGCCTCTATCAAGTGGTATCAAATTCCAGGTTGCTCGGTGAGATTTTACAGTTTTTCATAGTTTAGATCGAGTCTGTTCTTCATACCTATAGTCCACGAAAAAGCCAAAAAAAAATTAGGGTTAGTTCATCGTATCCGAACCAGTCTGAGCCATTGCATAATCTTTTCCGTGTTTGCTTTGTTGATTTTGCGGTTGCATCGTCGTGTCGAGTTGCTGGTCTTAGCGTCTAGTTACTATAGAGTTTCGAGTTCTGGTCACAGGTTGGCACGCCGCCGCCGCACCATCTTCATCGCCGCCGCCATATACCACCACCACATATCCGCTGCCAATTCGAGTCCATATACGCTACCACATATCCGTCGCCATCACACCAATCCGAGTTCACCTCCAACATACATCCGCCACCAGTCTGAGTTCCACCAGATTCATCTCCGCCACCAGTCCGAGTTCCACCAGATTCATCTCTACCATCAGTCCTAGTCCGAGTCCAGTATTTGATCCTTTGTTTTCGAGTTTGGGATCACGTGATATTACGTGTCGTGGCCAAGTCGGACATCCCAACTTCCGAGCCACCCGCAGAAGAAAAAAATTCCAGTTTAAAAAAAACTAAGTCTGGAAAATTCTGGCTAGGCAGTTTCTAGACCATTTGTAGACTTTCTCAAAAAACAATTGTTGCGGAGTAAAAAAAAGAGGAAAAAAGTGCAAAAACATAGTGAAAAAAAATTATGAGTGTGCTCCTCCCTTGTTTACGTGCAACGTCGTGATTTTGTTCGTGTTCTAGGCTCGCGTCTCTAGTACGGTCTAGCCTAGGACCATCACAGTACCGCCGTTGAGCGTTTATTCACCTTTGCATCTCTGAATTGATTATTGCTGACATTTTTGCTACAATATCATAAGCCTTCCGAGCTCCACATACATCTACATCGTGCGTTTGACACCACTTGGCAATCGCTTTGTCCAAGCTTTGAGAGTTTTGACTACAATGGTTGCGGATCACCACCTGCTGCTGGGTAAGAACTGGTAAGAATTTGTGATTTGCTTGACGGATTTGTGACGCCCCACCACCACCATTTTTAGTAGTCTGTAGGATCATATTTTTGTGTGTTTCTATTGCTGCTACCATGCCAGGATCACAAGTCGACGAGACTGACTGGGAGAACATGACGAACAATGAGTTGCATGATAAATTTCAGCAAATGATGGGTCAACAGGTAGAAGATGTGATGACCAGTTTTCGTGACGCACTAGCGAGGATGGATGGCATTGAGAAGTCAATTGACACCAAGTTGGATGCCAAATTCCTGAAGTGCTTGCGCGTCTACCTCCACCTGCTGCACCATTGCAACAACAACAACAACAACCATCTTCACGTCGTGAAACAGCCCTCCGCAAAGCGAGCCGTGTCCCTCTTGAGCCTGAACAAACTGTCGGTGCTGCTGTTGATACTTCTGTGGCTCATGCTGCTGCTGAGGAGGAGGACGATTATGTGGGAGATTACGAGGGTGAGGTTGATCAAAATCAGAACTACGTGCAACCACCAACACCACAACCAGCAGGTCGTCCACATGCAAATAATCGCAATGTTAGGGGGGCACCCCACCCTCAGGTACGCGATCATGACCATCTACCTAAACTAAAATTGAATGTTACACCATTTGAGGGTAGATATCTTCCTGATATATATCTTACTTGGGAGTTAGAAACCGAACAACGTTTTACATGTTTAGAATATCCCGAGGAGAGATGTGTTGTTGGTGCTCTTTGTGCTTTCACTAGTTTTGGTTGTGTGTGGTGGTCTGAATATTGTAGATTATATCCGAATAATATTCCAACTACTTGGGCTGCTTTGAAAACTGTTATGCGTACTCATTGGGTTCCACCATATTATCAACATGAATTACTACTTCAGAAATTGCAGCGTTTAAGACAAGGAAAAAATCTGTAGAGGAATATTATCAGGAATTACAAACTGACCTGATTAGATGTTGTATTGTTGAGGATAATGAGGCTATGCTTGCACGTTTTATGGGTGGCTTAAATAGAGAGATTCAAACAATTCTAAAGTATAAGGTGTATAATAATATCACTCGTTTATTCTATCTTGCTTGCAAAGCTGAACGTGAAGTGCAGGATGGACATGCCTTGGCACGAACTAATTTTTCTGCAGGTCGACCTTCATCATGGACACCGCGTGCATCCTCTACTTCGACACGTCCGACTGCACCACCGTCTACTTCATCCGCCACTTCTAGCCGTGATAAAGGCAAACATGCACCACCACCATCAACCAGGAGTACACCTTCCGGTCCTGCGCAGAGCTCTTCTTCATCCATGGCATCCACAGGGCCAACACATGATGTTATATGTCGTCGTTGCACTGGTCGTGGTCACTATGCGAGCAAATGTCCATCTCAGCGTGTCATGATTGCTACTGAGGATGGTGGTTATGAGTCCGCTAGTGACTATGATGAGGAGATTTTGGCTCTTATTACACGTGAAGAACACGGTGGAGGTGATTCTGAAAATGAGATGCAATACATGGCTCCTGAAGACGCTGGCAGGTATGAATGTTTAGTTGCTCAACGTGTTTTGAGTGTGCAGGCCACTGATAACCCACAAGTGTAGCGGATCGTAACAGTTTTCGAGGGTAAATTATTCAACCCAAATTTATTGATTCGACACAAGGGGAGCCAAAGAATACTCTTAAGTATTAGCAGCTGAGTTGTCAATTCAACCACACATGGAAACTTAGTATCTGCAGCAAGGTAATTTAGTAGCAAGGTAATATGGAAATAGTGGTAACAACAACAAAAGTAACGGTAGTTTTTTTGTATTTTTTGTAATAGCAGCAGCGGAAAAGTAAATAAGCAACAAGCAATATGTGAAAAGCTCATAGGCATTGGATCGGTGATGGGGAATTATGTCAGATGCAATTCATCATGTAAAAGTTATAACCTAGGGTGACATAGAACTAGCTCCAGTTCATCAATGTAATGTAGGCATGTATTCTAAATATAGTCATACGTGCTTATGGAAAAGAACTTGCATGACATCTTTTGTCCTACCCTCCCGTGGCAGCGGGGTCCTAATGGAAACTAAGGGATGTTAAGGCCTCCTTTTAATAGAGTACCGGACCAAAGCATTAACACATAGTGAATACATGAACTCCTCAAACTATGGTCATCACCGGGAGTGGTCCGGATTGTTGTCACTTCGGGGTTGCCGGATCATAACACATAGTAGGTGACTATTGACTTGCAAGATATGATCAAGAACACACATATATTCATGAAAACCTAATAGGTTTAGATCTGAAATCATGGCACTCGGGCCCTAGTGACAAGCATTAAGCATGGCAAAGTCATAGCAACATCAATCTTAGAACATAGTGGATACTAGGGATCAAACCCTAACAAAACTAACTTGATTACATGGTAAATCTCATCCAACCCATCACCGTCCAGCAAGCCTACGATGGGATTACTCACGCACGACGGTGAGTCATGAAATTGGTGATGGAGGAAGGTTGATGATGACGATGGCGATGATCTGCACTCTCCGGAGCCCCGAACGGACTCCAGATCAGCCCTCCCGAGAGAGATTAGGGCTTGGCGGCGGCTCCGTATCGTAAAATGCGATAATTCTTCCTCTCTGATTTTTTTCTCCCTGAAAGTGAATATATGGAGTCCGGGGGTGTGCCCAGGGGGAGGGGGCGCGCCCCCACCCTCGTGGACAGGGTGTGGGCCCCCTGGCGTGGATCTTTCCACAAATATTTTTTATATTTTCCAAAATAATTCTCCGTGGATTTTTAGGTCATTCCGAGAACTTTTTATTTCTGCACAAATACAACACCATGGCAATTCTGCTGAAAACAGCGTCAGTCCAGGTTAGTTCCATTCGAATCATGCAAGTTAGAGTCCAAAACAAGGGCAAAAGTGTTTGGAAAAGTGGATACGTTGGAGACATATCAACTCCCCCAGGTTTAAACCTTTGCTTGTCCTCAAGCAATTCAGTTGATAAATTGAAAGTCATAAAGAAAAACTTTGACAAACTCTGTTTGCTCTTGTTGTTGTAAATATGTAAAGCCAACATTCAATTTTTCAGCAAAGATCCTGAACTAACCACATTCACAATAACTTTCAGGTTTCAAGGCTACTCATATCAATGGCATAATCAACCAGCGAGCAATAATAATAAACCTCGGATGACAACACTTTCTCAAAACCATCATAATATGATATAAGAAGATGGTATCTCGCTAGCCCTTTCTGGGACCGCAAAACATAAATGCATAGCACCTTTAAAGATCAAGGACTGACCAGACATTGTATTTCATGGTAAAAGAGATCCAATCATGATCATACTCAATGCAAATTAATAGTAATACATGCAAATGACAGAGGTGCTCTCCAACTGGTGCTCTTTAATAAGAGGATGATGACTCAGCATAAAAGTAAATAGATAGGCCCTTCGCAGAGGGAAGCAGGGATTTGTAGAGGTACCAGAGCTCGATTTTTAAATAGAGATGAATAATATTTTGAGCAGTATACTCTCATTGTAAACATAACAACCAAGAATCTCGATATCTTCCATGCTACACACATTATAGGCGGTTCCCAAACAGAATGATAAAGTTTATACTCTCCCAACCACCAACAAGCACACTCCACGGCAACAATCCTGGGGGAGTTTTGTTTAATTATTATGATTTGAGCATGGGACTAGGCATCCCGGTTACCAGCCATTTTCTCATGAATAATGAGCGGAGTCCACTCATTGTGAGAATAACCCACCTAGCAGGGAAGATATAAATAGCCCTAGTTGATACATGAGTTGTTCGAGCATACAAAACCGAATTTTATTTGAAGGTTTAGAGTTTGGCACATACAAATTTACTTGGAACAACAGGTAAATACCGTAAATAGGAAGGCATGGTGGACTCATATGGGATAACTTTGGGGTTTATGGAAGTGGATGCACAAGCAGTATTCCCGCTTAGTACAGGTGAAGGCTAGAAAGAGACTGGGAAGCGACCAGCTAGAGAGCGACAACGGTCATGAACATGCATTAAAATTAATTAACAATGAATGCAAGCATGAGTAGGATATAAATCACCATGAACATAAATATCGTGGAGGCTATGTTGATTTTGTTTCAACTACATGCATGAACATGTGCCAAGTCAGACCACTTGAATCTTTCAAAGGAGGATACCACTCTATCATACAAAATCACAACCATTTTAATATCATGTTGGCACGCAAGATAGACCATTATAACTCCTAGCTAATTAAGCATGGCATGAGCAGCTATGATCTCTAATTGTCATTGCAAGCATGTTTCATTCATAACAAGCTAAACCAGGAACGATGAACTATCATATTTACAAAAACAAGAGAGGTCGAGTTCATACCGACTTTTCTCATCTCAATCAATTCATCATATATCATCCTTATTGCCTTTCACTCGCACGACCAAACGGTGTGGATAATAATAATAGTGCACGTGCATTGGACTAAGCTGGAATCTGCGAGCATTTAATACAAGAAGGAAGACAAGGTAATATGGCTCAAGGTTAAATCAACAATAAATGATATGAGAGCCACTAAGAATTTTCAATCATGGTCTTCTACTCTTGACCCCCAAAGGAAAGAAAAGAAACTATTTACACGGGAAAGCTCCCAACAAGCAAAAGAAGAACGAGAATGGTGTGGATAATAATAATAGTGCACGTGCGTTGGAATAAGCTGGAATCTGCGAGCATTTAATACAAGAGAGAAAACAAGGTAATATGGCTCAAGGTTAAATCAACAATAAAGCATATGAGAGCCACTAAGCATTTTCAATCATGGTCTTCTACTCTTGACCCCCCAAAGGAAAGAAAAGAAACTATTTACACGGGAAAGCTCCCAACAAGCAAAAGAAGAACGAGAAATCTTTTTGAGATTTCTTTTAATTACTACTACTACAAGCAAGGAAAGTAAACTAGCTAAAAGCTACAACTAATATATTTTTTGTTTTTTCTTGAGGTTTTTCTAACACACAAGAAAAAGACTAAGAAAAGAATTGAAACTAAGCATGTATAGTACAATGAAAGAGTGTGAGCACTGGCAACTAGAATAAGTGTGTGAACAAGAATCTAATGTCGGTAAGAAACACGTACTCTCCCAAGCTTAGGCTTTTGGCCTAAGTTGGTCTATGGCCAATATTGTCCTGGCAGATATCCAAAGTTGTAGTTGGGTATGTACTAAGATGCAGTAGCTACTGCCTGCTGAGCTGCAGCTACTGCCTGCTGAGCTGCAGCTTGGAGACGGGCTGCCTCCATCGTCTCCTGATACTCATTTGCCTCCTCCCTGGTTATAGTATATCTCCCTTTTGCCTGAAAGTCAAACAAGGTAGGAGCAGGAAGGGCAATATGGACGGCGTGACGCCTGTTAAAGATTAGTCGATACTTGAGGGATTACTCATCCCTCCCTACGAACCGATGACTAACCATAGCATTATAATCCAAATAAGCAGGCGGTAATAGTTCATCATTTTCATGTATAGGCACACCAAGATGGCGGGCTATGCGAGTGGCATAAATCCCACCGAAGAAATCTCCATATAAACCATTATGATGTAGCCTACATGCAACAATGGCTCCCAAGTTATATTCTTTGTCACCTAATATAACACTCTTGAGAACACTAAGATCTGGGACGCACATATGGCAAGCCTCATCTTTACCGTTTATGCATCTACCAATAAAGAGAGCAAAGTAATGAATAGCAGGAAAATGAATGCTCCCTATGGTAGCTTGTGTGATTTCTCTAGATTCCCCTACAGTGATACTAGTAAGGAAATCTTTATATTCAGATTTGCGAGGATCACCCATACTGCCCCACTGCGGGAGCTTACAAGCATCATTAAAATCCTCTAAGTCCATGGTGTGAGATTTATCATAAAGATCAAACAAGACTGTGTGAGAATTACGTCACTACAAGAAATATGTCAACTTGCGACCCTCCCTATTGGTCACTGAATGGTCATTGTTTTTCATTTACGACCTTTTTGTGACCAAAAACAGATGGTCAAAAGCTGGCCGTCATAAACTGAAATTAACGACCTTCTTTGTGATATGAAAAAAGTCGTTGGTTCTACGACCAAATTTTTGGTTACTGGCTGCCTCCCCAAGCCACGTAGGATCCAACATGGCAAGCTGACGTGGATAAGAATCGGCCCGGTCCAATTCAGTGTTTTACATGGGCCGAGCCCATTAGTTCAGCCTTTTTAATATTTATTTTTCCTATTAATTTTCGCTAGCTACATGGGCTTGGGCCATTGACTCGGCCTTTTTTGCTTTCTGAGATGCCGCACATTCTATATAATTTCGATTTTTTTGTTTTCTTTGTTTTTTTTGTTACATTCAATTTTCAGATTATTGTAGTCAACTGGTGCACATTGTCAGATTCTTCTAGGCACTAGGTCCCAAACATCAGGTTTTAATTTTTCACAACTTGTAACTCAACGATATACCAATCGGAGAACACATTTAAAATATATTCAAATAACAGCCAAATCACTGATATACCAATCAAGTTTATTACATTCCACCAATTACAATATAACCATACAATATTACACCAATCACAATATAGCACTCAACAGATAAAACGCTCAACAAGTACAGGCACATCTCCAACACCTTAGCGCCTTCAACCTGCAAAACATCACATCCAGCCACATATTAACGATCAAATCAATTCACCCCTAGACGACAATAAAAAAACTGTGCTCATGTATTTATGAAAATAAAATAAACAACCTTTGAGGCCATAGCATGTGCTACAAAAATCTTAACAAATGCATAGATATCCACACGGAGCACATCCTACATGCACCAAGCATCAGGCATATGTTCAAGAAGATAAGTAATTTGAGATCGAAACAAGTACAGCTGGGGATGGCAATGGGTCGGGTATGGGGCGGGTGGAGCTGGTACAAATCCAACCCATGACCCATCTTCCTACCCTCTGCCCATCCACCAAATTATCGATGGGCACAACTTGTGCCCATGCCCAAACCCGCTGGATACCCACATACCCATGAGGTCCATGGGCATAGAAAAGTCAACATGAAGCCTTCCCAAAGATCAAATTAACTCATCATCATTCACTCACAAATGACAACATAAGCTACATGCTTAAGTAGTCAACAAGTAATACGATGATTCCTTAAGTGTGACATACCACAGGTTGATTCGGCAGCATACACCTTATGGCACTAGTTGCATATTGCGTGCCATTTCCCATTGATTCGCTCTTTATACTATCATTGGCATATGGCCCCACATGTCATACGGGTATCCATTGGATATCCATGGAGCACAAACTATAACCTTGCCCTACCCGGCTGTTCCTGGGTATCCATATCCACGGACTCATGGGCAGAAATGTGCTCCGTACCCTTGCCCAACTGGGTCGGGTATCCATGGGTATCCAGATCCATGGATAAAATTGCCATCCCTAAGTACAGCTAACAATCTAACATGTGTAGTAGCACCAGCAAAAGAGCAAGACATGGAAGAATTTACAAGAACAGCACCCTGGGAGTCCAATTACATGTACATGAGGTACTGCTGCTAGTGTATATAGAACCAATCAAGTTGCGGTGCAGGAGCAGAACATGAGTCCAACAGAGCATGTTATAGGAGCAGAAAAGAGGGAGCTAGGGGTAGGAGATGGAGCCAGCTCACCGAAGAACATGGGAGTCCAGCTTGGGTCCTTGTTAATCTACTGCTGCTCCGATAGCTCTCGTGTGCGGGGGTATAAGATCAGATCCAACTGACTGGAAGCGGCCGTTTGTCGAGTGATCTCTCATTTCCTGGTCTGCAACAAGAGGTAAATGCTAGAGATTAGCAACTGCTGCCAAACCCAATGTGACAAAGAGGTAAGCACTATAAACTGGCTTTATAAAAATTAACAGTATAAGCAAAAGGCAGAGCATGTGCAAGTTTATCAGTACAAACTGGATTTATAAACAAAATCTAATGGTATAAACAAAAGGCAGAGACTGTACTGTGCAAGTTTAGCACTATAAACTGAATTTATAAACAGAATTTAACAGTACAGACAAAATGCAGATACTATGTACTGACTACTGTGCTAGTTTAAGATGAAATTTTTTCAGTGCTACTGATGAATCTTGTTTGATCAGCAAAGCGCTTTTGTCCCATATACTAATGTGTAAGACAACTTTAAACAGGGAAAAAATAATCCTGCCCACCTTTCTGTTCACAAGTAAAACAAAAAATGAACATAATTGATGCTAAATATTGCATAATATGTACTACTCTACACTGTACACGCACGCACTGTAAAAGATAAAAGTAGAAGAAGGCAGAGTTTCATGGCAAACTGCCCACATTTATTTACAGTATGAAAAATTGGCATCCAGCAATGAGCTAGACATACACACCAACAACTTAGCCCTGCCCTACCATAGGTTGCTAGCTACACAGGCACACTAAACAGTCACCCCTGGCCTAATTAGCACTGCACCTGCAACAGTTGTTAAGCAATGGTGGCAGATCTGCTGCTTCAAAAGGAAGGAAGCGACAATGGCCATGGCCATGGCAGGGGACCCCCAAAGCAATAGCCGCTGCCCACTATATCGCTGGACCTTCGTCCGCAAGCGGCCAAGCGCCTTTGGCACCGGCCCCGTGCCGTCCCGTCCCGTCGCGTCCGTCACCAGTAGCCGTGCCACGGTAAGTAGCAATTACTGCCGCACAGTACGACTAATTAATCCCACCACAGGGTAGTAACTGAAGAAGATCGAGATGGACGGATGGGGTGCACCTGGGAGGCGAGGATCTCGGCGCCGCGGTGGAGGAAGAGGGTGAAGTGGCTGGTGAGGTTGAAGGGCCCCGTCAGCCACCGCCCCGCCGGCACCACCAGCGCCGCGCCGCCGTCGCGCGCGCGCCTGCCCAGGTCGGACACGGCCCAGGCGAACGCCGCCGTGTTGAGCGTCCTCCCGTCCCCCACCGCCCCCTACTCCGTGACCCTCCGCACGTGCTTCCGGCACCCCGCCGGCGTCGCGCCAATGCCCGCCGCGCACAGCCCCAGCGCCACCACCGCGCACACCACTACCTGCAGCAAAGTTAGAACCAAACCCATCCGTCAGTCCCGATCCGCACCGAGCAAAATCTTAGAGAAATTTCAAGGAGACGGGAGCAGATGGGTTGCTTACGTGCATCGCCGCTCTCCGTGCGGCCATGGCGACTGACGGCGAGCGAGTCTGCTGCTGCTGCGAGAGAGCAAACTGAACTGAGGACGGGGATGAGACGGCGAGGAGATGGGGACGAGGTGCATGGCGGCGCGATGGGGGACAGGGAGGAGATGGCGGCGGCGAGGAGATGGGGACGAGGGAGGAGGAGTGCGGCTGTGGTGGGTGGGGGTGGCGGCGGTGGCTCGATCGGATCTGGGAGAAAGATGAGACGAGGGAGAGGAAGGCGGGGGCGGCGGGGTGCCTCGGTCGGATCTGGGGAATGGGAGAGAATGAGGGTCGGTGGGTGGGTGGGTGGGTTAGGGTTTGGGTTTCTTGGGAGAAGCTCCACCGTTGATGGGTGTGTGATGGATGGCTCAGATCGCTTCGGACTGGGTGATCCGCGTGATTGTGGTTCCTCGCTTTTCATTGGTCGGTTGTTTTGTGCTGGAATCTTTAAAATTTGGACCCAAATCTTCTACGTTTTTAAGAAAAAACTACAAATCTGTCTTGTAAAAAGGACCACAACATTTTTCAAAAATATTAGTTCACAACTTATTTACAATTAATTAAAATGTCAAGATCACAACCGTTTACAATTATGTTAGAAAAAAAATCAAAACACTAGCAGCTCGACACTGCTTCATTGCAACTCCGTCGGTCCCGACGGTGTTGGATCACAGCACCGGCGGTCCCCGGCGATGTTCTGTTACATCACCGGTGACTATTTCAGCATCACCTTCTGCAACAACCCCCGACGACCCTGCGGCGCCACGCATGACCGGTGGCCAGTACCCGGCAGCCAGCGGCGCCACGCATCACTGCCCCACACCATGAGCTTCGACGCCCCTCACATAAAATGATCTCATATTGTTCACAAGGGTGCATGTTGGAATGGCAAACAATGTTGCTGAAGGGGGTTTTCATTTTCTTTGGACGAAAAATCAATTTTCCATTTTCCGAGTATCCAAAATGAGTTTTTTTGTGAAGGACCTACCATATATTTGTTGCAAATTTGGACCAAATCAATTTTATAAATTACTAGGCCATGTTTAATGCACCATTGACCAAATGGTTGGGTGTCAAAAGTTTTGATCCACCTCTGGTGAAAAAGACAAATTTGCGCCGATTCAGTTGGAAGCGAGTCTAATTTGAACTGCAGCTTCCTCATAGTTTGCTCTTTATTTTTTCCAAAAATCATTTCTAGGTACATAAGTATCTATTTAATCATAGAAACATCAAAAGTTTTCCAAGATTCAACCACTAGCTAGGAACGGTCATGCCCGCCGTTTTGACCGCATTTTGAAACGGGCATAAAAAATTCAAAAAATCGGAAAACCTTCGCATTGTGTCATTATATGTGACCAATTTACCAGGAAAAATAATAAACTTGCAATACGGCAATTATTTTTAAAAAGTGTTCTCAGAAATGAGCTATCATGCGTGAAGATTCATGGATTTCAAGCCAACTGATCAATCTTATGGCCACATTCATGGCATAGTTTGTTAAAATGATCTCATATTGTGCACAATGGTGCATCTTGGAATTCCAAACAATGTTGCTTAAGGGACTTTTCATTTTCTTTGCACGGAAAATTCATTTCCCATTTTCCGAGTGCCCGAAATGAGTTTTTTTTGTGAAGGACCTACCATATATTTGTTGTAAAATTGTACCAAATCAATTTTGTAAAATACTAGGCCATATTTAATTCATAATTGACCAAATGGTTGGGTGAAAAAATCTTTGATCCACCTCTCGTGAAAAAGACAAATTTCCGTCGATTCAGTAGGAAGCGGGTCAAATTTGAACTACAGCTGCCTTATAGTTTGCTTTTTATTTTTTTCAAAAATCATTTCTAGGTACATAAGTATCTATTTAATCAGAGAAACATCAAAAGTTTTCCAAGATTCAACCACTAGCTAGGAACGGTCATGCCCGTCGTTTTGACCGCATTTTGAAACGGGCATAAAAAAATCAAAAAAAATCAAAAAATTGGAAAACCTTCGCATTGTGTCATTATATGTGACCAAGTTATCAGGAAAAATAATAAAATTGTAATATGACAAATATTTTATAAAAGTGTTCTCAGAAATGAGCTATCGTGTATGAAGATTCATGGCTTTCAACCCAAATGCTCAATCTTATGGCCACATCCATGTCATAGTTTGTTCAAATGATCTCATATTGTGCACAAGGGTGCATATTGGAATTACAAACAATATTGCCTAAGGAAGTTTTCATTTTCTTTGCACGAAAAAATCATGTCCATTTTCCGAGTGCCTAAAATGAGCTATTTTTGTGAAGGACCTACCAAATAGTTGTTGCAAAATTGGACCAAATAATTTTTATAAAATATTAGGCCATATTTAATGCACAATTGACAAAATGTTTGGGTGTCAAGTTTTTATACACCTCTGGTGAAAAAGACAAATTTCCGCCGATTCAGTAAGAAGCCGGTCAATTTTGAACTGCAACTGCCTTATAGTTTGCTATTTATCTTTTCCAAAAATCACTTCTAGGTACATAAGTATCTATTTAATAAGAAATACATGGTTTGGTGGCGATACATTGAGGTTTGGACAGTGGCCGAGGGCCCCAACTTCAGAGCGCGTAAACTCGCATGCCCGCCGCGTGGTCACTGCATGACCGTGGCGTTTCCATGCGTTCTGGGAAGCCTGGGAATGTCTAGTGGGTTCAGCACTCCCCAGGTAGGTGCTAGGAATAAAATTACAACATAAGATTCTCACGAGCAGACCGAACTATCCTCAAACATGAATTAGCAGCCAAGTGTTTGATTAGCGGTACGGAAATGCACATGGCTAATGGGCGTGAGTTTTGGCTGAGGATGATCATCTACTAAGAAGACTGTCTTCACAAATTTTCAGCTCAAAAGGAGGAGCCTATGTGGTACTTGCTTTGCAAAGTACCACACTGGACAAAAATATGAATGTTGAAGTTCGGCTCAAAATAAAAAAATTCCGCATATTCATTTTCCATTTTTCAAGTTCCCAAAATAACAAATATTTGTTTTAAAAAAACTTCTCGTTTTTTCAAGAATATTAGACCACATTTTATGAACAAATTTGTGTACACTAGAAACATTTTTCATAGATATTAAACGGTTTTTAGTTACATCATTAACATTTTTAATAAATATTTTGATGTCTAATATTTTGAACACATGTCTACATTTTTTAAGATACATTGTACGTATTGTTTATATATGTTTAACTTTTTTCAAATACATGATTAACATATTTTCATATATTCTCAACAAAAAAAACATCTTTTTTTACATACGTTTTCATGTCTATATTTGTTTTTACATATTGTACATTTTTGTATACATATAAAACATTGTTGATATTGGTTAGAAAAATTTGAATACATGATTAACATTTTAAAAAATCTTGTTTTGTTATCTACTTTTCCATATATATACGTAGTGAAGACTATTTTTGCATACACATGAAACTTTTTTATACATATCTAATATTATTTATGATTATCATTTTTTATATGCATGAAACTTTTCAAATATACACATTAAGTTTTTTAACACATGATTACATTTTTTGAAATACGTATTAACATTAACATTTTTTTTGAATTACACATTTAGTTTTCTAATTTCTAAACCATATAGCAAGATTCACGAAGGAGTTCATTATTTTCCTATTCTTATAATTTTATATTGTTTAATTGGTTTCGAGATTTTTCTATAAGGAAAAACCTTTTTAGAGTTATACAATGAAAACCTGTTTTTTAGACAATAATGAAAACTTTTTTTTCAGAGAAAAATGAGGGCATCCCACATTTCTTCCTGATGGGTCGAGGCCTACATGGTACATGATTTTTTTTAAGAGGAGGTGGCCTCGTTCCACCGAGGCCCAAGCCCACCTTGAGCGACACCTTAAGTACCAATGGATCCACGTTCACAACCTCATGACCATTTATATTGGTCGTAATCAGGTAGAAATAAGGTCGTCGACCACTCTTGTCTGCTTTATGTGTAGGAGATATGCCCTAGAGGCAATAATAAATTCTATTATTTATCTCACTGTTCATAATTAGGTTTATGTTCCATGCTATAACTGCTATGGTTCCCGAGCCCGTATATCCATAAAGGCTCTGGGGAAAACCCATGTGCACGTGTGGAATAATAAACGGTAAAAAGTATTCCTAGTCATGCCTCTAAGACTAGCTCAAGTGTTGCATGATGATTATGTTTTCCCAATCATGGGCATGTCTATGCCAGCAACTTTGAGGGCACAATGTTATAGGAACATTTGTGTTGAATCGACCCGAATTGATGTTATGCTATGAGATACATTCGTCACAAGTTTATGGTTAATAACACAGGAAGTTAATGTTTGCATAATTCCTTAGACCATGAGAGTATCGAGTTTCTTCATGCTTGCTTCATGAACTTTGGGGTTTGTTAAACGTCATCCGTAAATGGGTGGCTATTACGGCGGCTTACGGGTTCATGGAAAAGTGTGTTAAGTAACTTGATAGCTCAAGATTGGGATTTGCTCCTCCGTCGATGGAGAGATATACTGGGGCCCTCTCGGTGTTACGGTATCCATCATCGTCTGGCCAGACACAGGGTGATTTGATCACTGGGATGCCGAAACACGAAAACGAGAAAAGAGAACAAAACCGGTAACGAGGTAACTTGCATAGTGGACAAAGTGTTTGCCCACGGGGATGCAATAAATCTCACCTCGGGTGTTTGTGACATATCACGAAGCAAAAGGAATAGCTCACGGCAACTGGAGGTTCACTCGAATATTCATTCGTGTGGGTATAGGGGGTCAATATGGGTGTCCACGGCTCCGATGTTGATCATTGATCGGAAGGGGTTCCGGGTCATGTCTATACTTCACCGAACCTATAGGGTCACACGCTTAAGGGTCATCTATCTGCTGAATACTAGACAGGGAGTCTGAGAGAAAATCACCGAAAAAGTTTCGGACACCGAAAAAGTTTCGGACAGCGGAAAAGTTCCGCAGAGAGAGGTCACCGGATGAGTTCCGGTGAAACTGAAAAGTTGTTTCAGAGGATACCATAAAGTCAAATTGGTTTTGGCACATGCCCGATAATTCTTGGAGGATGCCAGAATCATTCTGGAAACTTTCTGGAATTTTTGGAGATGAAAACCGGGAATGTCCCGGAGCTGCCGGAACCGCTTCAGATGCTTTTCGCAGATGAAAATCACTAAACTGGAATTGTTCCAGAACGCGTTGAAAATAATTATGGTGGGTACTGGAAATGTTCTAAGCCCACATAAATATTTTCAGTTCGAACGGACGCTGAAAAATGTCGTCGTGAATAGTGAAAGCACTTTTTGGATATTTTTTGAGAAAGGCATATTCCTTTTGAGAAAGGGATATTCCAATGGCATATTCCTTTTGAGAAAGGGATATTCCCCCTTGCCTTGGCCTATAAAAGGAGGGGTTGGGGCTGCCATCTCCTTCACTCCTTCTCACATACATGCCATTGCAATGATCTGGCTTCTCTCTCCCTCCCCGCGAAATAGTTTCGTAGAGCCGAAAGGCTGTCTGGGTTCCGGTGGGAACTAGTTCTGGACGGCGAAGCCCTGCCGGATAGATGACACCGTATGTGTGCAACTCTGTAGAGAGATCGTAGTTTCGGTCTTAGTTCGAGGGTGCCTCCCGAAGGGCTGTCCGAGTTACAGTTGGAGTTTCGGGTGTCCTCCCGAAGGGCTGTCCGGGTGACCGTTCGAGTTTCGAAGGTCCTCCCGGAGGGCTGTCCGCGACACCGTCCGGGGGACTGTTCGACCGTCTCCCGGAGGGCTGTCCGAGGAGAAGATGAGGGTATACATCCTCGCGGTTGGGAGGTTGTAAATCCTAGCTGCGGGGATCTGCACCGACGATCGTCATCGACTCTACTTCCGCTGCGCTACGAGTCGGTAACGAAACAGATCAAACCTTGTATGCAGTCTCCATAGTGGTCCTGGGCTGGTGCGTAGGTCGGAAAATTTTCGTTTTCTGCTGCGTTACCCTACAGTGGCATCAAGAGCCGTGCTATGCGTAGATGCAGGTTGCGATCTAGAATACATGGAGATGTATGGGTGTTGCACAATATAATTAGGTAGTAGATAAGATCTATTACTGAAAATTATTTGTGTGGGTAGCAGATGAAATCTGTTACCTGATGTTCTTGTTGCTTCCCTTAAATTTGCGTAGTCCTGATCTTGACAGCATTGTGGAATCTGACAAAGTTCTGGCAATCCGCGATCCTTTCATGCTACTCCTGAGTATGCTGATTGACAGATCAACGAAGTGCTAACAGTTCTTTGGGTTCCATTTTAGTCAAAGAAAGATGGATGTTTCGCAGACGAAAGGGCAATGCAGATATGATCTGCACGGGGGTCATGCGTATGATGAAGTTTAGTATGGGGCTCGAGATTTTATTATCTCGTGTTTCATACACCCCGCAAAAGTTAATCTAGCGACTTGAATTATCATGCTTGATGATGGACGTTGGTAGCTTCGGTTTGTTTCGAAACCTTAGAAGCCACGTAAGATAAACTTTTGCATGAACCGATTAGAGACGTCTAACTTGGTTTTGCAGGAGGGTTTGCATGTGCATATGATGTGGTATAGCAGTGCTCATAATAATTTGATTATGTATGAGATGGCTATATAATGTAAATCAATTAACATGACCTGCGTGTCATGATTCGGCATGATGGCTGGAGCCATATGATTGCACTTTAAATGACCTGCGTGTCAACCTTGTGTAATGCATTTATTTTATTAGCTATAGAGATAGCAATATTATCTGGTGCATCGACAAGGTGGTGGCAATCTTCGCGAAGGTGAACACCGACGCGAGTGCCGAAGACGAAGAAATGAAAGACTTCTCCGTCAGAAAGGGCTATACCATATCATGCTATTATGAATTGCCTGAGATGTTTATCCCTTATGATGCACCCTTCTTGATTGCGCGGTAGTCGCTTTTATTAGGGTGATCTCTCACAAAAATATCAAGTAGTTAGTGTTCTCCCAAGTGTAGCACCGTCACGGCACCTAACTTTTCGGGGTATCACATGCTAACATGGGTACGAACGATTAGGGATGTGTGAGGCGGGTGAGTTGAGACCTCGCAGCGAGATCACTTGGTTGTCTTGACGTTCAGGCATGAAAGTCATGAGCTCGGAACACACGCATCAAAAGATGAACAAGAGTCACATAGAGATGTGATTGGTAAGTTTGCCTACCGATTGAGATTCTCGTCATCAGTGATGCTACCATCAATGGCGTTGAATTGAAATGTGGATCTTGAATCACTCACAATCAATTATGAGAGATATTGATTTGAGTGGGAGCGCACTGTTGAATTAACTTGTTTAATTCTCATTGCAATTAATTTTGAACACTGTCTAAGTGTGATTTGCATAATAGTTATAGAATAATGGCTCGCGTTTCCACCCTCCCTATTAAAATTGAATAGCTGTTAGATATCTGGTTAAAACTTTACGGTTGGTAACGTAATGTGAGGATTGTCCTCAAGAGTGCCGAGAAGGACTTTGTCCTATCGCATATTTTCGGTATTCTCCCGCTAATGCTATGGATCATGTGACTCTCGTCCTTCGATCCAAAAGCTAGAATTCCGTTTTTTTTTGGTCAAGTGCAATATGTTTGCTTCCATGAGACCCGAACTTCGAAAGTTTGGATAGTTATGTGATATTCATGGAATCTGAAAATCATTTTCAGAGACAGACAAAGGCTGAAAGATATGAGATATCCAAAGCAGTGTTTGTTTGCAAACTATTAGTAAAGGAGTTTACTATGCATTAGACTGATAAGAGAGGGATCCAGTAGAACGCCTGTCATATGATGAAAGGTGAATAAAACAACAACTTAAAGAGAAAGGAAGTGTCCGAAGGGTGTTAGTAAGATTTTCACGCCTAGGAAGTCCGGGGCTAACGCCACTCTTAAGTTGGGTGCTTCTTCTGAGAGTAGGAGAAATACTAAAAGTTAAACTATTAGAAGTATAATGGTAAAAAGAAAGAAGACTGGAATATCCAGCTCATGTATGAATGTCATACAAGTTTTTGATGTATAGAAGGCTGGTCAAAGATATAGTCCTTGGGAATTATGATTAATTTGTTGATCACTAATTCTTGGGTATTGTGAGTTAATCACAAAGATACCCGCTCGATTGCATTCTGATGCAACTCGATGTAAGAACTACTATGGCCTAAGACACTAGCCAGGAATGAGGTTTAGGTATACACAGGGAAACATAGTAAATGTTACTATACCTTCCATCGGTGTATTACCGTCTGTATTTATTTTCATAATTCATTTAGAGTTTTACACACTCTAGCCCATTGCATAAGGTATCTTGCAAGAAGGTTATTCATAAGAGAACTTCTGATGTTCGGTGTTATGAACAACATAAGGGCCATACTTTCATTATGAATGAGATGTATGTTATGAATGTTGATAATAATATATTACCTCTGTGTTTATTTTCATAATTCATTTTAGAGTTTCATACACTCTAGCCCATTGCACAGTGTTTTTGCAAAAGAGGTTATTCATAAAAACAACAATTGTTGTTCAGTATTATGAATAACATAAAGGGCCATGCTTCCATCCAAGATGGGATGTATGTTATGAATATTGATGGTAATATGATACATCCATAACACTGACGCTAAATGTCGCAAGACTAAAAGAATACCACACGAGTGTGGCACTACATTTGGTCACATTGGAGAAACCCGCATGGAAAATTCCATTATGATGGATTTTGAAGTCATTTGATTTTGAATCGTCTGACACTTGCAACTTTCCCCCGAAAAGAGAAGTGACTGAAATACCGTTCACAGGCCATAAGGAACGAGGAACAAACTTATTGGTGATCATACATTTGATGTGTGTAGTCCGATAAATGTTGTTAGTAGTGGATTTATCTATCTTCAGAAATGACTCAAGTAGATATATGGATATTTACTTGATGAGACGTAAGTCTGGATCTTTTGAAATCATTCGAAAGATTTTCAAAAATGAAGTAGAAGTTATTGTAACAAGAAAATTATGTTTCTACAATTCGATTGTAGAAAGGAATATTTGAGTTACAAGTTTAGCGAATGTCTGATGAGTTGTGGAAGGGGTTTCATAACTTGCACTTCCTGGAACACCACTGCAAGTGGAAAGTCTATGAAGATGTAATCAAACCATTTATGACATGGTGAGATCAAAGATGACATAAATAAATTTGCCATTATCCCTTTTAAAGAGTGATGCTTTAGAGACTGCGGCTTTTACACTGAAAAGAGCTCCATCGGGTCTGTTGAAATGAAACCATGGTATGGTACGCCCAACCATGTTATATCTTTTCTTAACATTTGGAATATGGTGCTTGTGTAAAAGGTTACAAACCTATTCCAAATCAGACAAGTGCTACTTTGTAGGTTATCCCAAGCAATTGGGTATTCCTCCCTCACTATACCGAGGCAAATAGTTTTGCCACGAAACGGTATGCTTTTAAAGAGAATAGTTCTTTCAAAAGGTGAGTGGGAGGGCAGTGCAAACTCGACGAGATAACAGTATCTTCGTCATCAGGTCAAAGGAAAGAAACCTTGGAAGTAATTCCGGAGTTTCCTACTGCGACTGATACGAAAGTCTCTACAATAAAATGTATGGACTTCGGTCGAACTTGCAGCTGAACCACGTAGGCAAGGCTCGTGCAAACCTCTCAGGTGCGCAGACGAGATATTGTTGTTGGACAACAGTATACCTATGATACACAAAGGAAGCGTTGATGGGCCCTGACTCCGGAATTGGCTAAATGCCAATACAATCCGAGATAGTTTCCATATAAGTTATTCAAGATTAAAACCTTGATACACCTTTCGGAAGACTTAGAGTCTAACGAATATTTATGGAACTTAAAACTGATACGGATAAAAAATGTTTATCCATAAAGCTCGACTTGTTGCAATAACAAGTTCAAGGAGTTGACTACGATGAGGTTGTTTCATCGTAGCGATGCTTAAAGTCGGTTCGGGTTGAACTAGCAATTAATACATATTTCAATCTTGAGATATGAAACATGGATGACAAAAGGATTTCCATCTGATGGAAATGAAACCTAGGACTTGTATGTGATACAGTCCAAAGTAGGTTGTCGATCCAGAGGATGCTAGTAGGTATGCAAACTTCAGAGTTCCAGCGATGGACAGAAGAGAGCAAAATGGAGTTGGAATCTACGTGTTTTGATGAAATGGTCAAAAGGGGTTTTGACTTCATCAATGGGTAACGAAGATGCTTGTAATTCAAGAAAGTAAGTGGGAGCGCAATAATATTTCTAAAAACCTTGTGTGCTTGACACATTGGTAATTGGAAATAAATTTCTTGACACGAATTAGGACTTCATTTGGAAATAGTTTTTCGATGAAGTGCTTAGGCTAAATAGCCTTGATATTAGGCATGATGATCTATGAAGATAGATTTACCTGATGGGGCTAAGCAATGAATACATATTGACAAGATGCTAAAACCTTTTAGCATATAAAACGCCAAGGAGTGATTCTTGCCGAAGTCACATGGAAAGAGTTTTTGCAAGACTCGGTGTCCCAAAAACACCGATGAGCAAAATACATGATGGAGATTCCACACACCTTCGTGTTTGGATTAATCATGTATTCCATGGTATGTAAAACAACCAGATATGTCCGATACTCCCAAGGTGTTGCGAGTATGGATACCAAAGTGATCAAAGTACTGATCTTAGGACAACAGTGAAAGATGTCTTTGAGTACTAGAGTAAGTACTGATGACATGTTTTCTCGCAAGCGGAGATCATGAAGAGTTCGTTGTAAAATGTTACATCGATACAGTCTTCATCTTTTCTCTGTGCGATTTTTGATTTAAATTAAGGGTTTTGTGTAACTCACAATGTGGTGGCACAGTTAGTTGGAAAATGTTCCAAACAAGTTACTGTGGCGAATTCTATAACAAAGGCGAAGTATGTTGCCGCTTTTGAAGCGACAAAGAAGATGTTGAATCATATAGTTCATTCATGAACTTAGTATGGTTCCAAGATGGCTTTTGTCAATGGGACACTACTGCAGGTAGTTGCTCCATAACTCAGTCTGAGGAATCCAGGTTCGACCTGTGATTCGCATACATACAAAGCGAAATCCACACAAAATATGAATTTTGTGAAGGCGTGAAAACGCGGACGATATGCAAAGATACACACGGAGCTGAAGTCGTCAGATCCGTTGGACATCAGGCTATACCACAAGCGAAGCATATTTACACCAATGTGCCATAGGTGTAAAGTGCATTAGCATTGACTAGATTATTGACTCTAGTGCAAGTGGGAGTCTGTAGGAGATATGCCCTAGAGGCAATAATAAATTCTATTATTTATCTCACTGTTCATAATTAGGTTTATGTTCCATGCTATAACTGCTATGGTTCCCGAGCCCGTATATCCATAAAGGCTCTGGGGAAAACCCATGTGCACGTGTGGAATAATAAACGGTAAAAAGTATTCCTAGTCATGCCTCTAAGACTAGCTCAAGTGTTGCATGATGATTATGTTTTCCCAATCATGGGCATGTCTATGCCAGCAACTTTGAGGGCACAATGTTATAGGAACATTTGTGTTGAATCGACCCGAATTGATGTTATGCTATGAGATACATTCGTCACAAGTTTATGGTTAATAACACAGGAAGTTAATGTTTGCATAATTCCTTAGACCATGAGAGTATCGAGTTTCTTCATGCTTGCTTCATGAACTTTGGGGTTTGTTAAACGTCATCCGTAAATGGGTGGCTATTACGGCGGCTTACGGGTTCATGGAAAAGTGTGTTAAGTAACTTGATAGCTCAAGATTGGGATTTGCTCCTCCGTCGATGGAGAGATATACTGGGGCCCTCTCGGTGTTACGGTATCCATCATCGTCTGGCCAGACACAGGGTGATTTGATCACTGGGATGCCGAAACACGAAAACGAGAAAAGAGAACAAAACCGGTAACGAGGTAACTTGCATAGTGGACAAAGTGTTTGCCCACGGGGATGCAATAAATCTCACCTCGGGTGTTTGTGACATATCACGAAGCAAAAGGAATAGCTCACGGCAACTGGAGGTTCACTCGAATATTCATTCGTGTGGGTATAGGGGGTCAATATGGGTGTCCACGGCTCCGATGTTGATCATTGATCGGAAGGGGTTCCGGGTCATGTCTATACTTCACCGAACCTATAGGGTCACACGCTTAAGGGTCATCTATCTGCTGAATACTAGACAGGGAGTCTGAGAGAAAATCACCGAAAAAGTTTCGGACACCGAAAAAGTTTCGGACAGCGGAAAAGTTCCGCAGAGAGAGGTCACCGGATGAGTTCCGGTGAAACTGAAAAGTTGTTTCAGAGGATACCATAAAGTCAAATTGGTTTTGGCACATGCCCGATAATTCTTGGAGGATGCCAGAATCATTCTGGAAACTTTCTGGAATTTTTGGAGATGAAAACCGGGAATGTCCCGGAGCTGCCGGAACCGCTTCAGATGCTTTTCGCAGATGAAAATCACTAAACTGGAATTGTTCCAGAACGCGTTGAAAATAATTATGGTGGGTACTGGAAATGTTCTAAGCCCACATAAATATTTTCAGTTCGAACGGACGCTGAAAAATGTCGTCGTGAATAGTGAAAGCACTTTTTGGATATTTTTTGAGAAAGGCATATTCCTTTTGAGAAAGGGATATTCCAATGGCATATTCCTTTTGAGAAAGGGATATTCCCCCTTGCCTTGGCCTATAAAAGGAGGGGTTGGGGCTGCCATCTCCTTCACTCCTTCTCACATACATGCCATTGCAATGATCTGGCTTCTCTCTCCCTCCCCGCGAAATAGTTTCGTAGAGCCGAAAGGCTGTCTGGGTTCCGGTGGGAACTAGTTCTGGACGGCGAAGCCCTGCCGGATAGATGACACCGTATGTGTGCAACTCTGTAGAGAGATCGTAGTTTCGGTCTTAGTTCGAGGGTGCCTCCCGAAGGGCTGTCCGAGTTACAGTTGGAGTTTCGGGTGTCCTCCCGAAGGGCTGTCCGGGTGACCGTTCGAGTTTCGAAGGTCCTCCCGGAGGGCTGTCCGCGACACCGTCCGGGGGACTGTTCGACCGTCTCCCGGAGGGCTGTCCGAGGAGAAGATGAGGGTATACATCCTCGCGGTTGGGAGGTTGTAAATCCTAGCTGCGGGGATCTGCACCGACGATCGTCATCGACTCTACTTCCGCTGCGCTACGAGTCGGTAACGAAACAGATCAAACCTTGTATGCAGTCTCCATAGTGGTCCTGGGCTGGTGCGTAGGTCGGAAAATTTTCGTTTTCTGCTGCGTTACCCTACATTATGACCATTTGGTGCAAGGCAATTTCAGGGTTTGAGCCTTCCAAGCGAAATGGCCGTGGATTTACGACCAATTCAGCTGGGATCACTGAGAGAAGGTCACAAGTTGACATATTTCTTGTAGTGCGTGAAGATGAAAATTTGAACCTTCTCACAAAGGTGTCTGTTAAGTAACGGTGTTTAGGGCACTTATCTTGCATGAAGCCCTCGAGGTCAGCATTACGCTCATATGCGTCAAATTCCTCCTTAATGCCTGCTTGAACCATAAATTCTTCTGACGGCCATTCACAAGACCGCACTTCAGCTTTCCTCGGTAGTTCATCGTCCGACTCACACATCACGAGCCTTGGTTCTTGCTTCCTTGAAGAACCACCTTGGAAGATTTTCCTATACATTTTTCTGAAATTTCTAGTCACTCACAATAGAAGTTAACCAAACTTAACAAGATTGATAGCAACAACTCCTACAAGTGCATAGAGACTATATCATGCATTAGAACTACTTGGGACCAAAGAAATTTGATATCCAAGCTCAAGAACAAGGTCACCACAGCAGCAAAAATTTGCAATAAATAAAGCACAAGAACAAAAACTAATTGGACCAATGGAGGAGTCACATACCAAGGAACAATCTCCCCAAACAGTTTTGTAAATGGAGCTTTGAGCAAGCAGATCGATAATGGCAGCAAGATGAGCTAGAACTCGTGCTTGAGTGATACGTCTCCAACGTATCTATAATTTTTTATTGTTCCATGCTATTATTTATGAAGTCTTGGATGTTTAATAAGCTTTATCATTCACTTTTATATCATTTTTGGGACTAACCTACTAACCCAAAGGCCTAGTCCAGATTGCTGTTTTTTGCCTGTTTCAGGGTTTTGCAGAAAAAGAATATCAAACGGAGTCCAAACGGAATGAAACCTTCGCGAGAGATATTTTTGGAGAAAATCACGCACACGGAGCTTGAGAACCACGTGAGGGGATCAAAGGGTGGCCCACGAGGGTGGGGGGCGTGCCCCCCTTCCCAGGGCGTGCCCCCTGCCTCGTGGCCCCCTCGAGCGTCCCTCGGTGCCCTCCTTCTTCCTATATAAGTCTACGTACCCCAAAACCTCCGTGAACAGAGAGAAAACCCTAATTCCACCGCCGTAACCTTTTGTTCCCGTGAGATCCCATCTTGGAGCCTGTTCCGGAGCTCCACCGGAGGGGGGGTCCATCACGGAGTTCTTCATCATCATCATCATCGCCCTCACCATGAGTTGTGAGTAGTTTACCACAGACCTTCGGGTCCACAGCTAGTATCTAGATGGCTTCTTCTCTCTCTCTGGATCTCAATACAAAGTTCTCCTCGGTCTTCGAGGAGATCTATTCGATGTAATCTCTTTTTGCGGTGTGTTTGTCGAGATCCGATGAATTGTGAGTTTATGATCAAGGTTATCTATGAAAGATATTTCGTTATTATGTGAACTTTTTATGTGTGCTCATAATATCCTTGCAAGTCTCTTCGAATTATTGGTTTGGTTTGGCCTACTAGATCTATAGTTCTTGCAATGGGAGAAGTGCTTGGCTTTGGGTTCAATCTTGCGGTGTCCTTTCCCAGTGACAGTAGGGGCAGCAAGGCACATATTGTATTGTTGCCATCGAGGATAAAAAGATGGGGTTTATATTATATTGCTTGAGTTTATCCCTCTACATCATGTCATCTTGCTTAAGGCGTTACTCTGTTCTTATGAACTCAATACACTAGATACATGCTGGATAGCGGTCGATGTGTGGAGTAATAGTAGTAGATGCAGAATCATTTCGGTCTACTTGTCCCGGACGTGATGCCTATATACAATGATCATGCCTAGATAGTCTCATAATTAATCGCTTTTCTATCAATTGCTCGACAGTAATTTGTTTACCCGTCGTAGAATATCGTTATCATGAGAGAAGCCACTAGAGAACACTATTGCCCCCGGGGTCTATTCTCAACATATCAATCTACATCTACTTTACTTTTATCGCTTTTATTTGCTGTTCTTATAAACCAAAAATATAAACTATCATCTCTATCAGATCTCACTTTCGTAAGTGACCGTAAAGGGATTGACAACCCCTTATCGCGTTGGCTGCAAAGTTCTTATTTGTTTGTGAAGGTGCAAGGGACTTGCGTGTGGTCTCCTACTGGATTGATACATTGGTTCTCAAAAACCGAGGGAAATACTTACGCTACTGTGCTGCATCTCCCATTCCTCTTCAAGGGAATACAACGCAAGCTCGAGAAGTAGCATTGAGCTGGATAGTGATTTTTTTTGGGAAGAAGAAGAAGGGTATGGGTGCAGGAATAAGTGGAGGGGGGCCACGTGGGCCCCACGAGGCAGGGGACGCGCCTTGTGAAGGTGGGCGCGCCCTGGACCCTCGTGGGCCTTGTGAAGTTGGGCGCGCCCTGGACCCTCGTGGCCAGGTGGTGGCTCCCCTCGCTGTGTTTTCTGTGCCATAAATTCTCAAATATTCTAGAAAAAAAATCATATTTAATTGTCAGGGCACTTGGAGAACTTTTATTTTCGGGGTATTTTTTTATTGCACGGATAAGTTTAGAAACAGTCATAAAATACTAATTTTGCTTTATTTAATCTGATTAACAGAAAGTAAAAAGAGGGTACAGAAGGTTGTGCTATCTAAATTCACCCATCTCATGCTCATCAAAAGGAATCCATTAACAAGGTTAATCAGGTCTTGTTAACAAACTCTTTCCGAATAACATGAAACCGAAGAATTTTCGAACAACACTAGGTTACCTCAATGGGGATATGTATGTCCCCAACAATAAGAATATCATATGTCTTCTTGACAGTAGGAAGAGGAAATTCAAAACCTCCAATAATAATTGTTGGAATTTTTCCAATAGAATTGATACTGTAGACCTGAGGTTATTTCCTCGAAAAGTGTACCGTATGCTCATTACCATTGACATGAAAAGTGGCATTGCCTTTGTTGCAATCAATAACAGCCCCTGTAGTATTCAAAAAGGGTCCACCAAGGATAATAGACATACTATCGTCCTCGGGAATATCAAGGATAACAAAGTCCGTTAGAATAGTAACATTTGCAACTACAACAGGCACATCCTCACAAATACCGACAGGTATAGCAGTTGATTTATCGGCCATTTGCAAAGATATTTCAGTAGGTGTCAACTTACTCAAGTCAAGTCTATGATATAAAGAGAGAGGCATAAGACTAACACCGGCTCCAAGATCACACAAAGCAGTTTTAACATAGTTTCTCTTAATGGAGCAAGGTATAGTGGGTACTCCTAGATCTCCTAGTTTCTTAGGTATTCCACCTTTACAAGTGTAATTGGCAAGCATGGTTGAAATTTCTACTTCAAGTATCTTTCTTTTATTGGTAATAATGTCTTTCATATACTTAGCATAAGGATTTGTTTTAACCATATCAGTCAAACGCATACGCAAAAAGACAGGTCTAATCATTTCAGCAAAGCGCTCAAAATCCTCATCATCCTTTTTCTTGGATAGCTTAGGAGGAAAAGGCATGGGTTTCTAAACCCATGGTTCTCTTTCCTTACCGTGCTTCCTAGCAACAAAGTCTCTCTTATCATAACGTTGATTCTTTGATTGTGGGTTATCAAGATCAACAGCAAATTCAATCTCTACCTCATTATCATTGCTAGGTTGAGCATCATCATGAACATCATCATTAACATTATCACTAGGTTCATGTTCGTTACCAGATTGTGTCTCAGCATCAGAAACAGAGATATTATTGGGATTCTCAGGTGTGTTAGCTACAGGTTCACTAGAAGCATGCAAAGTCCTATCATTTTTATTTTTCTTCTTCTTAGAAGAACTAGGTGCATCTAAATTGGTTCTCTGAGAATCTTGCTCAATTCTCTTAGGATGGCCTTCAGGATACAAAGGTTCCTGAGTTACTTTACCACCTCTAGTTGCAACTCTAACAGCCTAGTCATTATTCTTACTATTTAATTCATTGAGCAAATCATTCTGAGCCTTAAGTACTTGTTCTAATTGAGTGGTAACCATAGAAGCATGTTTACTAATGAGTTTCAATTCACCTTTAACTCAGACATATAATCACTCAAGCGTTCAATCATATAAGCATTGTGTTGCAATTGTCTACCAACATAAGCATTGAAGTTTTCTTGCTTCACAATAAAATTGTCAAACTCATCTAAGCATTGGCTAGAAGACTTATAACGAGGAATATCACCTTCATCAAATCTATAAAGAGAATTTACCTTTACTACCTGTGTCGGGTTATGAAGACCATGTATTTCTTTAATAGGCGGTAAATTCTTAACATCTTCAGCTTTTATACCTTTCTCTTTCATAGATTTCTTTGCCTCTTGCATATCTTCAGGACTGAGAAACAGAACACCCCTTTTCTTTGGAGTTGGCTTAAGTGCTGGTTCAGGAAGTGTCCAATTATTTTCATTGGCTAGCATATTATTCAATAGTAATTCAGCTTGATCAACTGTTCTTTCCCTGAAAACACAACCAACACAACTATCCAGGTGGTCTCTGGAAGCATCTGTTAGTCCATTATAAAAGACATCGAGTATTTCATTCCTCTGAAGAGGATGATCAGGCAAAGCATTAAGTAATTGGAGAAGCCTCCTCCAAGCTTGTGGGAGACTCTGTTCTTCAATTTGCGCAAAATTATATATTTCCTGTAAGGCAGCTTGTTTCTTATGAGCGGGGAAATATTTAGCAGGGAAGTAATACATCATATCCTGGGGACTACGCACACAACCAGGATCAAGAGAATCAAACCAAGTCTTAGCATCACCCTATAACGAGAATGGAAACAACTTAAGGATATAGTAATAACGAATCTTTTCATTGTTGGTAAACATGGTGGCTATATCATTCAACTTAGTAAGATGTGCCACAACAGTCTCAGATTCATAGCCATGGAAAGGATCAGATTCAACCAAAGTAATTAACTCAGGATCAACAGAGAAATCATAATCCTTATCAGTAACAAAGATAGGTGAAGTAGAAAAAGCAGGGTCATATTTCATTCTAGCATTCAAAGACTTTTCTTTCAGCTTAGCTAATAATTTCTTAAGATCATATCTATCATTGCAAGCAAGAAAGTCTCTAGCAGTTTCTTCATCCATAACATAACTCTCAGGAATAACATGCAATTCATATCTAGGGGGGAATCTTCATCATCACTTTCATAAATATTAACAGTTTCAATTTTTGCATTCTCCCTAACCTTAGCAATTTGTTCGTCTAGAAATTCACCTAGTGGCACATTATAATCAAGCATAGAAGTAGTTTCATCATACATAGCAGAAGTGGCATCATCAAGAACATGCGACATATCAGATTCAATAGCAGGATTAGGTGTCGCAAATTTACTCATAACAGATGGTGAATCAAGTATAGAGCTAGATGGCAGTTCCTTACCTCCCCTCGTAGTTGAGGGAAAGATCTTGGTTTTTGAGTCCTTCAAATTCTTCATAGTGATCAACAGATATAAATCCCAAGTGACTTAAAGAATATAGTTGTGCTCCCCGGCAACGGCGCCATAAAATAGTCTTGATAACCCACAAGTGTAGGAGGTCGCAACAGTTTTCGAGGGTAAAGTATTCAACCCAAATTTATTGATTCGACACAAGGGGAGCCAAAGAATACTCTTAAGTATTAGCAGCTGAGTTGTCAATTCAACCACACCTGGACACTTAGTATCTGCAGCAAGGTAATTTAGTAGCAAGGTAATATGGAAATAGTGGTAACAGCAATAAAAATAACGGTAGTGTTTTTGTAGTTTTTGTAATAGCAGCAGCGGAAAAGTAAATAAGCAACAAGCAATATGTGCAAACCACGTAGGCATTGGATCGGTGATGTGGAATTATGTCGGATGCAATTCATCATGTAAAAGTTATAACCTAGGGTGACACAGAACTAGCTCCAGTTCATCAATGTAATGTAGGCATGTATTCCGAATATAGTCTTACGTGCTTATGGAAAAGAACTTGCATGACATCTTTTGTCCTACCCTCCCGGGGCAGCGGGGTCCTAATGGAAACTAAGGGATATTAAGTCCTCCTTTTAATAGAGTACCGGACCAAAGCATTAACACATAGTGAATACATGAACTCCTCAAACTACGGTCATCACCGGGAGTGGTCCGGATTGTTGTCACCTCGGGGTTGCCGGATCATAACACATAGTAGGTGACTATTGACTTGCAAGATAGGATCAAGAACACACATATATTCATGAAAACATAATAGGTTCAGATCTGAAATCATGGCACTCGGGCCCTAGTGACAAGCCTTAAGCATGGCAAAGTCATAGCAAGATCAATCTTAGAACATAGTGGATACTAGGGATCAAACCCTAACAAAAGTAACTCAATTACATGGTAAATCTCATGCAACCCATCACCGTCCAGCAAGCCTACGATGGGATTACTCACGCACGGCGGTGAGCATCATGGAATTAGTGATGGAGGAAGGTTGATGATGACGATGGCGACGATCTCCCCTCTCTGGAGCCCCAAACGGACTCCAAATCAGCCCTCCCGAGAGAGATTAGGGCTTGGCGGCGGCTCCGTATCGTAAAACGCGATAATTCTTCCTCTCTGAGTTTTCTCTCCCCGAAAGTGAATATATGGAGTCCGGGGGTACGTCGGTGGAGCAACAGGAGGCCCACGAGGCAGGGGGCGCGCCCAAGGGGAGGGGGCGTGTCCCCCACCCTCGTGGACAGGGTGTGGGCCCCCTGACATGGATCTTTCCGCAGATATTTTTTATATTTTCCAAAATAATTCTCCATGGATTTTCAGGTCATTCCGAGAACTTTTTATTTCTGCACAAAAACAACACCATGGCAATTCTGCTGAATACAGCGTCAGTCCGGGTTAGTTCCATTCAAATCATGCAAGTTAGAGTCCAAAACAAGGGCAAAAGTGTTTGGAAAAGTGGATACGGTGGAGACGTATCAACTCCCCCAAGCGGAGCAAAATCATAGGCATAATTTGTTCCATACAAAGGTAGTTGTGAAGGAATGTTCTGTTAGCGTCAACATAGATGGAGGGAGCTGCCACAACTTGGCTAGCATGGAGATGGTGGAGAAGCTATCTTTCACCACAAGACCACATCCACATCCTTACTACATCCAATGGTTCAACAACAGCGGCAAGGTTAAGGTAACACGTAATGTTCGTGTGCATTTTAGTATCTCCACATATGCTGATTATGTTGATTGTGATGTGGTACCCATGCAAGCATGTTCCTTATTACTTGGTAGACCATGGAAATTTGATAAAAAAATTTGTACACCATTGTAGAAACAATCAGTATACTCTTGTTCATCAAGATAAACGTATTACTTTCCTTCCTATGTCTCCTGATTCCATTTTGAAAGATGATATTAATAGAGCTAATAAAGCAAAACAGGAGCAAAATAAGAGTGAAAATCAGATTGTGGCAAAAGAATTTGGGCAACAAATGGAGCCTAATAACACACCACCATCTCATGTTGCATCTGAAATTAAATTAAAAAGTGGATGTTTACTTGCCACCAAATCTGATATTGATGATCTAGATTTCAGCAAATCTGTTTGCTATACTTTTGTGTGCAAAGAGGCATTATTTTCATTCGAGGACGTGCCTTCCTATTTGCCTCCTGTTGTCACTAACATTTTGCAGGAGTTCGCAGACGTCTTTCGAGGAGCTTATGCGTCAAATTGACTTAATTCCCGGTGCATCGCTACCCAACCGCGCACCATACCGTACCAATCTAGAGGAGACGAAGGAGATTATGCGTCAATTACAGGAGTTACTCGACAAATGTTATATACGCAAATCCCTTAGTCCTTGTGCTATTCCTATTATTCTAGTGCCAAAAAAGGATGGTACATCGCGTATGTGTGTTGATTGTAGAGGCATTAATAATATTACTATTCTTTATCATGATCCTATTCCTAGGCTAGATGATATGCTTGATGAATTGAGTGGCTCTACAATATTCTCCAAAGTTGATTTGCATAGTGGATACCATCAAATTCATATGAAATTGCGAGATGAATGGGAAACAACATTTAAAACTAAGTTTGGATTATATGAGTGGTTAGTCATGCCTTTTGGGTTAACTAATGCACCTAGTACTTTCATGAGATTAATTAATGAAGTTTTACGTGCTTTCATTGAACGATTTGTGGTAGTTTACTTTGATGATATATTGATTTATAGCAGATCTTTAGAGGAACATTTGGAACATTTACGTGCTGTTTTTATTGCTCTACGGGATGCACATTTGTTTGGTAACCTTGGAAAGTGCACCTTTTGCACCGATCAAATATCTTTTCTTGGCTATGTTGTTACTCTACAGGGAATTGAGGTTGATAAAGCCAAGATTGAAGCTATTGAGAGTTGGCCGCAGCCGAAAACAGTCGCACACGTGAGGAGCTTCCTTGGCCTCGCTGGATTCTATAGGCGTTTTGTGAGAGATTTCAGCACCATTGTTGCACCTCTCAATGAGCTTACAAAGAAGGATGTGCCTTTTGTTTGGGGTACTGCACAGGAAGAAGCATTCACGGTATTGAAAGATAAGTTGACACATGCTCCTTTACTCCAACTTCCTGATTTCAATAAGACTTTTGAGCTTGAATGTGATGCTAGTGGAATTGGGTTAGGAAGTGTGTTATTACAAGATGGTAAACCTGTTGCATACTTTTCTGAAAAATTGAGTGGGCCTAGTCTGAATTATTCTACTTTTGATAAGGAATTACATGCTCTTGTTCGGACTTTGGAAACATGGCAACATTATTTATGGCCCAGCAAATTTGTTATACATTCTGATCATGAATCTTTGAATCACATTAAAATTCAAGCAAAACTAAACCGTAGACATGCTAAATGGGTTGAATTCATAGAGAGTTTCCCTTATGTTATTAAACACAAGAAGGGAAAAGAAAATGTTATTGCTGATGCATTATCTCGTTGTTATACTATGCTTTCACAACTTGACTTTAAAATATTTGGTTTGGATACCATCAAAGATCAATACGTGCATGATGCTGAATTTAAAGATGTATTGTAGAATTGTAAAGAAGGGAGAACATGGAACAAGTTCGTCGTTAATGATGGATTTGTGTTTCGTGCTAACAAGCTATGCATTCCAGCTAGCTCTATTCATCTTTTGTTGTTGCAGGAGGCGCATGGAGGAGGATTAATGGGACACTTTGGCGTGAAGAAGACGGAGGATGTACTTGCTACACATTTCTTTTGGCCAAAGATGAGACGGGATGTTGAGCGTTTTGTTGCTCGCTGCACTACATGTCAAAAAGCTAAGTCACGACTCAATCCTCATGGTTTATATATGCCTTTGCCTGTCCCTAGTGTTCCTTGGGAAGATATATCTATGGAGTTTGTTTAGGGTTTACCCCGAACAAAGAAGGGGAGAGATAAAATATTTGTTGTCATGGATAGGTTCTCGAAAATGGCACACTTTATACCATGTCATATAAGCGATGATGCTGCTAATGTTGCTGATTTGTTCTTTCGTGAAATTATTCGCTTGCATGGTGTGTCAAATACTATTGTTTCAGATCGTGATACTAAATTTCTTAGCCACTTTTGGAGATGTTTATGGGCTAAGTTGGGGACTAAACTGCTTTTTAGTACTACTTGTCACCCCCAAACTGATGGACAAACTGAAGTAGTCAATAGAACTTTGTCTACTATGCTTAGGGTTGTTTTGAAGAATAACAAGAAAATGTGGGAAGAATGCTTGCCTCATATTGAATTTGCTTATAATCGTTCGTTGCATTCTACTACTAAGATGTGCCCTTTTGAAATTGTATATGGTTTCTTACCTCGTGCACCTATTGATTTGTTGCCTCTTCCATCTTCGGAGAAGGTTAATTTTGATGCTAAACAACGTGTTGAATTGATCTTAAAAATGCATGAGTTAACTAAGGAAAATATTGAGCGCATGAAGGCTAAATATAAACTTGTTGGAGATAAGGGTAGAAAACGTGTTGTCTTTGCACCTGGAGATCTTGTTTGGTTATATTTGTGTAAGGATAGGTTTCCTAATTTGCATAAGTCAAAGCTAATGCCTCGTGCTGATGGTCCTTTTAAGGTGTTAGAGAAAATAAATAATAATGCATATAAACTAGAGTTGCCTGCTGATTTTGGGGTTAGTCCCACATTTAACATTGCAGATTGAAGCCTTATTTGGGTGAGGAAGATGAGCTTCCATCAAGGACGACTTCAATTCAAGAAGGGGAGGATGATGAGGACATCACTAATAGAGTTACACACACAGCCCCAACTGATACATATACAGGACCAATTACTAGAGCTCGCGCACGCCAATTAAATTACCGGGTACTTTCATTTCTTGGTAATGATTCTAATGTTCATGAGAATATGATGCTGCCTAAATTGGATACATTTGTCTTGCTTACAAATGAAGGGCCTAGCTTGGACAAGAAGGATGAACATTGGAGCAAGATCAAGCATGGAGATGATGGCATGCACAAGGGGAGCAAGAACGGAGTTACAGGTGATGATCACTAGTGCAGAACCGGGCAATAGCACCGGTTCGTAAGGCCCTTTAGTGCCGGTTCCATAACCGACACTAAAGTGTGGGCACTAAAGCCCCCCCCCCCCTTTAGTACCGGTTCAGCACGAACCGGTGCTAAAGGGCAACCACG
>LR738713.1:823410315-823423864 GCA_902687465.1 Secale cereale | reverse complement strand
ATATATATATATATATATATATATATATATATATATATATATACATATATATATATATATATATAGAATTTCTAGTAGAATCAATCATATATATATCATCAAATGTCTCACAAACCACCAATTCACACATACACACATGTATAGCTATATACAATTTCTCCTACATGTTGCCTTCGGAGCCAGTGGCATTAGCCTAATTGGTGCCTTCGGAACACAATGAGAATTGGAACTCGTTCATGGGTGCGGTAGCGGGTAATGGTATTCTCCCTTCGGATCTATGACCTGGTCGAGCAAAAATCCCGCTATTTTCTCTTGAAGTGCTTGTACGCGCTCCGTTTCTAGGAGCTTGTCCCGCACCTCTTTGAACTATTAAGAAGGAGATCAATATGCATGTTTATTAGTTGTGTGACTAGATATCGATAATGGTGTAAAAATTGTGAATAGTGTTCTGACAAACGTACCCATTCCTGTCTTTGAGATCTGCTCCTTTCGGACGTCATCATGTGAATGTTCTCGCAAACGTAGTATGCACACAGATTAGTCCCCTGCGCCTGCTTCAGGGCCTTTACGAGAATGGAATTTGATCAGATAATAATTAATCAAGCATGATAATTAAAGAGATAATGGCAGCTAGCTAGCTAGCTAGTACTACTTAATTACTTACCTTGGGTCGAAACCATCACAGTCTTTGTTTCCATTCGCCTGGAGTGATGCTGATGAACCTTGCCCAAGCCCTGCCCGCCGACAAAGAAAATGAATAAATTGGTTATTAAATAGTTCATATCAGGAAATGACGAACTAAATAGGCCGAGATATATAGTTAATAATGATTGAAATTACCTGCTGACTATCCCAAACAAGATGGTGTAGTCACTTTGTTTTTGAAGTAGTGAGTCGAGTACTTCAACTGTTCCGGCGTCAACTTTAATGATACACAAGATCCAGTGAAATCTGCATGCACACACGTTTGGATGTCTTAATTAAGCGGACATATGTAAGAAAAAACATGTAGCTAGCTAGTAGGCAAAAACAGATAATTTGTAGTACAAGACAGTGTGACTCACTGGAAGTTGTAAGGAAGTAGTATATCTTCATTGTATTTGAGGCACTTCAAGAACTCTAGCATGCTATCCTCTACATGCTTTTCATAATATTCATCTATTTTCCATGTGTATTCATTAACGGTGTTTGGGTCAATGAACCCAATGCCATAGCGTCCACCTTTTTTCATTTCATACATCTTCATCCTGCATAATACCACATAAAAGAATATAGTGAGGATAATTATAGGTAATGATTGATCAAAAGGATCACTACAGCTAGCTTGAGACTTAAATTACAGAAAGAAATCACTTACAGACAATAGCAACTGACGATAGATTTGTCGAGTGCGTCTTGATTGTATAACTGAAACAGTTCATTATACTCAACGGACACAACGTTCTCATGGTAGTAATGATCCTTCTTGACTTCCACCATGAGGGACTCTCGATTGGAACTCTTGGTAATGTCCATGTACTATTGATGCGATTCATACATTCTCGTTGGGAGCTTCTTGACCTCGTCTGGCTTGACCAAAGGTTCGCCCCGAACATATTTCCGTTTTATTTCCTCCCCTGTAAGCACAGGCATGGGCTCGATCTCGAGGAGTTGTCCAACAGTGATGTTGAGAATTTCAGCCTGCGTTATATGCTCCTCGGTTATTACCACATTGCCCTCCTCGGGAACGTAAACTGTTTACCCACAATAATATTGGGCGCGCGTACTCTCACGTGTTGTTGGCACAACAAGCGAGGGGATCGATTGCGCCGCCTGTTCTCCCAGCTGGGGAACGGTTTTCCCGCATTTTTTGACAGTTGCTTGTTGTTTGCTCGAGCTCGAGCTCGCCTCCTTCTGTAGACGTGCTCGATTTAACTTCCTGATGTGGCGCTCATAGTCTGTGTCAACAGGCTTGGGAGCTGGTGGTTGAGCCATACGAAGGAAGTGGTCAATCTTTTCCTCAGGCACTTTCTCCCTTGGCGGCGGTGGCGGTTTCGGTCCAAAATGGTCATCCACTTCTGCCCGCACTATGGCCTTGGTTTGCTCCTCGGTCCTGTCGTAAGCCCTCTGAGGAGGATCAGTGAGGCTTGGACCATATTTATATCGCTTGCCTCCACATGTACTTCCTGTACTGCCTCGACTCGTACCACTACGCACCATAGCTGCGGGGTGTCTCTTCTGCGATTGCTGAGGCGGCGGAGACGGCTGTTGGGGCTGAGTTGGACGAGGAGGAGTGGCCTGAAGCTGTGCCGGACTTGGAGGAGGAGTGGCCTGAAGTTGTGCCGGACTTGGAGGAGGAGTGGACGTCTGACGCTGTGTCGAGGAGGAGTGGCCTGACGCTTTGCCGGACTTGGAGGAGGAGGAGTGGCCTGACGCGTTGGTGGACTTGCAGGAGCGGGAGTCTGCTGACTCGGTGGCGAACTTCGACGATGAGTCGGCTGACGCGGTGTCGGTGACCTTCGAAAGATGATGCAATCCTTTCTCCATAGGATGATACGATGTTTGGCCTCTCCGAGTGTGTGCTCCTCGTCACCTCCAGGAATGTCAAGCTCTAGCCCCGAATATTGGTCCACCACCTCATCAACCAAGACACGAGCATAGCCTGCTAGAATCGGGTTGCAATGGAAGGTTTCCTTGGGGGGATTTGTCAAAGCAAGTGCGTCCGCCACCTTCATGGATATGTTCTTCATTTTGAAGTGTAGCTCGCAGTTAGTGTTCTCCATGATGTCATCCGCGGGGTATCTATCCAGCATTGCGTCGCCCGGGGCGGAACCCACGCTGCTTCTCGGCATGGATGGGGCGGTGGTATGCAATGCTGGATCATCCGCTAGCTGCTGCAGCTGCTGAGACCCCTTTGCTGGCTAAGTGAGTCGATCTGCTCCTGCTGCCGCTGGAATTTGACTGCCAAGTCCGCGTGCTTTGATTCTAGGCCTTGAAGGCGTTCATAGCCCAGCTTCCTCTGCTCCTCCTCCATCTTCCTCTGCTTCTCCTCCGCAATCTTCCTTCTCGCACGGGTTATGTAGTCGGCGTTCCAGTACGAAAACCCCTCGTACCATAGAGTAGCGTCCTTGCCTCGTGTTCTTCCCGGTGTTCAGGATTTCCCAGGGCACGCGTAAGCTCGTCGTTCTCTCTGTTGGGCTGGAACACCCACCATCGAGCCTCTTCTATTGCAACAATTAGCTTATCGTCGGCTCCTTTCAGACATGCCTTTGTTGAAGCTTTGCCTGACTTCGGGTCCAACTCCCCCTATGCGCATAGAACCAAGTCCTGCACCTGGGGGGGCCAGCTCCTAGTAACCGGAGTGACACCTGCATCCTCCATCTCTTCTCAAACTTATCCCACTTAGGCATTGCCACCGCGTAGCCACCTGGCCCCAGCTTATGGAACTTATCCTTTTTTTCAGCATTCTTCTTGTTTATTCTCGACTGTTCCTTAGCTAATTCTGAATCCTTGAATTTCACGAAATCATCCCAATGAGCACTTTGCTTCTCTAGTGTTACCTCGAATACTGGAGTCTTCCTTCCTCCCTTGACGTACTTGTCCCATTCACGATTCTTGTGGTTCTTGAATGCAACCGCCATCTTCCTAAGAGCAGCGTCCTTGACTTTCTGCACATCTGCTTCTGTGAAATGATCTGGTAGGGTGAAATGTTCCATGAGAGTATTCCAAAGCAGACTTTTTTGTCTCTCGTCGACAAAAGTAACATCTCGACGTGGCTTTGCTGGCTTTCTCCATTCTTGAAGGGAGATCGGGAGTTGGTCCTTCACAAGAACTCTGCACTGACGAACGAACTTGTCCACAATCTTCTTAGGCGCTAATGGTTCGCCATTAGGTCTGATTGCCTCGATATTGTACTTTACACCCTCCTTCAACAATTTGTTCGGGCCTCGTTTTGTCCTGTTGCCTGAAGATTTGCTCGATCCGGATGGCTGAAAGAAGAAAGATCGATTCATTAATATATCTTCAACTCATTTAAAACATGTGATGATCACCAGATGTGCCTGCTTATATAAATATATATACCTCGCCGGTCTTTGTTGTTTCAAGATCAACATTTTCTTCGTCATCATCATAATCGTAGTTCATGACTTCATCAATTCGGTCGTCGCGATCGAATATCATATCACCCTCTCCGGTGTTGTTTAGAAATTCGGAGCCGTCATAATCTTCTTCATTCTGATCATCATCTGGCCCGCGAGGATGGCGTATCATATCGAATAGGGTCTGTTCTCCCTCTCTGCCGGTATTGTCTGCCATAGCTTTTATTTAACTAATCCAAAAGAAATATAAAACAATTTAGTATTCAAATTACATCGTCTCGAATAATAGATATAATCTCGAATACATCGTCTCGAATAATATATAATCTCGAATACATCGTCTCGAATAATATATAATATGGAATACATCACTGGTTAGGTAGCTAATAAAGATCGAATACTACAGAAGAATCTAGGACACTCGCCGTTCCTGCGGCGCGGGCGGTGGACACCCAAAGAGAAGGAACCCTCACAGGATCATAGCTGAAGTGAGATCCCTGAAGAAACTGCCAGGTATTGGAGAACCTGCCGCCCTCTATCGCAACCATGTAGCGATGGACGTGCTCGTCCTCCTCCCTGACACCACGACGTACCACCTCCGGTGGGGCTGGCTCCCTCCGCACCAAAACTGGCCCACGCGAACGGCACCAAACGAGATCAGGGTCGACGACGGGACCCGGGGCCGGGTTCCTCATCAAGCGGTGCGCCCCTCCAGGCAGCACCTCCAGTGCCAGCCCGGCGGAGCCCAGTCCCGGACATGGGTTAGCCGGACGTCATCGCGGACGGGTCGACGGCGAGGATACGGGCCGGGCATCGTCGAGAACAAATACTAGCTATATGCCCGCAAAAAGTAACATTTTTTTAATGATTGGATTTTGATAACTAAAATTTCTAACATTTCTATAAAATTTTTAACAATGCTATATAATTAACATTTCTAATATTTCTATAACTAAAAAACAGAAAAAAAAATATAACATTTCTATATATATAACTAACATTTGTATAACATTTCTAATATTTCTAGAACTAAAAAAAAGAAAAATTCCTAACTTTTTTATAACTATTTCTATAACTAAAAAACAGAAAAAATTTCTAACAATTCTAACATTTCTATAACATTTCTAACAATGCTATATAACTAACTATTTCTATAACTAAAAAAGAAAAATTTCTAACATTTTTATAACTATTTCTATAACTAAAAAATAAAAAATGTATGTGTGTGTGTGCTCACCGGCGATGCGAGAGGCGACGGGGGGCGGCGACGGGGATGGCGACGGGCGCGGCTACAACGACGGGGACGGGGCGGGGACGACGAAGACGGGGCGGCGACGGGGGCGGCGACAGGGCGGCGACGACGGGGCGGCGACGACGGGGACGGGACGGCGACGGGGACGTGGCGACGACGGGGACGGGGCGGCGACGGGTGCTGCTAGGTGGCTTCTCACCCCTCGTTGGTTACCCCAAGTGTAAGGTTTGAGATGCAGTGTAGCAGAAGTTTTCCCTTGGTAATACCAAGGATCGATTTCCGAGAGACTCCCAGTTTCAACAAGAAGGTGTCAACTGCTAACGGCGCCAGATATTAGCAATCAACGTGGACCTGCACACAGATACAAATAACTTTGCTCCCAACGAGTACAGAGAGGTTGTCAATCCCTCCGGCCTTGTAGTTTACAAAGGATCAAACGCAAGTGATAATAGTGATAAATATTGCAATAGTAAGTAAATAGCTGGAAAGTAAATAGCGGATGTGATCAATGATGGTAATATGGACCGGAGTCTCATGATATTCACTAGTGATGTCTCTCTCCTAAAAGACGATAAAACAACTATGTGAGGTAAATGAATTACAGCTGGGCAATTGACAAGACCATGTGCGCAAACCAATGCTGACTACATTGCAAGAAAGGTAGAGGTTCAAAGCATGGGCGGTATGCCAAAGTAAGTAGACCGAAATCCATCAATATCTACTACTAATCATCCACCTTGAGATATCTATCCAGAACAACTCGCTGGTATTAAGTTGCGAGCCCCACCCATAGTGTAAACTCAAAGCAACAGACAACTGCATTAAAAGAACTTTGCGTAAAGTAAACAATCCTTGCACCCGCGGGCACAAGCACCATTGTTTTCCCCCTTGTGGCAACAACACATCCCCTAGACTCATGTTTCTGTCACTCAAGCTAGTCATCGAGGGGCATGAACCCACAATCAAGCATAACGTTCCCTCTTGGAGTCACTACCTACTACTTGGCCAAAGCAATAAATAACAACGGAGAACATGCAAGAATTACTTACGAACATAAATATAAAAGAGGTGTATCAAATATATTACTCAAACACAATCTGAACATAATCTCATAATCCATCGGATCCCAGCAAACTCATCATAGCAACAGCATAAGGATTACATATGTGCCTCGATCATGTAGGGCAGCTCACGAGGACTAATTAGTGAAGCACAAGAACGGGAGGAGAACATCACATAGCTACTGGTCATGGACCCATGGTCCAAGGGAGACTACTCACAACTCATCCGGGAGGCGTCCATGGTGGTGGAGAAGCTCCCGGTGGGGCAGGGTGCCGGGAAGGGTTCTCCTGGTGCTCCCGATCTTGGAAGCGGCGGCGGCAGCGGAACAGAGATGAGATCGCGAAAAAGAGTTTCTGTTTCGAGGGTTTCGGGAGACGCTTTAAATATATGCCAAAGGGGGGCATCGGAGGAGCCTCGGGGGGCCCAGGCGCCCCCCGGCGTGGCCCAGGGGGGGGGGGGCGCCGCCAGGGCGCCTGGAGCCCTGGTGCCCCCCCCGGCTGTCCTTCGGGCGCACGGTAGTTTCTGGAACGCTGATTTTTTATATAATTTTTCTGGATTTTTCCTGGCAGTTCTCGTAACGTGAAAACCTGAAATACAAAAACAGCCGAAAATAGAAACTGGCACTGGGGTGCACTGAGTTAATAGGTTAGTCCAAATATGATCAAAACTGTATGGAAGTGTATAAATATCATAGCAATATCACCCAAAAGAGGCATGGAGCAAGCAAAAATTATAGATACGTTTTGGACGTATCAACATCCCCAAGCTTAATTCCTGCTCGTCCTTGAGTAGGTAAATGATAACAAGAATAATTTCTGTGGTGACATGCTATTAACCATATAGGACCTATTCATAGTCATATGACAAAAGCTTACTGAGATAATGAATCTGTAGTAATTAAGTTGCCTCGTGAGAAAATCACAAAGAACTGAAAGTTTTACAATATGATACTGAAACATCAAATAGATTTGCAATGAATATGATGTGCAAATATGATAAAGCGATATCTAGCTTGCCCCCTTTAGTGAAGCAAAACATAAATGCAGGGGCACCTTCAAGGTTTAAGTGATGACTAGATACAATGATTTCAAAATAAACGATATCACAATTATGAAAAAGACAATGCTACTTTGGGACAATGCACATTACACTCAGAATGACAATCATGCTCTCAATAGTTGGTGCTTTGAAGAAAGAAGGTGGAGACTCAATATAAAAGTAAAAGAATGGCCCTTCGCAGAGGGAAGCAGGGATTACTCATGTGCTAGAGCTTTTTATTTTGAAAACATAGAAACAATTTTGTCAACGGTAGTAGTACTTCATATGTGTTATGCATAAGACATCCTATAGGTTGCAAGCCTCATGCATCGAATACCAATAGTGCTCGCACCTTGTCCTAATTAGCTTGGATTTCCATGGATTATCATTGCATTACATATGTTTCAACCAAGTGTCACAAAGGGGTACCTCTATGTCACCTGTACAAAGGTCCAAGGAGATAGATCGCATTTGATTTCTCGTTTTTGATAGATCTCAACTTGAGGACATCCATACCGGGAAAACATATAAAATAGATAATGGACTCCTCTTTAATGCTTAAGCATATTCTCATAAGAGATTGAGGATTAATGTCCAAGCTAAAACTTCCACCATGATACATGGCTTTGGTTGGCGGCCCAATGTTCTTCTCTAACAATATGCATACTCAAACCATTCAACCCATGGCAAATCACCCTTACTTCAGACAAGACGAACATGCATAGGAACTCACATGATATTCAACAAAAGTGTATCAGTTGATGGCGTCCCCAGAAACATGGTTACCGCTCAGCAAGCAACTTATAAGAAATAAGATACATAAGCGACATATTCTTTACCACAATAGGTTTTAAACTACTTTCCCATGAGCTATGTATTGCAAAAACTGAAGGTTTTAAAGGTAGCACATGTAAATTTACTTGGAGTGGCGGTGAAATACCACATATAGTTAGGTATGGTGGACTCATATGGCATAACCGGTTTAAAAGGATGTGGATGCACAAGCAGTCAGTCCGCTTAGTACAGGTGGAGGTTAGCAAAAGACTGGGAGCGACCAACTAAGAGAGCAATGACGGTCATGATCATGCAGAGCGACAAAGCAACATTGAATCAGGCATGGAAGTTATATCGCTACTTAGAAATAAAAGATCATCAAGGCTTGATAGACTTTCTTTACAGTCTTAAATATGCGTGAGCATACTCCAAGTCAATCAAAATAAATTCTTGAGGGAAGATATTACTAAACCATACCGCATCATTGGCAAACAAATCATGTAGGTACTCCAATAACACATTGGGAATCCCCCAGCTATTTGAGACTCACCACAAGAAAACCTGAACTACCAAGCGCCATTATGCACGTAGCATCTTTATCATAGACATATCAACCAATGCAACGGAAGAAAACTCTCTTAATAAGATAAGCATGATGACTAAAGAGAGTTCAAGCAACCAACTAAACACAAGCTCTTTAAAAAGATAAGCATGAATACTAAGAGCAGAGCATGATAGTAGCTATTAAAAGACAAAGAACACACACAGCAAACATAGTCATGAAAATTCTATGTTATGTTCTAGGTAGAAGTGGAGTGTGTTTCTCTCCCACATAAAGAATGCTGAGTTCCGACTCGTTATGGAAAACTAAAGAAAACTAAAAGCAAGACGCTCCAAGCATAGCACATAACACATGAAGTGATTAAAATATAGTGGAACGAAAGACGAACTGATAATGTTGATGGAGAAGGGGATGCACGGGGGCATCCCCAAGCTTAGACGCTTGAGTCTCCTTGAATATTTCTTGGGGGTGCACGAGGGCATCCCCAAGCTTGAGCGCTTGACACTCCTGAATCTTTTTATCATCTTCCCTCGCACACTTGAAAACTCCCTTCATACATAACTCATCATAATCTGATTAGCGAGGTTAGTACCCATAATAAAATAATTATACCTTGCTGGAAATAAAGATATTCTTGAAGGTCTACTGTTTCTCAAGATTGCCAAAAGGTTTTTGCAAAGAAAAAGCAAGCTCTTGGTTTGCAAAATGAAGGAAAGGCAAAACAGGACAGAATCTGTGAAAAACAGAACAACAGGTAGTAATTGATTTGTTCGGGGCACTTCTGCAACTCTAATAAAAAAACTCAGAACAGACGCACGAAATACAATTATATAGAGAACGCTTTCGAAAAAATTCAGACCAAAAAGATAATCTGGTGATTTTATACGAATTTTTCTATCCAATGACAGAATCTGTTTCCTGGACAGCACCTCACAACTTTTGAACTTTCTAGCAATCAGAGGTTATACTTGGCACAATGGAAAAGAAAAGATACAATGATGATGCTACAGTAGTAAACAACATCAAGACACAACAAAAGCAAAATAAAAAATTTATTCATTGGGCTGCCTCCCAAAAGCGCTTTCTTTTATGCCTTTAAGCTAGGCATAATGCATATAGATCAAGTTGTATCAATTGAACCATCATCAAGATCATCAAAAAGCTCTTCAATAATACAACTATTCTTAAGAGGACTCTCAAATAAAGGCCTCATAGAGATACTTCTAGGGAGAAGATCAAAAGGATAGAAGTCAAGGGAAGATTCATTTATAAATTCATCAAAGAGAGGTGTTTCTTCCAAAGTCTTCACAGTTTCAACCCCTTTGGCAATAGATGGATTACTTTTAGAACGGGGAGCCTTTGGAACGTGAACGAACTTAGGCTCCCTCTTTGCTGGAGTTTCTACCTTTTTGGTTTTGATTGAGGAGAAAGTAGTTCCTAGAGTATCAAAGATTTCCTCAATCTTGTCTATCCTAGAAGAGTCCAAGTCATGGAATTTGACAGTCTCCAAAGTTTTGAAAATTTTATGCATGGAGCTATCAAGCCTATTCAAATTCCCTTGGATCTTACGATCCAACTCATTTATCTTATTAATGCTTGGCATCTCTAGCTCTAAGTTTTCAAGTTTTTTCATAACGTGAGCTAGAGTGATGTCCTCTCGAATGCTAACAACAGGGAGATTCCCAACAAGATTTTCAATAATACTAAGAGACTCCCAAACTGGGGCCTCTAGGAAATTCCCATTGATAGCAGTATCTAGAATAAACCTATTCCAAGAAGTAATTCCAACATAAAAATTTCTAAGCAAGATAGTAGTAGGTTGCTTCTTGGTGGCTCTTTTTTATGAATCATTAATTCTATACCAAGCATCTTTCAGACTTTCCCCACCTCTTTGTTTAAAGGTGAGAACTTCTGCCTCGTCAAAGACAAAAGGACCCGACATAATGACAACTAAAGAATGAGATAACTATTTTTGTGATTTTTGATAAAAGATACTAAAGCAAAAACTGAAAGGTAAACTAACAAGACTAAAAGCAAAGGTAAAAGATAGCGTGCAACTCCCCTATCCTGAAGAGTGGAGTCCCCGGCAACGGCGCCAGAAATTGCTTTGCTAGGTGGCTTCTCACCCCTCGTTGGTTACCCCAAGTGTAAGGTTTGAGATGCAGTGTAGCAGAAGTTTTCCCTTGGTAATACCAAGGATCGATTTCCGAGAGACTCCCAGTTTCAACAAGAAGGTGTCAACTGCTAACGGCGCCAGATATTAGCAATCAACGTGGACCTTCACACAGATACAAATAACTTTGCTCCCAACGAGTACAGAGAGGTTGTCAATCCCTCCGGCCTTGTAGTTTACAAAGGATCAAACGCAAGTGATAATAGTGATAAATATTGCAATAGTAAGTAAATTGCTGGAAAGTAAATAGCGGATGTGATCAATGATGGTAATATGGAACGGAGTCTCATGATGTTCACTAGTGATGTCTCTCTCCCAAAAGACGATAAAACAACTATGTGAGGTAAACGAATTACAGCTGGGCAATTGACAGGACCATGTGCGCAAACCAATGCTGACTACATTGCAAGAAAGGTAGAGGTTCAAAGCATGGGCGGTACGCCAAAGTAAGTAGACCGAAATCCATCAATATCTACTACTAATCATCCACCTTGAGATATCTATTAAGAACATCTCGCTGGTATTAAGTTGCGAGCCCCACCCATAGTGTAAACTCAAAGCAACAGACAACTGCATTAAAAGAACTTTGCGTAAAGTAAACAATCCTTGCACTCGCGGGAACAAGCACCGTGGTTTTCCCCCTTGTGGCAACAACACATCCCCTAGACTCATGTTTCTGTCACAGCTAGTCATCGAGGGGCATGAACCCACAATCAGGCATAACGTTCCCTCTTGGAGTCACTACCTACTACTTGGCCAAAGCCATAAATAACAACGGAGAACATGCAAGAATTACTTACGAACATAAATATAAAAGAGGTGAATCAAATATATTACTCAAACACAATCTGAACATAATCTCATAATACATCGGATCCCAGCAAACTCATCATAGCAACATCATAAGGATTACATATGTGCCTCGATCATGTAGGGCAGCTCACGAGGACTAATTAGTGAAGCACAAGAACGGGAGGAGAACATCACATAGCTACTGGTCATGGACCCATGGTCCAAGGGAGACTACCCACAACTCATCCGGGAGGCGTCCATGGTGGTGGAGAAGCTCCCGGTGGTGATCCTCCCCTCCGGCAGGGTGCCGGGAAGGGTTCTCCTGGTGCTCCCGATCTTGGAAGCGACGGCGGCGGCGGAACAGAGATGAGATCGCGAAAAAGAGTTTCTGTTTCGAGGGTTTCGGGAGACGCTTTAAATATATGCCAAAGGGGGGCATCGGAGGAGCCTCGGGGGGCCCAGGCGCCCCCCCGGCGCGGCCCAGGGGGGCGCGCCGCCAGGGCGCCTAGAGCCCTGGTGCCCCCCCCGGCTGTCCTTCGGGCGCACGGTAGTTTCTGGAACGCTGATTTTTTATATAATTTTTCTGGATTTTTCCTGGCAGTTCTCGTAACGTGAAAACCTGAAATACAAAAACAGCCGAAAACAGAAACCGGCACTGGGGTGCACTGAGTTAATAGGTTAGTCCAAATATGATCAAAAGTGTATGGAAGTGTATAAATATCATAGCAATATCACCCAAAAGAGGCATGGAGCAAGCAGAAATTATAGATACGTTTTGGACGTATCAGGTGCAGAGGAGAAGAAGCAGATGATAAACTGAAATTTTTGAAGTGTTTTCTTATATAGGATGGACCTTTAGTACCGGTTGGAGCCACCAACCGGTACTAAAGGCCTGTTTTGCCCAGGCCAAGCGGCGAGAAGCGCACCCCCTTTAGTACCGATTGGTGGCTCCAACCGGTACTAAAGACACCCCTTTAGTACCGGTTGGTGCCACGACCCGGTACTAAAGGGGGTGCACTGGCGCAGGTGCGGTGCGGCAAGTTTAGTCCCACCTCGCTAGCCGAGGGGCAGCCGCACTGGTTTATAAACCCCGCCGCGGCTGCTCTTTCGAGCTCTCTCTACTGCAGGCTTGTGGGCCTAACTTTGCCGCGCTGTCCTGTGAGTCTGCTAGGCCTTTATGGGCCTGCAAATACAGGCCCAGGGCCTTGCAGGCCCACTGGGTAGCGCGCAAACAATTTTTTATATGGTATTTCATTTTATATCTAAATAAAATTTCTATATCTAAAATTTAACTATCTAACATTGCCGCAAATATATCTAAAAATTCTATCTAACATTTCTATATCTAAAATTTTATATCTAACTAACATTTCTATATCTAAAATTATCTAACAAACATTTTATATCTCATTTAAATATCTAAAAACAAATCAGTAAATGAGTGAAAAATACCAGATGAATTCAGAAAGGGTTGATAATTGATTTTGTGGATTTGAATGGTGCATTTTGAACACACAACAAGTCTGGAGTTCAAAAAAGTTCAAAAAATTGCAATGCCTTTGTAACATATGAGTTTTCGTCCTAAACCCTGATACCTCGAAAGAGATTGTCCATTTTGTACATGAAGTGCATCTAGTTTTTGCCGTGAACCTCTCTACTTTTTTGCACATGCCATGTGGGTGAAATGATGATACCATGCCAAGTTTCAACCTTTCCAGACTTCAATTTGTAGTGCTTTTCAATTTCACGGTCATTTAGCTCTCTCAAAACAAATCAGTAAATGAATGAAAAATACCAAATGAATTCAGAAAGGGCTA
>LR738713.1:823386232-823409992 GCA_902687465.1 Secale cereale | reverse complement strand
TGCAATGCCTTTGTATCATATGAGTTTTCGTCTTAAACCCTGATACTTCGAAAGAGATTGTCCATTTTGTACACAAAGTGCATCCAGTTTTTGCCGTGACCCTCTCTACTTTTTTGCACATGCCATGTGGGTGAAATGATGATACCACGCCAAGTTTCAACCTTTTCAGACTTCAATTTGTAGTGCTTTTCAATTTCACGGTCATTTAGATCTTTCACAACAAATCAGTAAATGAATGAAAAATACCAAATGAATTCAGAAAGGGCTAATAATTGATGATGTGGATTTGAATGGTGCATTTTGACCACACAAAAGCTCTGGAGTTCAAAAAAATGCAATGCCTTTGTAACATATGAGTTTTCGACCTAAACTTTGATTGTCGGGGAAACTGATCCACCCACGAACACCTATGGGGACGGAGCCCCTTTTCGGTACGGCATGGGGCGGAGATCGCACGAAGAGCAGATCGAGGCGAGGCACACGAGCAGCTTACCCAGGTTCGGGCCGCACGGATGCGTAAAACCCTACTCCAGCTTTGGTTTGTTTTGAGTTCTTGACTCGGGGGCGCTGGAAGCTACAGTACACCTCAGCAGCTAACGAGACCGAGCGTGAGAGTGTTCGAATGTCTAACCCCTTTCTACGTTGCTTGTGGGCCTCCTTTTATACGCTCAAGGGGTCACCGACAGGTGGCAACGTAGTTGAGGGTAAAAATTGAAAAAGTGTGGTAGTTGGCACAGTGTTCCATACCTAACCCTGACGGCAGGGGACAAGGGCATTAACTGCCCATCGCCGTCGCCCAAACAGTGTAGAAAGTGGCCGTCAGGGGCGCCACTGTTCGCCACGTTGGCAGCCTTGTCAGCGCCGCTTGCCACCGCGTACCCCTGGCTGCACAGCCTTCCGCCACGTGCGCCTGGAAGGGTCCCAGAGCGACACGTGGGTGGATGTGCTGGAGCGCGGGTACCGAGTGGAAGCTTGCCGCGGCAAGCGCCTTGCCGCGGTCGCTATCTTGTCGCTTCCGGGAGCTTGTCGCTCACCGGGCCTTGCCGGGATGCGTGGCGCGTCGCGGCAAGTTTCTTGAGATGTCTTGGTTGGCCTTCCCGGCAAGCTCCTCTTGCCGGGGCCTTGTCTCCTTGGCTTGAATACTTTGTTCTTGAATGGCTCCAAAGGAACCACAGAGGTCCTTTGCGGTCACCTGGCCAGCCTTGCCGCGGGACGCTGCGACTGCCCGTGCACAAGTTCGGGATACTAGGGTACCCCTACTTTAGTACACCGACAGGAGCCCCCGGGCCTGGGCCATACACGGTGCCGAGCGCTGTTGGGCCAGGCCCAAAACAGTGCACGGGCACGCGCGGCCTGGGTCGTGCCGTATCTTTCTCCGTATCCACCGCGCCCTCCCTTAATGACACGCGTTTAATGCGGCGTCGTGGGAGAGATCGTGGGCGGTTTCTTTATTCGGTAATGCGGAACGTCCGCCCCCTCCCCCCATATAAGCAGGGGAAACAGGGGCAGTTCGTCCATCCGCCCGTTGCTACTCCTCGAAAGCCTCCACCGCTCTCCTTCTTCCCAAAGCCGAAAGAGAGCAGCGCTCCGCCCCCATCGCCACCAGCACCACTAGCGCCGTCGACCTCCCCCACCACTTCTGCCATGGCTCCGAAAACCGAGAAGGGGAAGAAGGCGAAGTCGACCGAGGCGCTGCGGCTCGCTGATACGTCTCAAACGTATCTACTTTTCCAAACACTTTTGATATTGTTTTGGTCTCATTCTTGCATGATTTGGACTAAACTAACCCGGACTGACGCTGTTTTCAGCAGAGCTGCCTGTATGGTTTATTAGTGTGCAGGAAACCGGATTTTTAGGTGTCTCAGAAAAATCCACGAAAAATCACAGAAAATCCACGCACCCGAAGGAACCAGGGACCAGAAGTGGGACCAGAGGGGGGCCAGGGGGTGCCCAGGCGCCCTGTGGGCGCGCCTCCCCCCTGGGCCGCGCCGGGGGGGCGCCTGGGTGGGGCCCACACCCCCTGGTGCCCTACCTTACCTCGTATTTTTACTCCGGACGCAGAAACCCCAGATCAGAAGTTCTTTCGCTGTTTTTCGTCGCGGAGCCGCCGCCACCCTCTGTTCTTCCTCGGGAGGGCTAATCTGGAGGCTGAATTGGCCTCCGGAGAGGGGAGATCGTCGCCATCGTCATCATCATCACCACTCCATCATCCCTCCATGACTTCTCCCTCCATGTGTGAGTAATTCCCCCGCTGTAGGTGAAGGGGATGGTAGGGATTGGATGAGTTAGATCATGTAATAGTTTATCAGATCGTTGGGGGCATGTTGCCTATCATCTACTATGGTGTTTATCATCTTTGCTACAACTTGTTATTCTTAATGCTTGACACTAGGGCCCGAGTGCCATGATTTCAGATCTGAACCATATGTGTTTGCATGAATATATTTGTGTTCGTGATCCTATCTATGAGTTGTTTGCACCTGTTACGGTCCGGAACCGGCGATCCCAAAAGTGACAGCTTGGGACACCAAAGGGGATGGTCCGTAGTTTGAGGATTACATGTATCCATTGAGTTCATTGCTTTGTTCCGGTGCTCTTTGACAGGAGCACCTTAATATCCATAAGTTCCTTTTGGCCCCGTTCGTAGCGGGATGGTAGGACAAAAGATGTTGTGCAAGTTCTTATTGCAAGCACGTACAACTACCTACGGGATACATGCCTAATGTTTGATATTTGCCTAGATGATCATTACTTTTCCGTGTGCCGTGCCCCAAGTTAGAATCTATCTCATCCATGCAGCGCCCAACCATCCATCTCCCTAGCCTACAGTGTTTTAAACCCTGCTTGTCACTAGTTGCTACTTTTGCCATTTACTACTGCTATTTACTTTTACTGTTTACTTTTACTATTACTATGATCACTATCATATCACTGTTACCACTTATCCTTTGTTGCAAGTAAGTATATTTCAGGTGCGGTTGAATTGACAACTCAACTGTCAAAGCTTATAAATACTCTTTGGCTCCCCGTGTGTCGAATCAATAAATTGGGTTATTCTTACCCGCGAAGACTATCTCGATCCCTTACGGTTGAGGGTTATCAAGTACCGTTTTCTGGCGCCGTTGCCGGGGAGCATAGCAATATTTACAAGTCTACTTGAGGTATCCTACCTGCTGCACTTCATCCACTATGGGTAAGAAAGGTGACCCCAAGGTTCCGATCTTACTATCTATTACAAGAAGAGGTACTGCTCTGAGCACTAGTGCTACACTTGATTCACCTTCCGTTATGAGTAAGTTTGCCTCACCCCACCACATGATGCTCCTACTGAGTCTGTTACTATGTCTGATACTCTTGATGATGCCTCTACTACTTTTGATGATATTAGTTCGCTTGGTCATGCTCTTGAGAAACAAATTGTTGCTGCTGCTGAAAAATATGGAATTGAACTTCCTGTTGCTCGCTACCCTATTGGTGAAACTTATGATTATCCTGATTTGAGTAAACTCAAAGAGAGGCTCCTTGATGATGATTACTCTACGCTTGATGAAGATCTATGCAGGGAACTGACAGAGTTTGTTGGCTCTGACCCTGAAGTTATTAAGAAAATATTTGAAAAACACTCTTTGAAGAACAAAACCGTTCCTAATCCTGAATTTGCTACATCTCCTATATGCATTGATGATCTTGATTATGATTTCTCTGTTGATCTTTCACTTATACCTATGGTTGAAGCTGACCCCTTTTATGGCAGAGAAAATGATGATGCTATTGCACACCTGACTAAACTCGGTGAGTTGGGTAGCCTGTTTACCACAGATGAGAAGATATGATACTTTTATATCACCAAGCTTCTTCCTTTCTCCTTGAAGGAGGGTGCTAAAGCATGGTATGATTCACTCCCATGTGGTTCCATTAAGAGTCCTCAGGACTTAGCTCACTCTTTTGTTGATAAGTACTTTCCTGCTCACATGCAACATGCTGCTTTACAAAGAATTTATAACTTTAAACAGTTGCAGGATGAGTCCCTCCCTAAAGCTTGGGGGAGGTACTGCGGTCTGATTCGGGCTAGACCAGGACATGAAATCCCTAAGAATGAATTAATCGATATATTCTATGCTGGTCTAACTGATGAATCCAGGTCCTATTTGGACAGTTGTGCTGGTTGTGTTTTCAGGAAAAGAACACCGGACGATGCGGAAGATTTGATGGGCAGGATTGCCAAAAACCATGAAGATTGGTCCGTCCCTGAAACACCTCCACCAACAAAGAAGAGGGGCATGTTTGTTCTAAGCCCCGAAGATATGCGAGAAGCAAAGAAGTCTATTAAAGAGAAAGGTATTAAAGCTGAAGAACTGAAGAATCTACCCCCTATTGAGAAGCTGTGTGAGCCTACTACTCACCCTCCTATGGTAGAGGTACACTCTCTTTTCGATTTCGACGCAAGTGACATCCCTCATGGCCTGTAAGCCTCCTGATCAATGTTTAGATGAGTTTGATAATTTTATTATGAAACAAAATCATTTTAATGAGAGGATAGAAAGTCAGTTGCATGATAATTCCCTTGCCATCAAAAGACTGCTTGATGTTTTAGATAGAACAGTTAATGATGTTCAATGTCTTGTGAAGCATTTTCAAATGGTTCAAACTCAGCTTGATCAAATTTCTAATGTGCAAAGAGATTTGCTTGCTAACAATGCCAAACAAGATAACTTGCAGGCTTTCGGGATTAAGACCCGAGGAGGAACTAGCACTCAAGATCCTCTTTATCCAGAGGGGCATCCGAAGAGAATCGAGCAGGATTCTCAAATGCAGGAAGAAGAAATTGTTGGCTCTCCAAAGAAAAAGAAGAAACATAAGGAGACTGACAATTCTAATGATCTTATTGCAGATGAAGAACCAACTATTGATCCCAACAGCGTATCTATCTCCGATGCTGAGACTGAAGACGGTGCTGAACCTGAAGGTAATAATAATAAGAAGAATGATCCGCCTGAAGTTCGAGAAGAAGAAGCACCTGACAAACGTAAGAGGTACACTAAAGAAGACTTCATCGCAAGAAAACATGGGAAGGAAAGAGAACCATGGGTACAGAAACCCATGCCCTTTCCAGGTAAGTCCATCAAATCCAAAGAAGAAGAGCATTATAATAAGTTTTGTGAGTGGATTAAACCTCTTTTTCTTCAAATCCCTTTGACTGATGCTATTAAGTTACTTCCTTATTCAAAATATATGAAAGATATTGTCACTAATAAAAGAAAAGTTCCTAATGATGCAATATCTACTATGCTTGCTAACTACTCTTTCAGTGGCAAGATTCCTGAGAATCTCGGTGATCCAGGTATACCCACCATTCCTTGCTCCATAAAGAATAATTATGTCAAAACTGCTTTATGTGATCTTGGAGCAGGAGTGAGTGTTATGCCTCTCTCTCTCTCTCTCTTTATGAGAGCCTATGTTTAGAGAAACTAATTCCTACAGATATCTCCCTTCAGATGGCTGACAAGTCAACCGCTGTTCCGATAGGTATTTGTGAGGATGTGCCCGTAGAAGTTGCTAATTGTTTGATTCTTACTGATTTTGTTGTGCTTGACATGCCCGAGGATGGGAGCATGTCCATTATTCTTGATAGACCTTTTCTTAACACCGCAGGTGCTGTTATTGATTGCAATAAAGGGAAGGTTACCTTTCATGTGAATGATAAAGAACACACGGTATATTTTCCAAAGAAGACCGACAGGAGGCATGGCCTCAACTCTATAGAGAATATCGAGACCGTGAAAATTGGAGAATGGGACTGTCCACTACACGTGCCTCACAAATACAAAACTATCATGGTAGGGACAATGTCCATCAAGGTAAAGGTTCAGTGATTACTTTGTAGGAGGTGATACTTTTTGCTCTATATATCGCCTGTTTGTTGGTTAGACTTGATCAACCTTATTAGCAAATATGGTTTATATAGATAAAAAGTTGAGCTTGTTATGTTTTCACTTGTTTTTAGTTTTGTCCTACTAGCTGTACCAAGTATTTATGTTTTTGAAGCTTCACAATACCACTAACTGCTTCAAGTTTTCAGAGAGTTTCGCAGCTTTTTGAACTTCGAAAAATTTTCAACAGTGAAGTTTTCAGAAAAATTCCAGAAAAATTATAATAAAAATTTCCACGTCGGGAGAGACCCGGAAAGGCCTGGGGCCAGCCAGGGGGGCCACCAGTGGCCCAGGCGGCCAGCTGGCGCGGCCCAGCCCCTGGCTGCGCCCATAGGGCGCCTGGGGCCCACGGGACCCCCCTCCAGGTATGTCTTCTTCCTCCCTCTCTCTCTCTTTTCCAAAAACACAAGTTCTGCTCCCGTTCTTGTGTTCTTGCTGTTCTTGGAGGCGATTCTTCGATCTCTCTCTACAGCCCATCATTTGAGCTGAAATTTTGAGCAAATACTCCCTGGTATGTGACTCCTCCACCCCTCCAATTAGATTTTTGATTGGTAGCTTCATTTGTGAGTATTTAGTAGTTCTTGGTGCTGTAGAGATGAGCTTGCATGCATAGGTGGAAAGTTATTTTTCAAGTTTTGATGCAAGTTTATGCCTTGGGCAAGTGAGTTGAGTAGTTTGCCTTAGCTCACTTTCTTTTAATACTCGTTTTTGTAAATTGTAATTTTTTTTCAGAAATGAGTTTGTTAGGAAGGGCAAAAGGGTGGCTTGAGAAGAGGAGGCCCGCAGACTCCGATCGAGTTACTAGAGCCGCAGCTTCACCATCGACTGCTAGGGTGTGCCGAACATTGGGAGGACGGCTAGGATGGCCACTCAGCCCTCCGAGCTGAAAACCGTCATCAACTCCCTCTGCAGCATGGGTACGAAGGATATTCATCGGTCGAAGATCTCCAGCATCTTATTTCCTCACCTCAGGTATTTTGCATATTATATTGCTAGAGGGGTGTTAGCTCGAGACAACACGAGCAACATTTCTGCTCCGGATATTGCTATCCTGGCAGCAGCCCTCTCAGGGAGGTCTGATTATAATTTGGGTACTTTAATTGCTCGACGCCTTGCTATGAACGGTAACAGGGAGGATTTATATGGTGGCGTTTACGCCACACTTATCTTAGAGCATCTTGGAGGCACCCCACACCCTGATGATACTCCTTTTACTTATTTAAGCCTTGATCTTGCTGCTATGAAAAGGCATAAGTTTGTTACCATGGGTTCTGAACTTGATAATCTTATTTATATCTTGCGTTTTGGAACTGCCGCGGAACGCCAGATCCGTCTACCTGCACGTCTTTTGTTTGATTTTTCTCGCAGGAACGGATGGTCCTTTGATGTTGTTCAGTTCGATGAGTTCATGGTCCATCATCAGTTTCATAACCCCATGGAGGGGGTTGTGCCCGACGAGGAGAGGCACGGTGAGATACCACATTTTCAGGAAGAAACCGCCACCGAGTTAGGTGAAGGGTCTTCCTTTGTTTGGCGTTCGGAACCTTCCTCGTGGGAGACTCCGAGGAGTTTGGTGTACGCGCTAGCATCCTTCTACGACCCTTGGACTCACCACCATACCCCTGGAGCAGGAGGCTCCTGGGGGCACTAGCTGCTACCAACTTAGGCCAAAAGCCTAAGCTTGGGGGAGTACGTGCCCTTCTCACTTTTCCATTGTATTATCCGCTTTATTCACTTTAATCTTTTCGAAGTTTTTGCCCGTTCTTCTTTGTTTCTCTCTTTGCAAAAACAACAAAAAGATTTTCTCTTTCTTTTGCTATTATTCAACCTTGAAAAAAAACCAAAAAGATTTCCCTTCTCTCTTTAGTTTGCTTTGTTTTCAGAGTTCAGCTCGAGTCCGTGATGGCATTTAATTATATTTCCTACGTTCGATCATGCAAGTGACAAGCAGTGATGACGAAGATCGACTGAAGGGAAGCAACAGGGAAGACCGGTATGAACTCTTATTGTTTCTACTTTTGTACATATGCCTGTACTTATGATCTAGAGACCAGCTTGTAGCGACATAGTGCTATGTTTAAAATGCTCTTCCAGTGGTTCATGCTTTCCTTGTGGCTAGTCTCGAATAACTAGAGTATATAATGTGTTATTGAAATGATCTACATGCATTGCACTGTTCATAGTCTGGTATACTAAGGTGGTATTTCCCTTTAGAGAATTTTTGGATTGACTTGGCACATGCTTACACATGTTTAAGACTAAAAAGTCTACTCTGCCTTGATGATCTTTGAGTTTTAGAATAGTTATATCACTTTCATGCCCGATTCAATGTTGCTTTGTCGCTCTGCATGATTATGACCGTTATTGCTCTCTAGTTGGTCGCTTCCCAGTCTTTTGCTAAACCTCCACCTGTACTAAGCGGACTGACTGCTTGTGCATCCAAAATCCTTAAAACCAGTTATGCCATATGAGTCCACTATACCTTCCTATACATGGTATTTACCTGCCATTCCTAACGAAGACTTTCATGTACCATCTCGAAACTAATCAAAAGCATTTCTCTTTTGTGCCTATGTTTTAGCTCATGAGGAAGTAGTAGTTAATTCATGATCTTTTTAAGTTGGACAAGTTTCACCCCTGGATTGTATGTTTAATGTGCAAACCCCTAATACGAGAAGGAACTGGCATTGAGTGCGCCCGGCTCAAAAAGATAATATAACAAACAAACCCTCCTTCACGCTTTGTTCATGAGAAATCAGAAAACTTTGGCAGTGTTAAACAAAGGAGATTAAGAGGATGTGATCGTCCTCATGCGGGAGCCGTTCCTCGAGACTTGTCCTCTCAAAAAGTGATTGAGTTATCTGCTAGCATTCGTTGACGAAATATGCACTTCTCAAAACATGTTTACTTCTGTTTTTAAAACCAAGAACTCTGGTACATGTTTAGTTTTTGTTTCCAACCACGGGTTTTCAACTTTGCCAACAAAAGCCACGGTTCGAGAGTCTCACCTTCTTTCTTCAAAGCACCGACTAGGAGAGCATAATTGTCATTCTGAGTGTAATGTGCATTGTCCCAAAGTATTACATTGTCTTCTGCATACTTGTGATATGATTTATTCTGAAATTCTTAGTTCTAGTCTCCTTTAAAACTCTGGAGGAGTCTCTGCATTTATGTTTTGCTTCACTCATGGGGACTAGTGAGATACCACCCTAATATGCTCAAGCTATGTGCAATGCAATCTTGTCTTGATTTTCAGTAGTATATTATTTACTTTTAAGTATTTGTGACTGGTCACTTGAAAGAAAGATTGCTCCTTGTATTGTCCTCATAAGTACTGTTTCAATACTTGCTAAACTCTTTTCGTAGTACATGCTTATATACATCTAATGAAGCAAAAGAGTTTGTCAAAGTGTTCTTTGTCGCGTCCAGTTCGTTGAACTGAATTGCTTGAGGATAAGCAATATGCTAAGCTTGGGGGAGTTGATACGTCTCAAACGTATCTATTTTTCCAAACACTTTTGATATTGTTTTGGTCTCATTCTTGCATGATTTGGACTAAACTAACCCGGACTGACGCTGTTTTCAGCAGAGCTGCCTGTATGGTTTATTTGTGTGCAGGAAAACGGATTTTTAGGTGTCTCAGAAAAATCCACGAAAAATCACAGAAAATCCACGCACCCGAAGGAACCAGGGACCAGAAGTGGGACCAGAGGGGGGCCAGGGGGTGCCCAGGCGCCCTGTGGGCGCGCCCCCCCTGGGCCGCGCCGGGGGGGCGCCTGGGTGGGGCCCACACCCCCTGGTGCCCTACCTTACCTCGTATTTTTACTCCGGACGCAGAAACCCCAGATCAGAAGTTCTTTCGCTGTTTTTCATCGCGGAGCCGCCGCCACCCTCTGTTCTTCCTCGGGAGGGCTAATCTGGAGGCTGAATTGGCCTCCGGAGAGGGGAGATCGTCGCCATCGTCATCATCATCACCACTCCATCATCCCTCCATGACTTCTCCCTCCATGTGTGAGTAATTCCCCCGCTGTAGGTGAAGGGGATGGTAGGGATTGGATGAGTTAGATCATGTAATAGTTTATCAGATCATTGGGGGCATGTTGCCTATCATCTACTATGGTGTTTATCGTCTTTGCTACAACTTGTTATTCTTAATGCTTGATACTAGGGCCCGAGTGCCATGATTTCAGATCTGAACCATATGTGTTTGCATGAATATATTTGTGTTCGTGATCCTATCTATGAGTTGTTTGCACCTGTTACGGTCTGGAACCGGCGATCCCAAAAGTGATAGCTTGGGACACCAAAGGGGATGGTCCGTAGTTTGAGCATTACATGTATCCATTGAGTTCATTGCTTTGTTCCGGTGCTCTTTGACAGGAGCACCTTAATATCCATAAGTTCCTTTTGGCCCCGTTCATAGCGGGATGGTAGGACAAAAGATGTTGTGCAAGTTCTTATTGCAAGCACGTACAACTACCTACGGGATACATGCCTAATGTTTGATATTTGCCTAGATGATCATTACTTTTCCGTGTGCCGTGCCCCAAGTTAGAATCTATATCATCCATGCAACGCCCAACCATCCATCTCCCTAGCCTATAGTGTTTTAAACCCTGCTTGTCACTAGTTGCTACTTTTGCCATTTACTACTGCTATTTACTTTTACTGTTTACTTTTACTATTACTATCATCACTATCATATCACTGTTACCACTTATCCTTTGTTGCAAGTAAGTATATTTCAGGTGCGGTTGAATTGACAACTCAACTGTCAAAGCTTATAAATACTCTTTGGCTCCCCGTGTGTCGAATCAATAAATTGGGTTATTCTTACCCGCGAAGACTATCTCGATCCCTTACGGTTGAGGGTTATCACTCGCGGCGCTGCGGAAGCAGCGGGCTGTCTTCCCCCCCCCCAAGCTTGCCACGAGGACGCTGAGGGAGAACTACTACCTTTTCTGGTCGGGGGAGACGCGGGCGCATCCGCGCACCAAGGTACTCCCAGCCATTGCTTGTAAATCGGCTCCGAACGGATATGCGTTCTTTGCCTTGTTCTTCTACTGCGGGCTCTGCCCGCCTTTCTCTGAATTCTTCTGCGACATCATGAACACCTACGGGCTCCATCTCCTTGACTTCACCCCCAACGCCATTCTGACCATGGCGGTTTTCGCGCATCTCTGCGAAAACTTTGTCGGAGTCAATCCCAATGTAGCCCTCTTTCGCCACTTCTTCATGCCTCGAGTTGAGAGAGGAGAGCCTCTATCCGGCGGAGTCTCCTGGATCTCGAGAGCCCACAAGAAAGAAGCTTATCTGGAGGGAGAGCTCCGCAACAAATGGTTGGAGTGGAGAGCCAACTGGTGCTGGATCGTCAAGGAGAACCCGCAGCCATTTACCGCCCGGCGCCAAGCCCCAGTAGTACGCTGCAACGATTGGAGCGACCTGGCCCCGGAGGATAATAGGCTGAAGATTGCCACTGCCCGGATTCGACGCCTCAGGCTTGCCGGGCTAACTGTAGGCGCAGTTGGCGCTGATTTCCTTCGCCGCCGCATTGCCCCCTTGCAGGAGAGGAAGAGACCCGCTTGGGAGTTCGAAAACGCGGCGGACATCATGAGTCTGCGCCCGGGCCTCAATTTCAACTTCACTGTCCTGGAGCTCAACGCCATGCTCCAGGAGCTGTTCAAATATGACCCCGACCATCCCGAAGTATTCAGGTTGCCGAGGGGCGTCGTCCCACTGTGCAATAACTCTGCGCTCAGCCGCATCCGCGCAATGATGCCGCTGTGCGACTCTCATGGGATCGACCCAACTTGGCAAGAGCCTGCAGAGGACGCCATGCAGGCGTTCTTCGACAACTTGGAAGAGGTGCCGGTCCGCTCCAACGAGAAGAAAGGCCTCACCCGCGACACCACTGACCAGGAGATGGCGTATATTGCCACTAGGCAGGAAGAGGCGGCGGCAGCCACAGCCGCGGGTGAGTTTGGTTTCACTCCGGAGGAGGCAGATGCAGCAAAGGCGGCAAGCCTTGCCGAGCGAGGGGAGCTTGCCGGCGAGGAGGGGCCTGCCGGGCAAGACGCCGAGTCGAGCGCGCCCGCCGAGCAGGGTGTCGGATCGAGTGAGCCCACCGAGCAGGGCGACGAGTCGAGCGAGTCCGCCGAGGATACTAGCGGCTCGCTGGAGATCGTCTCCTATTCCTCCTCGTCTTCAGGCAGCTCGCCACCAGCAGAGCCTCCAGCTCCACCAAGAAGGCGTCTCCGCAAGGCCGGGGACGTTACGGAGCGGCAGAAGGGTCAACAGCCGCCGCGCCGCGCGACACGCTCCACCGCGGCAAGCAAGGTTGCCGCGGGAGCACCTCGCGCATCTGCCGCAACTGGAGCGGGGTCTTCTTGGGCCACCGCTTCTGCTCCTGTCGCTCCTCACGCCACGCCGGCAGCCGGAGCGGGGTCGTCCCAGACCACCGCCACTGCCCCTGCCAAGCGGCCAAGGGAGCCTACTCCTCCTCCTCGCGACGGGCGTGAACCGGATTTCGACTTCTCCGCGCTCAGCTCCGATGAGGAAGAAGAGGAGTAAGACTTTGTTGATCTTGTATTTCTTTGATTTTCTGCTGTTTTGTCTTGAATCTCATTTGCCTCACTCTGAACCCGTTCCTTTTTGTAGAACTCTGGCCCAGAGGGCGGCAAAGAGAGCCAAGGTCCCGGTGATTGTCATCGAGGACGAGCCCGCCGTGCCAGCAGGGGGTGCGCCTGAGACAAACTTGTCGGACCCGGCAACTGATCTTCAGAGCAGCCCCCAGCGCAGCCCCCGGCGTAAGTGTATGGTTCACTTTCCGCTGTTAGGCGCGCGTTAGTGTTCTATCTTTGCTGATGTTTTGTTTGTTGATTTGTGTAGGAGCAGAGCAGTCACACCAGGAGCGCCCGGAGACCGCCCCCGACGTGCCCTCTGCTTCGACTACGCCGCCAAGGGGGAGTTCTCTGGCAAGGGAGAGTCCTCCGCCAAGGGCGAATTCTCCGCCAAGGGCGAGTTCTCCGGCGAGGGACAACACCAGCGGCCCTCCGCCGGTGGGGACTACAACTACGCCGCCAAGGGAGAGTTCCCCGGCAAGGAACCTTACCGAGGAGCCGGCCCGCACAGGTGATCCCTTTGCTTCAAACTTCCCTTGAGCTTTTCTTCTTTTGATTCTTCTTTTTGTATATTTGCTTGACCGTTTTCTCCCCTTTTTTGGCTGTCAGATCCATTTGTCGCTGAGCCGATGGAGACTGAAGTTATTGCTGACGACGCCGCTGCCACTGAAGAAGTAGCCGGCGCAGAGGCCGCCAAGGCTGCCGCCACCGCAGCTGGCGAGGGGGCTGGCGATCGCACTGGCGGCCCTGAGGCCGCAGGAGCGCCAGGCGCTACACCGACCGCCGAGCCCTCTGCCGCAGCCGCAGCCCCCGGCTCCGAAGAGCCCGAGCCAGGCGCCTACTTGAAGGCCGGCGACGGCGTCTTCATCAAACTCCCCTGGGCCTCAAGCTCCAGGGCACCGGTCGAGGGAGAAACCTTCGACGGAGAGGTGCTCGCCTCCGCCGGACTGACGCTGGTGGACGCGTCGAGCAGCAGCAGCGGCGAGTCTGAGGAAGAGCGACTGCTGCGAAAACTGCTGTCGCTCTACCTCGCTCGGCAGGCCAAGCTGGAATCCAGAGAGGCACTTGCCGCGAGGGCGGGAGCTTACATTGAGAAGCGCGCAGAGGAGCTCCGGGGTCTTAACCAGGCAGCTCTCCGGTCCTTGGCAGAGGAGCGGGAGGAACTTGCCGAGGAGCAGACGGCCTTCTTCCTTGAGAAGGCCGAGGTCGAAGAGCAACATAGGCTTGCCGGCGAGAAGCTATCTGCGCAGGAAGGCGAGCTGGCGCAGCGGAAGGTCAACCTCGACAGCCACGAGGAGGACCTTGCCGCGCGCGAGCAATCACTTGGCGGGGCCCTCCAGGAAGCAAAGGACGCTGCCGCAGCTGCCGAGACCGCCAAGAAGGAATTGGAGGCGAAGGTGACGCTGCTGGAGGCCGACCTCAAGGCGAGAGGCGAAGAGATTGCCGCGCTCAAGCTCGAGCGGGAGAAGGACGCCCACAGCCACTCAGAGCTGCAGGTCTGCCTCGCCGAGAAGGGCAAGGAGCTCGCCAGCGCCAAAGACTCCAACGCCGATCTTGAGTTGAAGCTGACCACTTTGACCAAGACGCTGGACGGCGCCAGGGAGCGGGAGGCGACCCTGAAGGAGGAGATCAGGGCCGAGAAGGCGTTGTTGGAGAGTGCTGCCGTCACCCAGAACATCTTCAGGGAGACCGTCGAGCACTGGACGGAGGGTCTTGTCAATGCTGCCGCGGATATCGACAGGGAGCTGGCGCAGCTGGGGGCGGAGTATCTCGGGTATTCCTCCGACGAGAACCTACACCCCAGCGCCAAGCTCACGCTGTTCTTCAAAGGCGTGGCGACGGCCCTCCAGCAACTCCGGGAGAGGATCCCAAAGCAGCTGGCGGACGAGTCGCGCAAGCTCTGCGCGGGAGCCCTGCAAAAGGTGTTGTTGAAGGTGGCCTACTGCAACCCGGGCCTCAACCTCACCAACGTCCTCAAGTCCCTGCCATCGGACGCTGATCTGGGCGCGCTCAAGGCCCTTGTCGCACCCATTGTGGACAAGGTGAGCGGGATCAAGAGGGTTGAGGGCGATCGCGCAGATTAGGTCGCCAGTCTTCTTCTTTCCTTGTCGCTACTGATTATGTTATGAAAACAATCTGTTAGAGCTGCGACAAGCTATTTTGTAATATAACTCTATTTTGGGTAATGATTGCTATGTTATTTCCTTTACTTGACTCCTTCCTTTGTGTGTTTTTGCCCTGCGCTTTTAGGGAACTTGCCGGTGCAGGCACCTTAGCCGTGAGCGCTGAGTGCGGAACTTCAGCAGCCTGCTGGCGATGCCGTTACCGACAAGAAACCTTGTCGCAACCAGTTGCAGCACACTTAAGTTGTCGAGCGTGCTCGAAAACAAAGTAAGGGTGCGACACTAGTCGCAGCACACTTAAGTCGTCGAGCGGACTCGAAACAAAGTAAGGGCGCAACTAGCTATGAGTTGGTTCCTCCACGCACAGGTTTTCCATACAAAGCACGGTTGTTCAATGAAGATAACTTAAAATTTAAAAATCTAGTTGCTCAAGCTTTGGCAACTTAGCTTTTGTGTTGTTCGCTTCCCGGCAAGGCGAAACTTTCTTGAACGACGCCTGGTCCATACCACTATCTTCTCCTCCCCCCCGACAAACTTGTGGGCGAGGGAACCTTCCTTTGCTTGAGAAAAAGAAAGAAGAGAAAACAATGATATGGAGCCTTAAGGCTCGTTATTGCTTACCGGGGGTTGGTGCTGCACAAAGTGTCAGATAACACATGCAAAAAAATAGAAAGCATGAAAATGACAAGATGTGCGGAGCACATTAGCTTTACTGATGCACGGGGTCTGCGCCCGGCTTTGCACGAAGGATTACATGCAACAGCGGCAGGACTTGTACAAAAGGTGGTTGCCGGAGCGGGTCACGGAAACCGCGCCTTACGGGTAAAACTTACGAAGATGCTCGATGTTCCAGGAGTTGCTCACCGGAAAGCCATCTTTGGTCTCAAGGCGGACAGGGCCAGGCCTAGTGACTCGTTTCACCCGATAAGGGCCTTCCCACTTCGGCGTCAACTTGTTGGAATTCTTGGCGGACTGAACGCGCCGAAGAACAAGGTCACCTTCCTCGAGACTTCTGGTGTTAACTTTGCGGCTATGGTAGCGGCGCAAAGCTTGCTGGTAGCGAGCAGCTCGTACAGCAGCCTGAAGACGGTCTTCCTCAAGGAGCAGCGTGTCGTCTTGTCGCAGCTGCTCTTGCTCAAGCTCATCATAAGCGAGCACTCGAGGTGACCCGTGTACGAGTTCCATGGGGAGAACTGCCTCTGCTCCATAGACTAGAGCGAAAGGTGTCTGTCCAGTGGCTCGATTTGGCGTCGTCCTGATCGACCAAAGAACCACCGGCAGCTCCTCAATCCAGTTTTTTCCGCACTTGTGCAGTCTGTCGAAAGTTCTGGTCTTGAGTCCACGCAGCACTTCAGCATTTGCCCTCTCCGCTTGACCGTTGCTTCTCGGGTGAGCAACAGAAGCGAAGCAGACCTTGGCGCCAAGATCTTGGACGTACTGCATGAAGGTGTGGCTCGTGAATTGCGTACCGTTCTCGGTGATGATCCTGTTAGGGATCCCAAAACGGCAAACAATCAACCTGAAGAACTTGATTGCTGACTGTGCGGTCACCTTTCTCACTGGTTCCACTTCCGGCCACTTTGTGAACTTGTTGATTGCAACGTACAAGTACTCAAAGCCCCCGGCTGTGCGGGGAAAGGGGTCGAGGATGTCGAGCCCCCAGACCAAAAATGGCTAGGATAAAGGGATCGTCTGGAGAGCTTGAGCTGGCTGGTGTATCTGCTTGGAATGGAACTGGCATGCTTCACACTTTGTTACTTGTGCAGTCGCATCCTGGAGGGCTGTCGGCCAAAAGAAACCTTGCCGGAACGCTTTGCCGGCAAGTGCTCTTGCGCCAATGTGGTGGCCACATATGCCTCCATGTATTTTTGCCAATAGCTTTTGTCCATCTTCCCGGGGAATACACTTCAATTTCACACCGTTGAGTCTCGCTGTGTACAGTGTGTTGTCAACAAACTTGTACATACTTGACTACCGGGCTACTCTTTCCGCTTCTTCTTGCTCTTCGGGAAGTTCTCCTGTCTGAAGGAAACGGACAATCTGCTGTGCCCATGCCGGAGCCTGTGGCTCGACAACAAGGACGAAAGGCACATCTGCTGCTGCGGGAACATTCGCTTCTACGGCGAGAACCTGCGGTTCAGCCGGAGCCTGATGTTCCCCGGCAAGCTTGCCAGAGCAAAACTTGTCGGGAGCTTCAGCTTCAACTGAACAAACCCTGGGGCTTGCAGGAGCAGACTGCCCCTCAGCACTCTTGGCATTGATCTTGGGGACCTTCTTGGCGGCAGCTTCGGGAAGCTCTGCCGGAAAATAGTCACCGGAAATCAACTTCCTCTTCTTGCTCTGTCCAGTTGACGATGTTACGGATGGTTGAGTCAGCTTGAGCACAAAGATTCCTGGTTCCACAGGTAACTTAAGTGCGGCGCACTTTGACAGGCCATCGGCGATGTCGTTCTGAGCTCTTGGAACATGCTCCATCTGTAGGCCGTCGAAGTGCTCTTCAAGCTTTCTCACTTCATCGACGTAAGCTTCCATCAACGGACTCAGATAATTCTTGTTCACTTGGCGGACGACAAGCTGCGAGTCACCCCTGACAATGAGCTTCTTGATCCCAAGGTCTGCCGCGATCCTGAGACCGGCAAGCAAACCTTCATACTCTGTAGTATTGTTTGTTGCTTGCTCCTTGGGAAAGTGCATCTGGACTACGTACTTGAGGTGCTCTCTGGTGGGTGCGACAAGCAGCACGCCAGCACTGGCGCCTTGCAGCGAGAAGGCACCATCAAAGTACATCAGCCACTCTTTGCTTGCTTCCTTGACGGGATGCTCGTTTCTGGAATTTCTTCATCTGGTGTTGGCGTCCACTCTGCTATGAACTCTGCCAATGCTCTGCTTTGGATAGTTGAAGTGCTCTCAAACTTGAGTCCAAAGCTTGACAGTTCCAGTGCCCACTCAACAATCCTGCCTGTTGCTTCTGGGTTCTGCAGTATCCTCTTCAGCGGAAAGCGAGTGACAACTGTTATCTCATGTGCTTGGAAGTTATGGCGCAGCTTTCTCGAGGCCATGAGAAGGCCGAAAAGCAACTTCTGCACACCAGAGTACCTTGATCTAGCCCCCTGCAGAAGGGAGCTGACAAAGTAAACTGGGCGCTGCACCATCTTCTTCCGTATCTCCTCTTGCGTCTGTGCAGATCCATCCTTGTCGGGACCAGAGCTTGTCGGGGAAGCCCCCTGCTTGTCGCTGGATGCGCTTGCCACGGTTGCTGGCTCATCGTCTGCCTCCCTCTCCGCTACTAACATAGCACTAACCACTTGGTTGGTTGCCGCTAGATACAGCAGCAACTTCTCTTGTGGTTTAGGTGCGACAAGTATTGGAGTGGAGGACAGGTACCTCTTCAAGTCTTGCAGCGCAGCCTCCGCTTCCGGAGTCCATTTCATTGGACCTGCCTTTTTCAAAATTTTGAAAAACGGCAGGGCGCGCTCAGCAGACTTAGAGATAAACCTGCTGAGAGCAGCCACGCAACCGGCAAGTCTTCGCACATCCTTGATGTGCTTTGGTGCTTCAATCTGCTCAATGGCCTTGATCTTGTTGGGATTGACTTCAATCCCCCTCTGAGACACGAAGAATCCGAGAAGCTTGCCGGAAGGGACTCCAAACACACACTTCTCGGGGTTGAGCTTGAGCTGGATCCTGCGCAAGTTCGCAAAGGTCTCTTCTAAATCTTGTATCAGGGTTGCCTTGTTCTTGCTCTTGACCACTATGTCATCAATGTATGCTTCCACATTTCTGTGTATCTGTGGCTCAAAAGCTGTATGGACTACCCTTGCAAATGTTGAACCAGCATTCTTCAAACCAAAAGGCATCCGTATGAAACAGTACGTGCCACATGGAGTGATGAATGCGGTTTTCTCCTCATCCTCTTCTGCCATGAAGATCTGATGGTATCCTGAGTATGCGTCAAGAAATGAAAGCAAATCACATCCAGCCGTGGAGTCAACAATCTGGTCAATGCGCGGCAAGGGAAATGGGTCTTTGGGACAAGCTTTATTCACATCGGTGAAGTCGATACAAAGCCTCCATTTCCCGTTTGCCTTACGCACAACTACAGGATTGGCCAACCACGTAGGATGGAGCACTCCTCTGACAAGGCCTGCTGCTTCCAACTTCTTGATTTCTTCTGCGATGAATTCTTGGCGCTCCACTGCTTGCTTCCTGACTTTCTGCTTGACGGGCCGCGCATGAGGACAGATGGCAAGGTGGTGCTCAATCACTTTCCTGGGAACACCGGGGATGTCAGACGGTTGCCACGCAAACACGTCGACGTTCGCCCGCAGGAAAGCAATGAGCGCGCTTTCCTATTTAGGGTCAAGCGTGGCACTGATGGTGAAGGTACCATCAGTGCCGTCCTCCTTGGCGGACACCTTCTTGGTTGCTGGCGGAGCTGCCATTGCCTTCTTACACTTGTCGGTGGAGCTCGATGGTGCGTCCTCGGCGGTAGCGCAGCACTCCGAAGAGGTGCGCTTGCCGGAGTGGGCATCAGAGCTCTTGCCGGACTTGGTCTTCTTCTTCCCCCCGGGAGCTTCAGCGGCAAGTGTCTAGCGATCTGTTGCGGCTGCTGCTTCCCGGTAGATCTTGTCGGCGCAGATAAGAGCATCCTTCTTGTCGCCAGGGACAGAGATGACGCTTATCGGGCCTGGCATCTTCAGCATGTTGTATGCATAGTGAGAGGCTGCCATGAACTTGGCGAGTGCTGGACGGCCAAGTATCCCATTGTAAGGCAATGGAAAATCGGCAACGTCAAAAGTGACCCTCTCGGTCCTGAAGTTCAGCTCGCCGCCAAATGTCACTGGTAGCGTGATCTTCCCCTTCGGCTTGCTCCTTCCTGGGTTGATTCCTTGGAATGTACCAGTCTCTTCGAGCTCGCTGTCAGGGATCTGGAGTTTCTGGAGTACAGCGGAGGAGATCAGATTCAAGCCGGCCCCGTCGTCAACTAACATCTTAGTGACCTTGAGGTTGCGGATAGTTGGTGAAACCAACATCGGCAAGCACCCGACCGCAGTTGTGCGATCAGGGTGGTCCTCAATATCAAAGATGATAGGCGTGCTGGACCACTTCAGAAGCTTGCGCGATTCGACAGGTGGTTCTGCTGCATTAACTTCCCGCACCCACTGCTTGAGTTGGCGGTGTGAAGTATGCAGAGAAGCACCGCCGTCAACGCACAAGACCTCTGTGGCTTTCTGGAACTCCTGCTCGCTGTTCTCGATATCATCCATGTCCTCGTCGTCGTCGTCGTCTTCGTCCTTGTCGCGACCGCGGGGAGGTCTGTCACCTTGCCGCTGCTTGGCCTTGCCGCGGTGTCCTCCCCGGCCGTTGAATGGCCGCTTCTTGCTGGATCCCCCATCACCTCCTTGGGCCTTCTCCTTGTCGCGCCGCTCGTATTCAGCCTTTTGCTGCTCAACAAGCTGCTCGACCCTTTTGCAGTTTTGGAGGTCATGACCCTTGGTGCGGTGGATCTTGCAGTACTGCTTGTCGGTGCCGTCCTGTTTGTTGGCGGCCGCCACATCCTGGCAGTTGGTGCATGCGGCAGTCTCCTTGCCGGAGCCACCAACCTTGGCCTTCTCGGCGCCACCTGCGTTGCCGAACTGCTCAACGACTAGCACCTCTTTGTTTTTCTTCTTCCTGTTGTTCCGCCGCCGGTTTTTCTTTGCCGGGGCAGCATCCTCACTGTCAGATCCTCCTACTCCTGTATCCTCTCCGGGGAGTTTCCTCCCCTCCTCAGCACGTGCGCACTTGTCGGCCAGGGCGTACAGCTCACTGACGTCCCTGATTTTGCACATCGCCATCTCCTCCCTCATCCTGCGGTTACGCACGTTCTGATGGAACGCGCTGATGACCGCGGCAGGGTGGACGTCTGGGATGTTGTGCTGTACACGGCTGAATCTCTGGATATACTTGCGCAGGGGTTCTCCTTCCTTCTGGGCGAGCAGATGAAAGTCACTTTCCTGGCCATGAGGTTTGTGGCCGCCTGTAAAGGCGCCAACAAACTGATGGCACAGGTCAACCTAGGAGGATATGGAGTTGTCCGGCAAGTGCATGAGCCAGGACCTGACGTTGGGCTTGAGTACCAGCGGGAAGTAGTTGGCAAGGATCTTGTCGTCTCGCCCTCCGGCAGCTTGCACCGCGATGGTGTAGATGCTGAGGAATTCCGACGGATGCGTCTTGCCGTCGTACTTCTCTGGCACGTCTGGCTTGAAATTCTTCATGCTGGGCCACTGGACTTGCCGCAGCTCACGAGTAAACGCAGGACAACCTACCGCGTACGGAAGGTCGCCTGGTTCCCCTGGCGCATGCATGTCGACAACGGGCCCAGCGCGCTGGTCGGATTGATGCCGCGCTTCTCTTCGGCGCTCGATGCGGGTACGAGCGTCTTCTTGTTGTCATTCGTGGAGAACTTGGCGCTGATCGCGACGAGCTCGTGGATCTGACGACGCGGTGGAGTCGTCGTCGACGTTGATCCGGCGAGTCGGCGATCTCGGCCTTCGGGGCGGAGAGTGCATGGTGGTTGCACCCCCACCGGTCTTGTCGCCATCGGCCCGCGCCTGGCTAACTTGCCGCGGCTGCGATGTGCTCGGCTGCGATGTGCTCGGCTGCTGCGGAGTGTCGCCGTTGGCGAAGGCGATGAGACTCTGAATGGTGGCCCTCCAGTCGTCGGCCTTGTCCGCCGCTGGGGGAAGTCTAGGAGCAGTTGTGCTCGTGCCAGAGCTTCTGCTGGAGTGGCGGGTAGCGGTGGCGAACGGTGCGAGGAGCGGGATATGCTCGGACTTCTAACTACGTTAGAAGGAGCAGTATCCCGTCCAAGCAACCGTGCCTTGCTCGTGCCGGCATGCTGGCGTGCATGCAGGTTTTGAGCATCCCGAGATCCACCAGCTCGATCTTGGTTCAGCAAGCGTATGGTACCGTGAGTACCATGACGCTGCCGGTCCCGCGCCTCCTGAGATGGGCGCGGCGCATGCACGGACGCCGAGGTCTTGGAGTGCGCCCGGTCGTCGTGGGAGCTGGCTATGCCGCCGATGGGCAGCGCAGCCTTGTCCTTTGACCTGGCAGCACCGTGAGCTCCCTCGTCGGCGCCCGTTCTTCCGCCGACGTCTACCCCACCAGCCGTTGGCTCCGGCGGTGGTAGGTTCGACGCGGACGGAACAGCAGCCTCCGAAGCCTTCTTCTTCGGCGGCATGTCGATGAAGATGATGATGAAGATCTAGCTCGCGTGGACGCCGGATCAAGTTCACACAACCTCGACGCACCCCCTACCTGGCGCGCCAAAGATGTCGGGGAAACTGATCCACCCACGAACACCTATGGGGACGGAGCCCCTTTTCGGTACGGCAGGGGGCGGAGATCGCACGAAGAGCAGATCGAGGCGAGGCACACGAGCAGTTTACCCAGGTTCGGGTCGCACGGATGCGTAAAACCCTACTCCTGCTTTGGTTTGTATTGAGTTCTTGACTCGGGAGCGCTGGAAGCTACAGTACACCTCAGCAGCTAACGAGACCGAGCGTGAGAGTGTTCGAATGTCTAACCCCTTTCTACATTGCGCGTGGGCCTCCTTTTATACGCTCAAGGGGTCACCGACAGGTTGCAACGCAGTTGAGGGTAAAAATGGAAAAAGTGTGGTAGTTGGTACAGTGTTCCATACCTAACCCCGACGGCAGGGGACAAGGGCATTAACTGCCCATCGCCATCGCCCAAATAGTGCAAAAAGTGGCCGTCAGGGGCGCCACCGTTCGCCACGATGGCAGCCTTGTCAGCGCCTCTTGCCACCGCGTACCCTTGGCTGCACAGCCTTCCGCCACGTGCGCCTGGAAGGGTCCCAGAGCGACACGTGGGTGGATGTGCTGGAGCGCGGGTACCGAGTGGAAGCTTGCCGCGGCAAGCGCCTTGCCGCGGTCGCTATCTTGTCGCTTTCGGGAGCTTGTCGCTCACCGGGCCTTGCCGGGACACGTGGCGCGTCGCGGCAAGTTTCTTGAGATGTCCTGGTTGGCCTTCCCGGCAAGCTCCTCTTGTCGGGGCCTTGTCTCCTTGGCTTGAATACTTTGTTCTTGAATGGCTCCAAAGGAACCACGGAGGTCCTTGGCGGTCACCTGGCCATCCTTGCCGCGGGACGCTGCGACTGCCCATGCACAAGTTCGGGATACTAGGGTACCCCTACTTTAGTACACCGACACTGATACCTCGAAAGAGATTGTCCATTTTGTACACGAAGTGCATCCAGTTTTTGCCGTGACCCTCTCTACTTTTTTGCACATGCCATGTGGGTGAAATGCTGATACCACGCCAAGTTTCAACCTTTTCAGACTTCAATTTGTAGTGCTTTTCAATTTCATGGTCATTTAGCTCTCTCAAAACAAATCAGTAATAGAATGAAAAATACCAAATGAATTCAGAAAGGGCTAATAATTGATGATGTGGATTTGAATGGTGCATTTTGAACACTTAAAAACTCTGGAGTTCAAAAAAATGCAATGCCTTTGTATCATATGAGTTTTCGTCTTAAACCCTGATACTTCGAAAGAGATTGTCCATTTTGTACACGAAGTGCATCCAGTTTTTGCCATGACCCTCTCTACTTTTTTGCACATGCCATGTGGGTGAAATGATGATACCATGCCAAGTTTCAACCTTTTCAGAGTTTAATTTGTACTACTTTTCAATTTCACGGTCATTTAGCTCTCTCAAAACAAATCAGAAAATGAATGAAAAATACCAAATGAATTTAGAAAGGGCTGATAATTGATGATGTGGATTTGAATGGTGCATCTTGAACACACAAAAAGTCTGGAGTTCAAAAAAATGCAATGCCTTTGTAACATATGAGTTTTCATCCTAAACCGTGATACCTCGAAAAAGATTGTCCATTTTGTACACGAAGTGCATCCAGTTTTTGCTGTGACCCTCTCTACTTTTTTGCACATGCCATGTGGGTGAAATGATGATACCATGCCTAGTTTCAACCTTTTCAGACTTCAATTTGTAGTGCTTTTCAATTTCACGGTCATTTAGCTCTCTCAAAACAAATCAGTAAATGAATGAAAAATA
>LR738713.1:823347304-823376221 GCA_902687465.1 Secale cereale | reverse complement strand
GGCCGCGCCGGGGGGGCGCCTGGGCCCCCCGAGCCTCGTCTGGTGCCCCCCTTTGGCATATATTTAGACCGTCTCCCAAAACCCTCGAGACGAAAACCCTTTTTCGCGATTTCATCTCTGTTCCGCCGCCGCCGCCGCTTCCAAGATCGGGAGCACCAGGAGAACCCTTCCCGGCACCCTGCCGGAGGGGAGGATCACCACTGGGAGCTTCTCCACCACCATGGACGCCTCCCGGATGAGTTGTGAGTAGTCTCCCTTGGACCATGGGTCCATGACCAGTAGCTATGTGATGTTCTCCTCCCGTTCTTGTGCTTCACTAATTAGTCCTTGTGAGCTGCCCTACATGATCGAGGCCCATATGTAATCCTTATGTTGTTGCTATGATGAGTTTGCTGGGATCCGACGGATTATGAGATTATGTTCAGATTGTGTTTGAGTAATATATTTGATTCACCTCTTTTATATTTATGTTCATAAGTAATTCTTGCATGTTCTCCGTTGTTATTTATTGCTTTGGCCAAGTAGTAGGTAGTGAGTCCAAGAGGGAACGTTATGCTTGATTGTGGGTTCATGCCCCTCGATGACTAGCTTGAGTGACAGAAACATGAGTCTAGGGGATGTGCTGTTGCCACAAGGGGGAAAACAACGGTGCTTGTGCCCGCGGGTGCAAGGATTGTTTACTTTACGCAAAGTTCTTTTAATGCAGTTGTCTGTTGCTTTGAGTTTACACTATGGGTGGGACTCGCAACTTAATACCAGCGAGATGTTCTGGATAGATATCTCAAGGTGGATGATTAGTAGTAGATGCAGATGGATTTCGGTCTACTTACCTCGGCGTACCGCCCATGCTTTGAACCTCTACCTTTCTTGCAACTTAGTCAGCATTGGTTTGCGCACATGGTCCTGTCAATTGCCCAGCTGTAATTCGTTTACCTCACATAGCAGTTTTATCGTCTTTTGGGAGAGAGACATCACTAGTGAACATCATGAGACTCCGGTCCATATTACCATCATTGATCACATCCGCTATTTACTTTTCCGCTTTTTACTTACTATTGCAATTATATCTATCACTATTATCACTTGCGTTTGATCATTTGTATACTATAAGGCCGGAGGGATTGACAACCTCTCTGTACTCGTTGGGAGCAAAGTTATTTGTATCTGTGTGCAGGTCCATGTTGATTGCTAATATCTGGCGCCGTTAGCAGTTGACACCTTCTTGTTGAAACTGGGAGTCTCAGGGAAATCGATCCTTGGTATTACCAAGGGAAAACTTCCGCTACACTGCATCTCAAACCTTCCACTTGGGGTAACCAACGAGGGGCGAGAAGCCATCAAGCAAAGTTTTCTGGCGCCGTTGCCGGGGACTGCACTCTTCAGGATAAGGGAGTTGCACGCTATCTTTTACCTTTGCTATTTAGTCTTGTTAGTTTACCTTTCAGTTTTTCTTTAGTATCTTTTATCGAAAATCACAAAAATAGTTATCTTGCTTGCTTGCTACTATGGGTTCCACCGAGAACACCAAGTTGTGTGACTTCACTAGTCACAACAACGATGACTTTATCTGCACACCTATCACTACACCTGCCACTTCAGCACCTTCGTATGAAATTAAACCTGCTTTACTGAACTTAGTCATGAAAGATCAATTCTCCGGTGCTGGAGATGATGCTGCTTTACACTTGAACAACTTTGTTGAACTTTGTGACATGCAAAAGTACCAAGAAATAGATGGTAATATTGTTAAGCTTAAGCTTTTTCCTTTCTCTTTGAGAGGAGGAGCTAAAATTTGGTTTCAGTCCTTGCCTAGAAACAACATAGATTCATGGGACAAGTGCAAATATGCTTTTATTGGAAAATACTATCCACCTGCTAAAATTATCCAACTAAGAAGTAACATAATGAATTTTAAACAATTGGATAATGAACACGTTGCCCAAGCTTGGGAACGTATGAAATCTCTTATCAAGAACTGCCCTACTCATGGTTTGACTACTTGGATGGTTATCTAAACTTTTTATGCAGGCTTGAACTTTACCTCGCGGAACTTGTTAGATTCGGCCGCGGGAGGAACTTTTATGTCAACTACACTTGGTGCTGCCACAAAGCTTCTCGATGAGATGATGACCAACTATTCCCAATGGCACACCGAACGCGCTCCAACAGGTAGGAAGGTAAACTCTGTCGAGGAGATTTCCTCCCTAAATGAAAAAGTTGACTTGATCATGTCTCTACTTTCGAAGCAATCTTCTGTTGATCCTCGTGATGTTCCTTTTAATTCTTTGATTGCTCAAGAACAAGTAGATGTGAACTTTATCTCTAGAAACAATTTTAATAACAATGCTTATAGGAGTAATTTTGGTAGCAATCCTAGACCGTTCCCCTCTAATTCCTTTGGGAACAACAATGCTTATCCTAGCACCAAGAACTCCACTACTGAACTAGAGATTATGCTTAAAGATTTCATCACTACCCAAAAAGCTTTTAATAATAGTGTAGAAGAAAAACTAAACAAACTAGGTGATCTCTCTTCAAAGGTAGACAATTTAGCCAATGAGGTAGAATTGCTTAAAATTAGAACTTCTCCTCTTGAGGAGAGGAAGGTCACTCCTATTAATGCTATTCAAGTGCAAATTAATGAAAACATTAGGATGATGGCTAAACTTAAAGAGAGATGGGCTAGAGAAAGGGAGGAAGAAGATAGAATTAAGAGCCTTCCTACCCACCACACTGTCGCTACTATCCAAGTTGTTGAGGATATCCAAACTCTTAGCACCCAATGCACTCCTGGTCCCGATGGACCTATTAATGGTGATGCTATGACTATAGAAACTACCAAACAAGTGAACCTAAAGGACACCACTACCACCTTACTTGATAGTAGTGACCTCGATTTTGACAATTGTACTCTTACCGAAGTTATTGATTTCCTTCACAAGATGTCTAGAGATCCCCGCACTAGCACGATTAACCTTGCCTTTACAGAGCATATCACTAATGCTCTTATCAAAGCTAGGGAGGAGAAACTTAGAGTAGAAGCCTCCATACCTAGAAAGCTAGAAGATGGTTGGGATCTTATGATAAAAATTAAGTTGAATAACTTCTCTTGCTATGCTTTATGTGATGTTGGTGCTAGTACCTCTGTTATGCCCAAAAGAATATATGATATGCTTAAATTGAAACCTTTTGATTCTTGTTCTTTTGGTGTTCGTCTCGTTGATTCTTCCATAAAGAAACCTTTGGGGAGGATCGACGATGTTCTTATCATTGTCAATGACAACTATGTTCCCGTTCATTTTACTATTATGGATATTGAATGTGAACCTTCTTGTCCAATTATTTTGGGACGTCCTTTTCTACGCACCGTTGGTGCTATCATTGACATGAAAGAGGGGAATATAAAATTTCAGTTTCCTCTCAAGAAAGGGATGGAACACTTCCCTCGAAGGAAGATTAAGTTACCTTTTGAGTCTGTCATACGGGCTAGCTATTCTTTTACTCTTGATAAAACTTGATCTCTATGCATTATGCCTAGCTTAAAGGCATAAAAGAAAGCGCTTTTGGGAGGCAGCCCAATGAATAAATTTTATTTTGTTTTTGTTGTGTCTTGATGTTGTTACTACAGTAGCATCATCATTGTATCTTTGCTTTTCAATTTTGTGCCAAGTATAGCCTCTGATTGCAAGAAAGTTCAAAAGTTATGACGTGTTGTCCAGGAAACAGATTCTGTCCTTGAATAGAAAAATTCGTATAAAATCACCCGATCATCTTTTTGGTCTGAATTTTTTCTACAGCGTGCTCTATATAATTGTCTTTCGTGCGTCTGTTCTGAGTTTTTTGATTAGAGTTGCAGAAGTGCCCCGGAAAAATCATTTACTACCTGCTGTTCTGTTTTTCACAGATTCTGTCCTGTTTTGCCTTTCCTTCATTTTGCAAACCTAGAGCTTGCTTTTTCTTTGCAAAAACCTTTTGGCAATCTTGAGAAACAGTAGAACTTCAAGAATATCTTTATTTCCAGCAAGGAACAATTATTTTATTATGGGTACTAACCTCGCTAATCAGATTATGATGAGTTATGTATGAAGGGAGTTTTCAAGTGTGCGAGGGAAGATGATAAAAAGATTCAGGAGTGTCAAACGCTCAAGCTTGGGGATGCCCCCGTGCACCCCCAAGAAATATTCAAGGAGACTCAAGCGTCTAAGCTTGGGGATGCACCCGTGCATCCCCTTCTCCATCAACATTATCAGTTCGTCTTTTGTTCCACTATATTTTAATAACTTCATGTGTTATGTGCTATGCTTGGAGCGTCTTGCTCTTAGTTTTCCTTTTTAGTTTTCTTTAGCTTTTCATAACGAGTTGGAACTCAGCTTTCTTTATGTGGGAGAGAAACACGCTCCACTTCTACCTAGAACATAACATAGAATTTTCATGTCTATCCTTGCTGTGTGTGTTCTTTGTCTTTTAATAGCTACTATCATGCTTAGCTCTTAGTATTCATGCTTATCTTTTTAAAGAGCTTTCGTTTAGTTGTTTGCTTGAACTCTCTTTAGTTATCATGCTTATCTTATTAAGAGAGTTTGCTTCCGTTGCATTGGTTGATATGTCTATGATAAAGATGCTACGTGCATAATGGCGCTTAGTAGTTCATGTTTTCTTATGGTTAGTCTCAAATAGCTGGGGGGTTCCCAATGTGTTATTGGAGTACCAACATGATTTGTTTGCCTATGATGTGGTATGGTTTAGTAATATCCTCCTTCGAGAATTTATTTTGATTGACTTGGCGTATGCTCACGCATATTTAAGACTGTAAAGAAAGTCTGTCAAGCCTTGATGATCTTTTGTTTCTGAGTAGTGATATAACTTGCATGCCTGATTCAATGTTGCTTTGTCGCTCTGCATGATTATGACCGTCATTGCTCTCTTAGTTGGTCGCTCTCAGTCTTTTGCTAACCTCCACCTATACTAAGCGGACTGACTGCTTGTGCATCCACATTCTTTTATACCAGTTATGCCATATGAGTCCACCATACCTTCCTACATGGTATTTACGTGCCATTCCTAACGGAGACTTGCATGTACCATCTCGAAATTATTCAAAGAAAAATGCATTCCTATTTTGTGCCTCTGTTGTAAGTCCATGAGGAAGTAGTAGCTAATTCATAATCTTTTTAAGTTGGACAAGCTTCACCCCGGGATTGCATGTATAATGTGCAAACCCATAATACGAGAAGGAACTGGCATTGAGTGCGCCCGGCTCAAAATTAATATAACAAACAAACCCTCCTTCACGCTTTGTTTAGGAGAAATCAGAAAACTTTGGCAGTGATAAACAAAGGAGATTAAGAGGATGTGATCGTCCTCATTCGGGAGCCGTTCCTCGAAACTTGTCCATCTCAAGAAGTGATTGAGTTGTCTGCTAGCATTCGTTGACGAAACATGCATGATCTAAAAAAATTTATTATTACCTCTGTTTTAAAACCAAGAGCTCTGGTACATGTTTTGTCTTTGTTTCCGACTACGGGTTTTCAACCTTGCCAACAAAAGCCACGGTTCGAGAGTCTCCACCTTCTTTTAAAGCACCAACTACTGAGAGCATGATTGTCATTCTGAGTGTAATGTGCATTGTCCCAAAGTAGCATTGTCTTTTGCATGATTGTGATATCGTTTATTCTGAAATCATTGTATCTAGTCATCACTTAAACCTTGGAGGTGCCCCTGCATTTATGTTTTGCTTCACTAAAGGGGGCAAGCAAAATATCACTTTATCATATTTGCACACCATGTTCATTACAAATCTATTTGATGTTTCAGTATCATATTGTAAAACTTTCAGTTCTTTGTGATTTTCTCATGAGGCAACTTAATTACTATAGATTCATTGTCTCAGTAAGCTTTTGTCATATGACTATGAAAAAGTCCTATATGGTTAATAGCATGTCACCACAGAAATTATTCTTGTTATCATTTACCTACTCGAGGACGAGCAGGAATTAAGCTTGGGGATGTTGATACGTCCAAAACGTATCTATAATTTCTGCTTGCTCCATGCCTCTTTTGGGTGATATTGCTATGATATTTATGCACTTCCATACACTTTTGATCATATTTGGACTAACCTATTAACTCAGTGCACCCTAGTGCGAGTTTCTGTTTTCTGCTGTTTTTGTATTCCAGTTTTTCCCATTACGAGAACTGCCAGAAAAATCCCGGAAAAATTATATAAAAAATCAGCGTTCCAGAAGGTTCCCGGTAGCCAAAGTACAGCCGGGGGGGGGCACCAGGGCTCCAGGCGCCCTGGTGCCCCCCCCCCCCCGGGCCGCGCCGGGGGGGCGCCTGGGCCCCCCGAGCCTCATCTGGTGCCCCCCTTTGGCATATATTTAGACCGTCTCCCAAAACCCTCGAGACGAAAACCCTTTTTCGCGATCTCATCTCTGTTTCGCCGCCGCCGCCGCTTCCAAGATCGGGAGCACCAGGAGAACCCTTCCCGGCACCCTGCCGAAGGGGAGGATCACCACCGGGAGCTTCTCCACCACCATGGACACCTCCCGGATGAGTTGTGAGTATTCTCCCTTGGACCATGGGTCCATGACCAGTAGCTATGTGATGTTCTCCTCCCGTTCTTGTGCTTCACTAATTAGTCCTCGTGAGATGCCCTACATGATCGAGGCACATATGTAATCCTTATGTTGTTGCTATGATGAGTTTGCTGGGATCCGATGGATTATGAGATTATGTTCAGATTGTGTTTGAGTAATATATTTGATTCACCTCTTTTATATTTATGTTCATAAGTAATTCTTGCATGTTCTCCGTTGTTATTTATTGCTTTGGCAAAGTAGTAGGTAGTGACTCCAAGAGGGAACGTTATGCTTGATTGTGGGTTCATGCCCCTCGATGACTAGCTTGAGTGATAGAAACATGAGTCTAGGGGATGTGCTGTTGCCACAAGGGGGAAAACAACGGTGCTTGTGCCCGCGGGTGCAAGGATTGTTTACTTTACGCAAAGTTCTTTTAATGCAGTTGTCTGTTGCTTTGAGTTTACACTATGGGTGGGACTCGCAACTTAATACCAGCGAGATGTTCTGGATAGATATCTCAAGGTGGATGATTAGTAGTAGATGCAGATGGATTTCGGTCTACTTACCTCGGCGTACCGCCCATGCTTTGAACCTCTACCTTTCTTGCAACTTAGTCAGCATTGGTTTGCGCACATGGTCCTGTCAATTGCCCAGCTGTAATCCGTTTACCTCACATAGCAGTTTTATCGTCTTTTGGGAGAGAGACATCACTAGTGAACATCATGAGACTCCGGTCCATATTACCATCATTGATCACATCCGCTATTTACATTTCCGCTTTTTACTTACTATTGCAATTATATCTATCACTATTATCACTTGCGTTTGATCCTTTGTAAACTACAAGGCCGGAGGGATTGACAACCTCTCTGTACTCGTTGGGAGCAAAGTTATTTGTATCTGTGTGCAGGTCCACGTTGATTGCTAATATCTGGCGCCGTTAGCAGTTGACACCTTCTTGTTGAAACTGGGAGTCTCAGGGAAATTGATCCTTGGTATTGCCAAGGGAAAACTTCGGCTATACTGCATCTCAAACCTTCCACTTGGGGTAACCAACGAGGGGCGAGAAGCCATCACTGCCTTGCAACACCTTTTCCGCATGAATACATGTATGAATAATTCCTCAGAATTACTGGGGATTCGTTCATCCCCAGTTGTTCATGCGTTTCACAAAGGTCTTCGAGACGTTATTTGATCTTCCGAAATCCTCAGCACCCCATTGCTCTGGAAAGTTTTACCTGCTTGCATTATGGTTAATTCCATATGTATATCGATATTCATTAAAATCCTATGTGATTGACTTTCTGATCTTATTGATTCAATAGGTTGCAAATACTTGCAATCATCATTCAAAGTCGAATTCGTTCTTCCAGCTCAGAAGTCATTTCGAATATGAGCTGGATCTCGACCAATCAATTTGTCGTTGATTGTACCCCTAAGTCATTTTAACTTACCCATCCTTAATCAGAGCGGTTGCTTCTAATCGCTTGATTTTGAAATCATAATTCCTTTTGTATTTGAGTTTTGAAATAGGCAGTTGTTTATATAAACCGATATCCTCGCATTCTTTCTTCTTCTAGTTGAGTACCAATGCTCACGTCAGATCGCTTCTAGACCACCGGATCCTTTGTTGGATTTTATCCGATAGCGTCCTTCATATTCAAACACCTTGTGAGTTCTGCCATGATATATAACGCCTTGGGTAAAATAAATCATCTGCTTTCTCAACCATGCTCTGCTTTCGAGCTTGTATAATTTGCTCCTGAAGTTTGAGTAGTAGGAGTCTAAGATGCCCCGATGGGTTGAACTTATGCCTTCCTGAACCCGAAAGTTTTCCAAGGTTCATACTCCTCTGGTAATTCACCAGGCAAGTCTTCGCAATCAATTCATTTTTAATAGAGCAGTGAATGAAGGCTTATGCATTGAAGAAGTGGGAGTCAACCTTGAACTTTCTGTTCATGCCCATGGACACGATGTAGATCTTATCATTAAAGCTTCTCTTAATTTAATTATCCCCTTGATATAAGTTCATCTTATATCTAGGATCTGGCCTTTTTCAATCGTGGTTCCGACCATGTTCTCCTTTAAATACCACTTCTCTTGAAGGTTTAAGCACTTGTCTCCTACAGAGCAATACCCCCAGCCAACCTCTACTTTGAGCTGTCGTCGAGTATTACCCCCTGGTATCTTGATATTATCACGGAACTGCATAGTTTCTTATGAGTTCTTCATTTGTGTTACATTTTCACTGACTGCAATTTTCCTCGGGTTCTGAGTTATTAGACACTCAAGAACACCGACAAGTGAATCAATCCCGCACTCTGATTCAATAACTCTAAGTAATCTCCAATTCTTATGAGTTTATTAATTCTTCAAGTCATATCTAGCCTGATCAGCTATATCATTATCGTGAATCTATTTAACTGTGCTACCTGGTCCTTCTTTCCAGAGCAAAATTTCGGCAATGAGCTAAGCTTGCGTCGATCTTCCTCGGCATATCATTTCGCCTTGAACAACTAGCTTGATTCCAAGTTTGTATTGTACTAGTGGTTTCAATAACCTTTCGCTCAATCATTCATTTGACTTGATGTCATCGCCGATCGATTACATCCTAATGAAATCTCTCGACAAATGTGTCGTGATCATCATCAACAATGATTTGCCTTCTTCCAAGTTGTGAATCGAATTCACGATGAGAAATACCATCCTTACCCCCCTCGATGATTTGAGTTATCATCGACAACATTATTGCCTTCCCTCCAACACAAACTTGCTCGTGTTTCGTGTTATACCTTGAGATCCTTGCTATCCAGCATTTGTTCTTTACCTTCGAGTATTATTACCATCTATTATGTCAAGAATGTCATGAGAATTTCACCACCTCTTAAGAATTGTTGATACAGGTGATACTTCTCGCCATCCTCGTTCGTTCCCTGGTCCCCGTGTTGTTTCTAACCGGAAACCCAACAATTGAAGTATGGCGTGCGAATCCAAAACTTCTAGCAAACTGAATGCTTTGAAGTGAATGGTCGATAGTTTCATTCCAACCCTTCTGGTTATTAAACCTCCATGCTAACATCGACCTTGCTACTTGGTACGTATTTCCAGGTGCATTTCATTCAGTACTTAATTGTGGATGTTCTCCACGAACACACTTCAGTCTGATCTTTACCCAATGACCATGGCGGTGCTATCTCGAAGCATGTCTGTGTTACTCCGAAGATCCACAAGAACATGGTAAGCGCAATGCTAAATGTTTCTTGATCAACTACCCAACATTGTTGTGTGGGTACATATCATAATTCTTCTTACCCATTTTATCTATATGGTCAGGATTTTGATCTACTGACATGTATATCATGCCCTGCTTAATCTTGGGAATGATATGCTCCTTTTCATTGTGTTTAAACACATTTTTCTTTCAATTTGTTTGTTTAACCTTTCTTTGATCTACATATAATCTAAGCAGTAATAATTTTCTGCTTATGTAAACACCTTGGTGTACAAATCTCTTAGTAATACCCTGTTACTATTGTTGATGACATTCTGGTAGCCACCGATGGACGAGAACTTTGCCTATTGGTCTGCCTCGTCTAAACGAGCAGGAAAATGGTTCTCTTCGTCCCTCGCCCTTGGTACCAACGTTGTTGCCAACATAATTGATAGGCTATCCTCCGACCTGCCTTTCTATCATAGATGTGCAACATATTAGCGCCTTCCGCTTTTAACCCACATGGTGGGCCCATAACCCACAGTTCCTCAGGATCGGAACCCGACTATCTTGTACAACCTTGATTCCGACATATTCTTTGCACTTGGCTTCATATGAAATTCACGAGCTAACTTCCTCACCATGATTCATTTCAGAATCAGAGGCAACATTATTACTCATTGCTCTGAACCACTTCTTCACCTGTTATAGGCATCACCTTGATGCCTACCTGGTTGAAACTTGTTGAACCTCCTTATAGAACTCTCGATATGTCTCCTCGTGCTTCTAAAATATCCTTCCTTGAGATAATTACCGGATGCCAATTCTTTCAATCATCCGTCCTTATAGTATTCTCCTTATACCCTATTCGTAAGTACGATGGAGTTTCAAAAAAAAGAATGAGGTCTTCGTCAGCATGCCCCAATGCAGCGAATTGAAGACATCAACGTTATTGATCAACTTCTTCGAGAACAGCAACCAAGAACGAGAAGATCCGATAGAATTTCGTAACCAATTATTTCCCCCAAACTCTACCACTTAAATCTCGGGACGAGGTTTCTTGTAGTGGAGGAGATTTGTAACACCCCGGTAGATAAGCTACAGTTACTACACACTAATGTGCCATGTCATCGCCTTTAATTTTTCTAAACCTTACTTTGATCCAAACCGAATTCAAATTCAAGTTAAAATAAAGTGAAATTATTATTTCTCATAACGGTAAAAGAAAAATGTTCGACGAGTTGCAAATATCCACTAACAATTTGTCATGAAAGCATTAACATTTTATTCAAAATATAAAATTGCCCTTGGCTATTTAAAACAGTGGACCAACAACTTCTTATCCCAACTAAATATAAACTCAAACTTAATAAATTATTTTTAACCCAAACATGTTGTGGCAGTGCAAAATAATGCATAGTAATAATATGGCAAGGTTTTACTTTTTACAAAAGTATTTTGATGCAAAGGGGAATACAAAGCAGTAGCTATTTAACTAAACAGAAAAGTAAAGGGAAATCGTAATAAAAAGAAAACAACCTAATCTACTCGCCTTTGGCCCAAGTGGAGGGAGAGGCCCAGCCCACTCACTGCCATCCCTTTAGTCTCGCTACAGGAACAGGAGGGGGTCGTGGCAACCATCCACGGCGCCATGGCTGCGGTGGCAGCCATCCACGGCCTTCCCTCGCCTATAAGTCGCAACACCCCCCCCCCCCGAGCAAACCCTAGACCGGATTCCCCTCGTAGCCTTCCCCCTGATACTTCCAAAACGTATCTATAATTTCTGCTTGCTCCATGCCTCTTTTGGGTGATATTGCTATGTTATTTATACACTTCCATACACTTTTGATCATATTTGGACTAACCTATTAACTCAGTGCACCCCAGTGCCAGTTTCTGTTTTTGGCTGTTTTTGTATTTCAGTTTTTCCCATTACAAGAACTGCCAGAAAAATCCCAGAAAAATTATATAAAAAATCAGCGTTCCAGAAGGTTCCCGGTAGCCAAAGTACAGCCGGGGGGGCCACCAGGGCTCCAGGCGCCCTGGTGGCGCCCCCCCCCCCCCCTGGGCCGCGCCGGGGGGGCGCCTGGGCCCCCCGAGCCTCGTCTGGTGCCCCCCTTTGGCATATATTTAGACCGTCTCCCAAAACCCTCGAGACGAAAACCCTTTTTCGCGATCTCATCTCTGTTCCGCCGCCGCCGCCGCTTCCAAGATCGGGAGCACCAAGAGAACCCTTCCCGGCACCCTGCCGGAGGGGAGGATCACCACCGGGAGCTTCTCCACCACCATGGACGCCTCCCGGATGAGTTGTGAGTAGTCTCCCTTGGACCATGGGTCCATGACCAGTAGCTATGTGATGTTCTCCTCCCGTTCTTGTGCTTCACTAATTAGTCCTCGTGAGCTGCCCTACATGATCGAGGCACATATGTAATCCTTATGCTGTTGCTATGATGAGTTTGCTGGGATCCGATGGATTATGAGATTATGTTCAGATTGTGTTTGAGTAATATATTTGATTCACCTCTTTTATATTTATGTTCGTAAGTAATTCTTGCATGTTCTCCGTTGTTATTTATTGCTTTGGCCAAGTAGTAGGTAGTGACTCCAAGAGGGAACGTTATGCTTGATTGTGGGTTCATGCCCCTCGATGACTAGTTTGAGTGACAGAAACATGAGTCTAGGGGATGTGCTATTGCCACAAGGGGGAAAACAATGGTGCTTGTGCCCGCGGGTGCAAGGATTGTTTACTTTACGCAAAGTTCTTTTAATGCAGTTGTCTGTTGCTTTGAGTTTACACTATGGGTGGGACTCGCAACTTAATACCAGCGAGATGTTCTGGATAGATATCTCAAGGTGGATGATTAGTAGTAGATGCAGATGGATTTCGGTCTACTTACCTCGGTGTACCGCCCATGCTTTGAACCTCTACCTTTCTTGCAACTTAGTCAGCATTGGTTTGCGCACATGGTCCTGTCAATTGCCCAGCTGTAATTCGTTTACCTCACATAGCAGTTTTATCGTCTTTTGGGAGAGAGACATCACTAGTGAACATCATGAGACTCCGGTCCATATTACCATCATTGATCACATCCGCTATTTACTTTCCGCTTTTTACTTACTATTGCAATTATACCTATCACTATTATCACTTGCGTTTGATCCTTTGTAAACTACAAGGCCGGAGGGATTGACAACCTCTCTGTACTCGTTGGGAGCAAAGTTATTTGTATCTGTGTGCAGGTCCACGTTTATTGCTAATATCCGGCGCCCTTAGCAGTTGACACCTTCTTGTTGAAACTGGGAGTCTCAGGGAAATCGATCCTTGGTATTGCCAAGGGAAAACTTCTGCTACACTGCATCTCAAACCTTCCACTTGGGGTAACCAACGAGGGGTGAGAAGCTACCTAGCAAAGCAATTTCTGGCGCCGTTGCCGGGGACTCCACTCTTCAGGATAGGGGAGTTGCACGCTATCTTTTACATTTGCTTTTAGTCTTGTTAGTTTACCTTTCAGTTTTGCTTTAGTATCTTTTATCGAAAATCACGAAAATAGTTATCTTGCTTGCTTGCTGCTATGGGTTCCACCGAGAACACCAAGTTGTGTGACTTCACTAGTCACAACAACGATGACTTTATCTGCACACCTATCACTACACCTGCCACTTCAGCACCTTCATATGAAATTAAACCCGCTTTACTGAACTTAGGCCGCGTTCGGCTCCTCTCCGCTCCGTGGACCGCGCTCCCGAAGCGGACCAGTCTCTAGCTAATTTCTACGGAGTGGCTAAAACCGAGCTCTACAGCTCCACGGAGTCAGCTCCACGGAGGGATTCCGAACAGAGCCTTAGTCATGAAAGATCAATTCTCCGGTGCTGGAGATGATGCTGCTTTACACTTAAACAACTTTGTTGAACTTTGTGATATGCAAAAGTACCAAGAAATAGATGGTAATATTGTTAAGCTTAAGCTTTTTCCTTTCTCCTTGAGAGGAGGAGCTAAAATTTGGTTTCAGTCTTTGCCTAGAAATAGCATAGATTCATGGGACAAGTGCAAAGATGCTTTTATTGGAAAATACTATCCACCTGCTAAAATTATCCAACTAAGAAGTAACATAATGAATTTTAAACAATTGGATAATGAACACGTTGCCCAAGCTTGGGAACGTATGAAATCTCTTATCAAGAACTGCCATGCTCATGGTTTGACTACTTGGATGGTTATCCCAACTTTTTATGCAGGCTTGAACTTAACCTCGCGGAACTTGTTAGATTCGGCCGCGGGAGGAACCTTTATGTCAACTACACTTGGTGCTGCCACAAAGCTTCTCGATGAGATGATGACCAATTATTCCCAATGGCACACCGTGTTGGGGAACGTAGTATTTTTCAAATTTTCCTACGATCACGCAAGATCTATCTACCAGATGCATAGCAACGAGAGGGAAGAGTGTGTCTACATACCCTCGTAGACCGGAAGCGGAAGCGTCAAGTGACGCGGTTGATGTAGTCGAACTTCTTCGCGATTCAACCGATCAAGCACCGAACGTACGGCACCTCCGCGTTCAGCACACGTTCAGCTTGATGACGTCCCACGAGCTCTTGATCCAGTTGAGCTTCATGGGAGAGTTTCGTCAGCACGACGGCGTGGTGACGGATATGATGTATTCACCGGCGCAGGGCTTCGCCTAAGCACTGCAACGGTATGACCGAGGTGTGTTTCTGTGGAGGGGGGCACCGCACACGGCTAGAACAATTCAACTTGTGTGTCTTTGGGTGCCCCCCTGCCCCCGTATATAAAGGAGCAAGGGGGGAGGGCCGGCCGGCCTCCTATGGTGCGGCTAGGGCTGCAATCCTACTAGGAATAGGATTGCAATCCTATTCCTAGTAGGAACTACCAAACAAGGAAGAAGGGGGAAGGAAAGAAAGGGAGAGGGAGAGGGAAAGAGGGGCCGCGCCCCCCTCCCCTTGTCCTATTCGGACTCCTCCTAGGGAGGGGGTGCGCCACCTCCTGGCTGCTGCCCTCTCTCTCCCCTACGGCCCACCAGGGCCCACCATTCCCCCGGGGGGTTCCGGTAACCCCTCCGGCACTCCGGTAAATTCCGAAACTTTCCAGAACACTTCCGGTGTCCGAATATAGTCGTCCAATATATCAATCTTTATGTCTCGGACATTCCGAGACTCCTCGTCATGTCCGTGATCTCATCCGGGACTCCGAACTACCTTCGGTACATCAAAACTCACAAACTCATAATACCGATCATCATCAAACGTTAAGCGTGCGGACCCTACGGGTTCGAGAACTATGTAGACATGACCGAGACTCATCTCCAGTCAATAACCAATAGCGGAACCTGGATGCTCATATTGGCTCCTACATATTCTACGAAGATCTTTATCGGTCAAACCGCATAACAACATACGTTGTTCCTTTTGTCATCGGTATGTTACTTGCCCGAGATTCGATCGTCGGTATCTCTATACCTAGTTCAATCTCGTTACCGGCAAGTCTCTTTACTCGTTCCGTAACACATCATCTCGTGACTAACTCATTAGTCTTTTGCTTGCAAGGCTTATTATGATGTGTGTTACCGAGAGGGCCCAGAGATACCTCTCCGACACTCGGAGTGACAAATCCTAGTCTTGATCTATGCCAACACCACGAATACTTTCGGAGACACCTGTAGAGCATCTTTGATCACCCAGTTACGTTGTGACGTTTGATAGCACACAAGGTGTTCCTACGGTATTCGGGAGTTGCATAATCTCATAGTCATAGGAACATGTATAAGTTATGGAGAAAGCAATAGCAGTAAAACTAAACGATCATAGTGCTATGCTAATGGATGGGTCTAGTCCATCACATCATTCTCCTAATGATGTGATCCCGTTGATCAAATGACAACTCATGTCTATGGTTAGGAAACATAACCATCTTTGATCAATGAGCTAGTTTAGTAGAGGCATACTAGGGACACTCTGTTTTGTCTATGTATTCACACATGTACTAAGTTTCCGGTTAATACAATTCTAGCATGAATAATAAACATTTATCATGATATAAGGAAATATAAATAACAACTTTATTATTGCCTCTAGGGCATATTTCCTTCAGTCTCCCACTTGCACTAGAGTCAATAATCTAGCTCACATCGCCATGTGATTTAATACCGATAGTTCACATCGTTATGTGAATAACACCCATAGTTCACATCGCCATGTGACCAACACCCAAAGGGTTTACTAGAGTCAATAATCTAGTTCACATCGCTATGTGATTAATACCCAAGAGTAATAAGGTGTGATCATGTTTTGTTTGTGAGAGAAGTTTAGTCAACGGGTCTGTCACATTCAGATCCGTATGTATTTCGCAAATTTCTATGTCTACAATGCTCTGTATAGAGCTACTCTACCTAATTGCTCCCACTTTCAATACGCATCCAGATTGATACTTAGAGTCATCTGGATTTAGTGTCAAAGCTTGCATCGGCGTAATCCTTTACGACGAACTCTTTATCACCTCCATAATCGAGAAACATTTCCTTAGTCATCCAGTTACTAAGGATAATTTTGACCGCTGTACAGTGATCTACTCCTGGATCACTATTGTACCCCCTTGACAAACTCATGGCAAGGTACACAACATGTTTGGTACACAGCATGGCATACTTTATAGAACCTATGGCTGAGGCATAGGGAATGAATTTCATTCTCTCTATATTTTTCTATCGTGGTCTGGCTTTGAGTCTTACTCAACTTCACACCTTACAAGTCAGGCAAGAACTCCTTCTTTGATTGATCCATTTTGAACTACTTCAAAATCTTATCAAGGTATGTACTCATCGAAAGTCTTATCAAGCGTCTCGATCTATCTCTATATATCTTGATGCCCAATATGTAAGCAGCTTCACCAAGGTCTTTCTTTGAAAAACTCATTTCAAACACTCCTTTATGCTTTCCAGAAAATTCTACATCATTTCCGATCGACAATATGTCATTCACATATACTTATCAGAAAGGTTGTAGTGCTCCCACTCACTTCTTGTAAATACATGCTTCACTGCAAGTCTGTATAAATCTATATGCTTTGATCAACTTATCAAAGCGTATATTCCAACTCCGAGATGCTTGCACCAGTCCATAGATGGATCGCTTGAGCTTGCACGTTTTGTTAGCACCTTTAGGATCGACAAAACCTTCTGGTTGCATCATATACAAGTCTTCTTTAATAAATCCATTAAAGAATGCAGTTTTGTTATCCATTTGCCAGATTTCATAAAATGCGGCAATTGCTAACATGATTCGGACAGACTTAAGCATCGCTACGGGTGAGAAAGTCTCATCGTAGTCAACTCCTTGAACTTGTTGAAAAACTTTCGCAACAAGTCGAGCTTTGTAAACAGTAACATTACCGTCAGCGTCAGTCTTCCTCTTGAAGATCCATTTATTTTCGATGGCTTGCCGATCATCGGGCACGTCAACCAAAGTCCACACTTTGTTCTCATACATGGATCCCATCTCAGATTTCATGGCCTCAAGCCATTTTGCGGAATCTGGGCTCATCATCGCTTCCTCATAGTTCGTAGGTTCATCATGGTCCAGTAACATGACTTCCAGAACTGGGTTGCCATACCACTCTGATGCGGAACGAACTCTGGTTGATCTACGAAGTTCAGCAGAAACTTGATCTGAAGTTTCATGATCATCATCATTAGCTTCCTCACTAATTGGTGTAGGAATCACTGGAACTAGTTTCTGTGATGTTCCACTTTCCAATTCGGGAGAAGGTACAATTACCTCATCAAGTTCTACTTTCCTCACACTCACTTCTTTCGAGAGAAACTCCTTCTCTAGAAAGGATCCACTCTTAGCAACAAAGACCTTGCCTTCGGATCTGTGATAGAAGGTGTACCTAACAGTTTCTTTTGGGTATCCTATGAAGATTTACTTCTCCGATTTGGGTTCGAGCTTATCATGTTGAAACTTTTTCACATAATCATCGCAGTCCCAAAAGGAATGACAGCTTAGGTTTCTCGTCAAACCACAGTTCATACGGTGTCATCTCCACGGATTTAGATGGTGCCCTATTTAATGTGAATGTAGCTGTCTCTAATGCATAACCCCAAAAGCGATAGTGGTAGATCGGTAAGAGACATCATCGATCGCACCATATCTAATAAAGTACGGTTATGACATTCGGACACACCATTACACTGTGGTGTTCCAGGTGGCGTGAGTAGTGAAACTATTTCACATTGTTTTTACTGAAGGCCAAACTCGCTAACTCAAATATTTTACCTCTACGATCATATCGTAGAAACTCTTATTTTCTTGTTACGATGATTCTCCACTTCACTCTGAAATTCTTTGAACTTTTCAAATGTTTCAGACTTGTGCTTCATTAAGTAGATATACCCATATCTGCTCAAATCATCTGTGAAGGTCAGAAAATAATGATACCCACCGCGAGCTTCAACACTCATTGGTCACATACATCTGTATGTATGATCGCCAGCAAATCTGTTGCTCGCTCCATTGTTCCGGAGAACGGAGTTTTAGTCATCTTGCCCATGAGGCATGGTTCGCAAGCACCAAGTGATTCATAATCAAGTGATTCCAAAATTCCATCACTATGGAGTTTCTTCATGCGCTTTACACCATTATGACCTAAACGGCAGTGCCATAAATAAGTTGCACTATCATTATTAACCTTGCATCTTTTGGCTTCAATATTATGAATATGTGTATCACCACGATCGAGATCCAACAAACTATTTTCATTGGGTGTATGACCATCGAAGGTTTTATTCATGTAAACAGAATAACAATTATTCTATGACTTTAAATGAATAACCGTATTGCAACAAATATGATCAAATCATATTCATGCTCAACGCAAATGCCAAATAACATTTATTTAGGTTTTACACTAATCCTGAAAGTATAGGGAGTGTGCGATGATGATCATATCAATCTTGGAACCACTTCCAACACACATCGTCACTTCACCTTTAACTAGTTTTTGTTCATTATGCAACTCCCATTTCGAGTTACTACTCTTTAGCAACTGAACCAGTATCAAATACCGAGGGGTTGCTATGAACACTAGTAAAATACACATCAATAATCTGTATATCAAATATACCTTTGTTCACTTTGCCATCCTTCTTATCCGCCAAGTATCTAGGACAGTTCCACTTCCGATGACCATTTCCTTTGAAGTAGAAGCACTTAGTTTCTGGCTTGAGTTTAGCTTTGGGTTTCTTCATGGGAGTGACAACTTGCTTGTCATTCTTCTTGAAGTTCCCCTTTTATCCCTTTGCCCTTTACTTGAAACAAGTGGTCTTATTAACCATCAACACTTGATGTTCTTTCTTGATTTCTACCTTCGCCGATTTCAGCATTGCGAAGAGCTCGGGAATTACCTTCGTCATCCCTTGCATATTATAGTTCATCATGAAGTTCTACTAACTTGGTGATAGTGACTAGAGAACTTTGTCAATTACTATCTTATCTGGAAGATTAACTCCCACTTGATTCAAGTAATTGTAGTACCCAGACAATCTGAGCACATGCTCACTGGTTGAGCTATTCTCCTCCATCTTGTAGGCAAAGTACTGTCAGAAGTCTTATACCTCTCGACACGGGCATGAGTATGAAATACTAATTTCAACTCTTGGAACATCTCATATGCTCCGTGGCGTTCAAAACGTTTTTGAAGTCCCGGTTATAAGCCGTAAAGCATGGTGCACTAAACTATCAAGTAGTCATCATACCGAGCTTTTGTCAAAACGTTCATAACGTCTGCATCTGCTCCTGCAATAGGTCTGTCACCTAGCGGTGCATCAAGGACATAATTCTTCTGTGCAGCAATGAGGATAATCCTCAGATCACGGAACAATTCCTACATTATTGCTACTAACATCTTTCAACTTAGTTTTCTCTAGGAACAAATAAACAATAAACGGGGAGCAACATCGCGAGCTATTGATCTACAACATAGATATGCTAATACTACCAGGACTAAGTTCATGATAAATTAAAGTTCAATTTAATCATATTAATTAAAGAACTCCCACTTAGATAGACATCCCTCCGGTCATCTAAATGATCACGTGATCCAAATCAACTAAACCATGTCCGATCATCACGTGAGATGGAGTAGTTTCAATGGTGAACATCTTATGTTGATCATATCTACTATATGATTCACGCTCGACCTTTTGGTCTCCAGTGTTCCGAGGCCATATCTGCATATGCTAGGCTCGTCAAGTTTAACCCGAGTATTCCGCGTGTGCAAAACTGGCTTACACCCGTTGTATTTGAACGTAGACCTTATCACACCCGATCATCACGTGGTGTCTCGGCACGACGAACTTTCGCAACGGTGCATACTCAGGGAGAACACTTATACCTTGAAATTTAGTGAGGGGTCATCTTATAATGCTACCGTCGTTCTAAGCAAAATAAGAAGCATAATAAGATAAACATCACATGCAATCAAAAATATGTGACATGATATGGCCATCATCATCTTGTGCTTTTGATCTCCATCTCCAAAGCACCGTCATGATCACCTTCGTCACCGGCGCGACACCTTGATCTCCATCGTAGCATCGTTGTCGTCTCGCCAACTATTGCTTCTACGACTATCGCTACCGCTTAGTGATAAAGTAAAGCAATTACATGGTGATTGCATTTCATACAATAAAGCGACAACCATATGGCTCCTGCCAGTTGCCGATAACATTACAAAAGTACATGATCATCTCATACAAAACCGTATAACTCATCATGTCTTGACCATATCACATCACAACATGCCCTGCAAAAACAAGTTAGACGTCCTCTACTTTGTTGTTGCAAGTTTTACGTGGCTGCTACGGGCTTAGCAAGAACCGTTCGTACCTACGCATACAAAACCACAACGATGTTTCGTCAAGTATGTGTTGTTTTAACCTTCACAAGGACCGGGCGTAGCCACACTTGATTCAGCTAAAGTGAGAGAGACAGACACCCGCCAGTCACCTTTAAGCAACGAGTGCTCGTAACGGTGAAACCAGTCTCGCGTAAGCGTACGCGTAATGTCGGTCCGGGCCGCTTCATCTCACAATACCGCCGAAGCAAAATATGACATGCTGGTAAGCAGTATGACTAGTATCGCCCACAACTCATTGTGTTCTACTCGTGCATATCATCTACGCATAGACCTGGCTCATGATGCCACTGTTGGGGAACGTAGTATTTTTAAAATTTTCCTACGATCACGCAAGATCTATCTACCAGATGCATAGCAACGAGAGGGACGAGTGTGTCTACATACCCTCGTAGACCGGAAGCGGAAGCGTCAAGTGACGCGGTTGATGTAGTCGAACTTCTTCGCGATTCAACTGATCAAGCACCGAACGTACGGCACCTCCGCGTTCAGCACACGTTCAGCTTGATGACGTCCCACGAGCTCTTGATCCAGTTGAGCTTCACGGGAGAGTTTCGTCAGCACGACGGCGTGGTGACGGATATGATGTATTCACCGGCGCAGGGCTTCGACTAAGCACTGCAACGGTATGACCGAGGTGTGTTCCTGTGGAGGGGGGCACCGCACACGGCTAGAACAATTCAACTTGTGTGTCTTTGGGTGCCCCCTGCCCCCGTATATAAAGGAGCAAGGGGGGAGGGCCGGCCGGCCTCCTATGGTGCGGCTAGGGCTGCAATCCTACTAGGAATAGGATTGCAATCCTATTCCTAGTAGGAACTACCAAACAAGGAAGAAGGGGGAAGGAAAGAAAGGGAGAGGGAGAGGGAAAGAGGGGCCGCACCCCCCTCCCCTTGTCCTATTCGGACTCCTCCTAGGGAGGGGGTGCGCCACCTCCTGGCTGCTGCCCTCTCTCTCCCCTATGGCCCACCAGGGCCCACCATTTCCCCGGGGGGTTCCGGTAACCCCTCCGGCACTCCGGTAAATTCCGAAACTTTCCAGAACACTTCCGGTGTCCGAATATAGTCGTCCAATATATCAATCTTTATGTCTCGGACATTCCGAGACTCCTCGTCATGTCCGTGATCTCATCCGGGACTCCGAACTACCTTCGGTACATCAAAACTCACAACCTCATAATACCGATCGTCATCAAACGTTAAGCGTGCGGACCCTACGGGTTCGAGAACTATGTAGACATGACCGAGACTCATCTCCAGTCAATAACCAATAGCGGAACCTGGATGCTCATATTGGCTCCTACATATTCTACGAAGATCTTTATCGGTCAAACCGCATAACAACATATGTTGTTCCTTTTGTCATCGGTATGTTACTTGCCCGAGATTCGATCGTCGGTATCTCTATACCTAGTTCAATCTCGTTACTGGCAAGTCTCTTTACTCATTCCGTAACACATCATCTCGTGACTAACTCATTAGTCTTTTGCTTGCAAGGCTTATTATGATGTGTGTTACCGAGAGGGCCCAGAGATACCTCTCCGACACTCGGAGTGACAAATCCTAGTCTTGATCTATGCCAACACCACGAATACTTTCGGAGACACCTGTAGAGCATCTTTATGATCACCCAGTTACGTTGTGACGTTTGATAGCACACAAGGTGTTCCTACGGTATTCGGGAGTTGCATAATCTCATAGTCATAGGAACATGTATAAGTTATGGAGAAAGCAATAGCAGTAAAACTAAACGATCATAGTGCTATGCTAATGGATGGGTCTAGTCCATCACATCATTCTCCTAATGATGTGATCCCGTTGATCAAATGACAACTCATGTCTATGGTTCGGAAACATAACCATCTTTGATCAATGACCTAGTCTAGTAGAGGCATACTAGGGACACTCTGTTTTGTCTATGTATTCACACATGTACTAAGTTTCCGGTTAATACAATTCTAGCATGAATAATAAACATTTATCATGATATAAGGAAATATAAATAACAACTTTATTAGTGCCTCTAGGGCATATTTCCTTCACACCGAACGCGCGCCAATAGGTAGGAAGGTAAACTCTGTCGACGAGATTTCCTCCCTAAATGAAAAAGTTGACTTGATCATGTCCCTACTTTCCAAGCAATCTTCTATTGATCCTAGTTATGATCCTTTAGATTCTGTGATTGCTCATGCTTATAGGAGTAACTTTGGTAGCAATCCTAGACCGTTCCCCTCTAATTCCTTTGGGAACAACAATGCTTATCCTATCACCAAGAACTCCACCGAAAAAGATAGAGACTTGCCTGGCTATGAGAAACTTCTACAAATAGAGAAGGCCACTAAGAATTACATGCACACCCAATATGAACAAAACAAAACCTTCTCGAGGCAATTAAATGAGCATACTGCTATCTTGCAAAACATTAGTAGACAATTAGAGAGCATAAATATTGAGATTTCTAACCTCCAGACTAGGCTCACTATCACTGAGACCCAAGTTTCCAACATGTCCCACACACAAGCCACTTTGATAAACCAAATGGCAGCTAAACCCGAAGTGGTTGCACCCCTAAGGGAGGAAGAAGATAGAATTAAGAGCCTTCCTACCCACCACACTGTTGCTACTATCCAAGTTGTTGAGGATATCCAAACTCTTAGCACCCAATGCACTCCTGGTCCCGATGGACCTATTAATGGCGATGCTATGACTATAGAAACTACCAAACAAGTGAACCTAAAGGACACCACTACCACCTTACTTGATGGTAGTGACCTCGATTTTGACAATTGCACTCTTACCGAAGTTATTGATTTCCTTCACAAGATGTCTAGAGATCCCCGCACTAGCACGATTAACCTTGCCTTCACAGAGCATATCACTAATGCTCTTATCAAAGCTAGGGAGGAGAAACTTAGAGTAGAAGCCTCCATACCTAGAAAGCTAGAAGATGGTTGGGATCCTATGATAAAAATTAAGTTGAATAACTTCTATTGCTATGCTTTATGTGATGTTGGTGCTAGTACCTCTGTTATGCCCAAAAGAATATATGATATGCTTAAATTGAAACCTTTTGATTCTTGTTCTTTTGGTGTTCGTCTCGTTGATTCTTCCATAAAGAAACCTTTGGGGAGGATCGACGATGTTCTTATCATTGTCAATGACAATTATGTTCCCGTTGATTTTACTATTATGGATATTGAATGTGAACCTTCGTGTCCAATTATTTTGGGACGTCCTTTTCTATGCACCATTGGTGCTATCATTGACATGAAAGAGGGTAATATAAAATTCCAGTTTCCTCTCAAGAAAGGGATGGAACACTTCCCTCGAAAGAAGATTAAGTTACCTTTTGAGTCCGTTATACGGGCTAGCTATTCTTTTACTCTTGATAAAACTTGATCTCTATGCATTATGCCTAGCTTAAAGGCATAAAAGAAAGCGCTTTTGGGAGGCAGCCCAATGAATAAATTTTATTTTGCTTTTGTTGTGTCTTGATGTTGTTACTACTGTAGCATCATCATTGTATCTTTGCTTTTCAATTTTGTGCCAAGTATAGCCTCTGATTGCAAGAAAGTTCAAAAGTTGTGACGTGCTGTCCAAGAAACAGGTTCTGTCCTTGGATAGAAAACTTCGTATAAAATCACCAGATCATCTTTTTGGTCTGAATTTTTTCGACAGCGTGCTCTATATAATTGTCTTTCGTGCGTCTGTTTTGAGTTTTTTTATTAGAGTTGCATCAGTGCCCCGGAAAAATCATTTACTACCTGCTGTTCTGTTTTTCACAGATTCTGTCCTGTTTTGCCTTTCCTTCATTTTGCAAACCTAGAGCTTGCTTTTTCTTTGCAAAAACCTTTTGGCAACCTTGAGAAACAGTAGACCTTCAAGAATATCCTTATTTCCAGCAAGGAAAAATTATTTTATTATGGGTACTAACCTCGCTAATCAGATTATGATGAGTTATGTATGAAGGGAGTTTTCAAGTGTGCGAGGGAAGATGATAAAAAGATTCAGGAGTGTCAAACGCTCAAGCTTGGGGATGCCCCCATGCACCCCCAAGAAATATTCAAGGAGACTCAAGCGTCTAAGCTTGGGGATGCCCCCGTGCATCCCCTTCTCCATAAACATTATCAGTTCATCTTTCGTTCCACTATATTTTAATCACTTCATGTGTTATGTGCTATGCTTGGAGCGTCTTGCTTTTAGTTTCCTTTTAAATTTTCTTTAGCTTTTCATAACGAGTCGGAACTCAGCTTTCTTTATGTGGGAGAGAAACATGCTCCACTTCTACCTAGAACATAACATAGAATTTTCATGTCTATCTCTGCTGTGTGTGTTCTTTGTCTTTCAATAGCTGCTATCATGCTTAGCTCTTAACTTTCATGCTTATCTTTTTAAAGAGCTTTCGTTTAGTTGGTTGCTTGAACTCTCTTTAGTTATCATGTTTATCTTATTAAGAGAGTTTGCTTCCATTGCATTGGTTGATATGTCTATGATAAAGATGCTACGTGCATAATGGCGCTTAGTAGTTCAGGTTTTCTTATGGTTAGTCCCAAATAGCTGGGGGTTCCCAATGTGTTATTGGAGTACCAACATGATTTGTTTGCCTATGACGTGGTATGGTTTAGTAATATATTCCTTCAAAGAATTTATTTTGATTGACTTGGCGTATGCTCACGCATATTTAAGACTGTAAAGAAAGTCTGTCAAGCCTTGATGATCTTTTGTTTCTGAGTAGCGATATAACTTCCATGCCTGATTCAATGTTGCTTTATCGCTCTGCATGATTATGACCGGCATTGCTCTCTTAGTTGGTCGCTCCCAGTCTTTTGCTAACCTCCACCTGTACTAAGCGGACTGACTGCTTGTGCATCCATATCCTTTTAAACCAGTTATGCCATATGAGTCCACCATATCTTCCTACATGGTATTTACCTACCATTCCTAACGGAGACTTGCATGTACCATCTCGAAATTATTTAAAGAAAAAAGCATTCCTATTTTGTGCCTCTGTTGTAAGTTCATGAGGAAGTAGTAGTTAATTCATGATCTTTTTAAGTTGGACAAGCTTCACCCCGGGATTGCATGTATAATGTGCAAACCCATAATACGAGAAGGAACTGGCATTGAGTGCGCCCGGCTCAAAGTTAATATAACAAACAAACCCTCCTTCATGCTTTGTTCGTGAGAAATCAGAAAACTTTGGCAGTCATATACAAAGGAGATTAAGAGGATGTGATTGTCCTCATTCGGGAGCCGTTCCTCGAAACTTGTCCATCTCAAGAAGTGATTGAGTTGTCTGCTAGCATTCGTTGACGAAACATGCATGATCAAAAAAATAATTGTTACCTCTGTTTTTAAAACCAAGAGCTCTTGTACATGTTTTGTCTTTGTTTCCGACTACGGGTTTTCAACCTTGCCAACAAAAGCCACGGTTCGAGAGTCTCCACCTTCTTTTAAAGCACCAACTACTGAGAGCATGATTGTCATTCTGAGTGTAATGTGCATTGTCCCAAAGTAGCATAGTCTTTTGCATGATTGTGATATCATTTATTCTGAAATCATTGTATCTAGTCATCACTTAAACCTTGGAGGTGCCCCTGCATTTATGTTTTGCCTCACTAAAGGGGGCAAGCGAGATATCACTTTATCATATTTGCACACCATGTTCATTACAAATCTATTTGATGTTTCAGTATCATATTGTAAAACTTTCAGTTCTTTGTGATTTTCTCATGAGGCAACTTAATTACTATTGATTCATTGTCTCAGTAAGCTTTTGTCATACGACTATGAAAAAGTCCTATATGGTTAATAGCATGTCACCATAGAAATTGTTCATGTTATCATTTACCTACTCGAGGACGAGCAGGAATTAAGCTTGGGGATGTTGATACGTCCAAAACGTATCTATAATTTCTGCTTGCTCCATGCCACTTTTGGGTGATATTGCTATGTTATTTATACACTTCCATACACTTTTGATCATATTTGGACTAACCTATTAACTCAGTGCACCCTAGTGCCAGTTTCTGTTTTCGGCTGTTTTTGTTTTTCAGGTTTTCACATTACGAGAACTGCCAGAAAAAATCCAGAAAAATTATATAAAAAATCAGCGTTCCAGAAGCTACCAGGCACCCGAAGCACAACCGGAGGGGGGGCACCAGGGCCCCAGGCGCCCTGGTGGCGCGCCCCCCCACCCCTGGGCCGCGCCGGGGGGGCGCCTGGGCCCCCCGAGCCTCGTCTGATGCCCCCCTTTGGCATATATTTAAAGCGTCTCCCGAAACCCTCGAGACGGGAACTCCTTTTCGCGATCTCATCTCTGTTCCGCCGCCGCCGCCGCTTCCAAGATCGGGAGCACCAGGAGAACTCTTCCCGGCACCCTGCCGGAGGGGAGGATCACCACCGGGAGCTTCTCCACCACCATGGACGCCTCCCGGATGAGTTGTGAGTAGTCTCCCTTGGACCATGGGTCCATGACCAGTAGCTATGTGATGTTCTCCTCCCGTTCTTGTGCTTCACTAATTAGTCCTCGTGAGCTGCCCTACATGATCGAGGCACATATGTAATCCTTATGCTGTTGCTATGATGAGTTTGCTGGGATCCGATGGATTATGAGATTATGTTCAGATTGTGTTTGAGTAATATATTTGATTCACCTCTTTTATATTTATGTTCGTAAGTAATTCTTGCATGTTCTCCGTTGTTATTTATTGCTTTGGCCAAGTAGTAGGTAGTGACTCCAAGAGGGAACGTTATGCTTGATTGTGGGTTCATGCCCCTCGATGACTAGTTTGAGTGACAGAAATATGAGTCTAGGAGATGTGTTGTTGCCACAAGGGGGAAAACAACGGTGCTTGTGCCCGCGGGTGCAAGGATTGTTTACTTTACGCAAAGTTCTTTTAATGCAGTTGTCTGTTGCTTTGAGTTTACACTATGGGTGGGACTCGCAACTTAATACCAGCGAGATGTTCTTGATAGATATCTCAAGGTGGATGATTAGTAGTAGATGCAGATGGATTTCGGTCTACTTACCTCGGCGTACCGCCCATGCTTTGAACTTCTACCTTTCTTGCAACTTAGTCAGCATTGGTTTGCGCACATGGTCCTGTCAATTGCCCAGCTGTAATTCGTTTACCTCACATAGCAGTTTTATCGTCTTTTGGGAGAGAGACATCACTAGTGAACATCATGAGACTCCGGTCCATATTACCATCATTGATCACATCCGCTATTTACTTTTCGCTTTTACTTACTATTGCAATTATACCTATCACTATTATCACTTGCGTTTGATCCTTTGTAAACTACAAGGCCGGAGGGATTGACAACCTCTCTGTACTCGTTGGGAGCAAAGTTATTTGTATCTGTGTGCAGGTCCACGTTGATTGCTAATATCCGGCGCCATTAGCAGTTGACACCTTCTTGTTGAAACTGGGAGTCTCAGGGAAATCGATCCTTGGTATTGCCAAGGGAAAACTTCTGCTACACTGCATCTCAAACCTTCCACTTGGGGTAACCAACGAGGGGTGAGAAGCCACCTAGCACCCCCATGTCTCTACATTGAGCTCCCGCACCGCGCCTAAAGGACCAACAGCACGGTCACCGCGTCTGCCGTCGTCGATGCCGTGGCCGATGACCACCTCAAGCCATGTGGAGATGTCCAGGGGCATCGCCATCATCGTCTGCCTCGTCCACAGCCAAGGGATCAAGCTGGAACACAACGCCATTGTCGGATCGAACGAGTTCCTCCGCTTCGGTTGCCGCCGTCCCCGCATCGATTCGTCGCAACCCGAGATCCCCCGACTTCCGCGAGGTCGCCATTGGAACCACTGTGAGCTCCTCGTTTCGTTCGCCTCATTCCCCCCTTTGATCCGTGCCGATTACCGTTGTTCACCGAGCATCGCTTACATGTTTGTTGCTGCTCTGTTGCCGGCGCTGCTATGCTGATGCTCTGCCGCTGCCTGTTACCACTGCCGCTCGCCTAACCACGCGCCCATGGCCATGCCTCGCCCGCAGTCACCGTGCCCGGATGGCGCTTTGCTCGCAGCCGCCGCGCTCGGGCCCCTACTGCTGGGGCTTCCCCCCGCTACGCCCCTGCAGCCACCCAGTCCCCGCCGCTACCGATGCTCGCCGGCGCTGCCGGCTTGCGCACCCGCCACAGCTGGCCAGCCTGCACTAGGCGCTGACGCCCGTCGCAAG
>LR738713.1:823276679-823347155 GCA_902687465.1 Secale cereale | reverse complement strand
CCCCCCGCCTCGCACAGCCTCGCCTCGCCACCGGCGGCTGGCCTCACCGTGGCCGCGGCCCCTCGCTGGCCGCTGCCCGGTTTCCCCCGTGCGGACGAGACGGGCTGGTGCCCATGCCCGGCGCCCACCCCGTTCGTTGTGCCCGCACCCGTTACAATCGGTTGGCCCCTGTGGGCCAATGACGTATGGGACCCACGCCTCAGTTAAAAATATATTAAAAAAACAAATATAATTAATTAATTAATAATTTTAATTAACTTAATTAATTAGGTATAATAGACTAAATATCAGTTAATCTAATTAGTCATGTAATTAGTTAGTTCAGTCAATGACACATGGGCCTCACTTGACCCACAGGGCAGTTTTGACCCAGTCAACAGCACCGTTGACTGATGACCTCAGCATTGCATCATGCTGACATCAGCAGACACTATTCTGGATACGTTATATTTAAATAAATAAATATTTCTAGAAAATGGTTAAAACTTTAGAAAATCATATAAAATAATCTGTAACTCGGATGAAAAAGTTTTATATATGAAAATTGCTCAGAACGACGAGACGAATCCGGATACGCGGTCCATTCGTCCGCCACACATCCCTAGCATAGCGAACATGGAACAATCCCCTCCAGTTCGCCTGTCCGAAAATACCTAACATCAGGAATGCTTTCCCGGATGTTGTCCCCCCTTCGTCGGTATCGCGTAGTACTGCGTTAGAACACCCCTAGCACCGCGTATTGCCATGACGTGCATCTGTATTGCATATGTATGCTTTGTATTTATTGTTTCTTCCCCCTCTTCTCTCCGATAGACCGCGAGACTAATGCTACCTCGGTGATCGACTGCATCGATGACGACCCCTCCTTCTTGCCAGAGCAACCAGGCAAGCCAACCCCCTCTGATCATTCCGATATCGCCCATTCCCTTCTCTCTTATGCTTGCATTAGAAATGCTACTGCTTTTTGTATGATCCTTTTCTAATTCATAGTCTGTTGTTGATACCTGCTTTCATACCTTACATGTTTATACTAAACTGCTTAGTATAGGTTGGTTAGAGATCCACCAGTGACCCCCCCACATTGTCACGACTGCCCCGCTGGATTATCAGAAGGCCCGATCAACGGGATCGAAGACCAGGACCCGGCACCGCACATCACTTTCCCCTTAGTTACTTGACACTACTGGGTTACTATCGAGTGCCGAGGGTGAGACCTCATCAGCACTTCTGATGTTAACCTTGTAGGTTAGTTCATCGGTTGTGGTCATCGAGGGTGATTCCTCCTTCTCCACTCCCGATAACGACACTGTCGTGCAACTCCTCAAGAGTGGACCTCGAGGGTGACTCCTCTTTCGTTCACCTTGACGATAAACATCAGGTGGAATTCCATCGAGGGCGATTTCCTTAGGTTTCCCTTTGGTGTCACACACACAGTTACTATGGTTACTATGACTTTACACTGAACCTGGTTACTAAAGACGGGTCGACCCTGAGGGGTACCCGCGCGAGCTTAATTACGAGTGATGTGTAGTTGGGTTGACCTGGAAGGTGCCCGCGAGATAAATACGAGGCGTGGCCGGGCACTCGCCCTTGCCGCAAGTTCTCGAGACGGGGCGATGGGGTCAAACGATCGAGAGTCTCTGCTCGTTACCGCGCGTTCCCAAGACACTAAATGTTTTGGATATTTGATCCAAGGGGCCTCTGGCCTGATAGCGCTAACCACCATGTGGGCATAGTATGGGCGTTCTGAGTCGTATGCATCAGCCGAAGCTTAACTGGCGTCATTGCGACTGAGCGGCGCGCACCGGGTTGGACTGCGTAAGCACCTGCCTTTTTAAGGATGTAGCTCAGGTCTGCTCACCGGCCGCGTACGCAACGTGCAGGAGTTCCCGGGGCGATTGGCCCATGACCCCTGGGGGCATAGGGTTTAGTCCGGCGTGCATGACCTCTCTATTAAGCCTAGGTCGAGTTGTGGCGTATTGTTTGGCCGAGGGCGGGCATGACCTGATGGTGTGTCCGGCCGGAATTAAGCAAGCGTGATGGGTAAGTTGGTGCACCCCTGCAGGGAAGAAAACATCTATCGATAGCCTGTCCTACGGTAACGGACACTTGGAGTTGTATCCCGACGATACAACTAGAACTGGATGCTGAGGCATGATTTGGATATGTTGCTTCGGGAGTCGAGAAAGGATCCCGGAGCGTTGAAACAACAACATAAATATGACTTATGTTATACTACTCTACTTCCCCCTCTTGCTGCAAGACGGTGGTTTCCAGAAGATGCTAGTCTTCGATAGGACTAGCTTCTCCCCCTCTTATTCTGGCATTCTGTAGCTTAGTCCACAGATACTACCATTTTCATTGATATCGATGCATATGTAGTGTAGATCCTTGCTTGCGAGTACTTTGGATGAGTACTCACGGTTGCTTTGCTCCCCCTTTTTCCCCCCTTCTTTCTTCTTGCTGGTTGATGCAACCAGATGGTGGAGTCCAGGAGCCAGATGCCACACTTGACGACTGCTACTACCCAGACGGAGCCTACTACTACGTGGAGACAGCTGACGACCAGGCGTAGTTAGGAGGTCCTAGGCAGGAGGCCTTGCCTTTTCGATCGTGTTGTTTTTGTGCTAGCCTTCTTAAGGCAAACTTGTTTAACTTATGTCTGTACTCAGATATTGTTGCATCCGCTGACTCTTGTGTATTCGAGCTTATGTATTCGAGCCCTCGAGGCCCCTGGCTTGTAATATATAGCTTGTATTATTTTAATTTGTGTCTAGAGTTTTGTTGTGATATCTCCCAGTGAGTCCCTGATCTTGGTCGTACACGTTTGCGTGCATGATTAGTGTACGGTCAAATCGGCGGCGTCACAGAGCAGGAAGAGTCAGTGTGTGACACTGAACCATACTACAAGCAGGGTCCTCTTGCCCAAGTCGATCACCAGCTACCGGCAACCTGGACAGCCTACCTCAATATGCGTCAGGAGATCCGAGACCCACAGGTGCATCAACAACTGCAGGAGGATCTGGTGGAGCACCTGTGGAGGATCAAAGGCGACGCCTAGCTCGACGTGTGATGAAATATGAGTTTTATTTGTTGAATTATATAATTTGTGTTGAACTATTTTTTGTTGAACTATATAATTTTTATTGATTTTCTGTGATGAACAATGCGATAAAAAAATATTTGTGTTGAGAATTCACGGTGAACCACGCCCAACCTCGCCGAAAATGGGCAAATTCGCACCGCTATCAGACCATTTTTCACCCAAATTGGGCCGAAAAATGGGCCGGCGTCAGCGCCTGGGGGCGACGGCTGGGTGTCAAACTGACCCCAAGGCCGACTATACCGCCGGCTCGCCCCCAGGCGGCGGTTTTTATGCCTCTTGGGGGGCCAACGGCTGGAGATGCTCTAACTTAGCATCTTATTATGTGATTTTTGCATCTTTTCAGGTGAGCTCTTGCATATCTCTTATTTTAGCCGATTTCTTCTACTTTATCTAAAGCCCGGTAGCAGTCTTGGTTGTAGTTGCTTCCAAATAAAGGACCTAAACACCCTTATCTTTGAAAAAAAACTGTTTTTATTGGGTTGTCTCCACTTCTTGAGTGAGTTCAGTGGGTCTATATCTCATACAGGAATTCACATAGGAACTTAGACATAAGATTAACAGCTATTAGTATGAGTTCCCACTTTCTTCAAGGGACCGTAACAAGCAACAGTTAGCGTGAAAGCCATCGCACCAAATTCTTGGCATGGCTTATCGCCCAGCAGTTCAACATCGACCGCAGCCTTCTCCGGGTAGTCCCCCATTACCCGGAGGACTTCTTCATCAGATTCGACTTCCAACATCACCGCGACTCCGTGACGGCAGGCCCGGCAAGGTTCAACTTCAACTCCCCTGACCTGGGGGTGCTGGACATCCACGTCACCAACTGGCGACTCAACGCCCACGCAGAGCAGGTGCAAGCCTGTCACCACGTCCATCTCTGCCTGGAGAACGTCCCCCTCAACGCTTGTGATGACAGAGTTGCGGCGCAGATCCTGGGGCCGAAAACCTTCCTCCACTACTTTGACGTCGCCACAGTCCAGCGAGAGGACGCCTCCGCCATCAAGCTTTCGGCATGGTCTGCTGATCCAAACAAGATCCCCAAGGTGCAGTGGGTGACTTTCACCAGCGGACCGGGCGCTGCAGGCTCAAGCTTTTCCCCCACTCCTGCGGTGGGTCGACAGGGCATCGAGAAGAGGGTGATTGTGCACCTAGACATCCATGAAGATTACTCCCCTGACGCCAACGGCCAGTTCCCTCGTCGTGCCCACCCCAACAAGCTCACCTGGTACTATGGCGTGGTAGACGGTGAGAGGCGCATCCGAGACAGACACGTGCCTGCTGAAGACAGATGTCGCGAAGACAACGCCCGCGATAGGCGTGATGATGACCGTGACAGAGACGATGACCACGACAGGAGAGGACGGCACGGCGACCGCCGGTCCTCTTCTTAGCGCGACCACCTCTTCCGCAGCCGGTCAAGGACACCTGCCGCTTGGTGGATGACCGACGCCGTGACGACCGTCACAGTCGTGATGACAGGCGCTATGATGGTGGGAGGCACCACGGAGCCGTGCCCTCCATCCCGGATGCCAGGTGTGTGGACACCAGCCGGGTACAGTGCCTCCCCGATGGCTCGGTGATCCCAGCCTCAGGGCGCCGGGCGCGTCATCGCCATGAAGATCACCAGGAGCGCCGCACGCGTGATGGTTTTGGTCACGGAAACGACCGTGGTCGCTCCCCTCCCCAGACATAGCGCACCACCTCGTGTGACATCATCGAGATTAGGCCAACCTCCATGGTCCCAGACTGGCTCAGGCGGCTGGGTCCTTGCTTCGGGGAAAAAATCTCTCCCACGCCTCCGATGTCAACACCTCCCAACGCCCGGCTGCCATCACCGATTCCTGCAGTAGAAGCCACCCCTGCACCGGGCGGCCCTCTGACTGCCCCTGATATGCTGATCGATGTGGCCACGCCAAGCAACGCGAACACTCCCATCTTCGTCCCGCTTAGGGCTGGAATTCGAGCCGAGTCGAGCCAGCTCGGCTCGACTCGCTAGAGCTCGTTTCGTTAACGAGCTAGCTTGACTCGACTCGTTACTATAACAAGCCCAAACCCAAGATTGGCTCGACTCGTTTAACTCGCGAGCTGTCTCGTTTAGCTTGTTAAGCTCGTTAAAGATATGTAATAAAACCCTCAAACATGATAAAAATGATTATGTATATATTAAACACACACATCATTAAACAATTGTAATTTCCTTGTAACGCATGAGTCTCCTCGGCGGCTGGGCCTTCAATAGCTAGGCCTTGTATTGCGCGCCTAGGGTGCAGGGTGCTGAGTGGCTGATCTTCTTTTGTATTGAGAGTGGCAGATCTTTTGTACCGAGCCTAACGAGTTATACGAGTACTCGTCAGATTGGCTCGTTTAACTTGGTCTATAAACGATCTTAAACTAAAGCTCGGCTCGACTCGTTGTTCTTCGAGTTCGAGTCGATTCAAGCCGAGTCACGAGCTACTTGTTTAGCTCGCGAGCTTCGAGTTTTTTTCCAGCCCTAGTCCCGCTCCAACCACCCCTGCTGACAGCCCCAAGCTCCACTCCCCCAAGACCTCCAGCAGCCAGACGCAAGACCCTTGCAGGTGTGGCCGGCTTCTCTCTTGGAAGGCGCAACCCACGCCTCAAGGCAAAGAACCGCACCATGCCCATTGCGTAGATGGCGGAGCGCCTTCTCTGTCAGAGGTTGGGCATTGTGGGCGAAGGCGAGATGATCACTGAAGATGCGATCAGCAAATATGTGGACCTATTCAACGGCCAGCTGCCTGATCTTGCGGTTGCTGCCCTGCGAGCTCTCTTCTAGATGGATTGTGATCTTGCTGGTGCAGTGGAACACGCTCTCATCCAGCATGGTGGAGACACGGGCCCCGGCATGAGGACCCAGGCCAGCGACGGCGCCATGGTGGTGTAATGGTGTTGCGGGCTGAAGATGAAGATGTAGCTTAGCCCTGATGATTAGTCCTTCCTCCATGTATCCCTTGTACTCGTTATGTGTTCTGCCTGTTTTCCCCAGACTGCTGCGTCAGCCTGGCCACTGTTATTGCCCTGGCAAGGCTCTTAGTTTGTGAGGTTAGGTCCTGTAGCTGATGCTCAGATGTATTGCTGGTTAACCATGAATGACAACAACCTATGTATTCTCAGTTGGAATGTTAGAGGCCTCAATTGTCCGGCACGACGAGCGACTGTTCATGAAACCATTGCCTCGACCCCCTGTAACATTGTTTGTTTGCAAGAAACCAAGCTGGCCAATATTGATGCAGTCGACTGCAGCCTTCCTTGGAGGACATCGCCTAAAATCTTTTGTTGTGCGCCCGGCTGACGGCACCCGGGGAGGAATCCTCCTTCTCTGGAACGAGGATGTGCTCACGATTGAGCAGGTCAATTTGGGGGCTTTCTTCCTTTCAGCCATGGTGACCATTGTTGAATCCAGTACCTCCTTCAAGCTGACTTCCGTTTACGGACCTACAAGAAGCAATCTGAAGGACTCCTTGTTTCAGGAGATGATTAGCCAAAAGCCCCTAGATGGAGTTAAGTGGCTGATCACTGGATATTTCAACCAAATCTACCGCGCCCGCGACAAAAACAAAGCAAATGTGGACCGGAGTCGTATTTTTCGCTTCCGTAATGCGCTACATTCTTGTGAGCTCAAGGAGATCCACCTACAAAATAGAAAGTTTACATGGAGCAATGAGCAGCATAATCCCACTATGAGCAAACTGGATAGTTTTTTTTTTGCAATGAAGATTGGGACATCCATTTTGGCTCCCACATTCTGCACGCGCTATCATCCTCGCTCTCCAACCATTGCCCCCTTCTCCTTGCTAGGGATGAGGGACCCTCGAGACCAAAATCCTTTTGGTTCGGAAATTTCTAGACAAAGATGCCAAACTTCAAGAAAGTTGTTGCTGATGCATGGAATGAAAGGGTGAGCCACCATGACCCATGCCAAATTATTTTCCACAAGTTGAAGACAGCTAGTCAGAGACTGAGGTGCTGGAGCAGGAAGCTCTTCTCTCACCATAAAGTCCAACTCCACATGGCCCTCGAGGTCATCCTGCGCTTGGACATGGCACAAGAAATTTGGGCCTTGAGCAACGACGAGCAATATCTAAGGAAACAGCTCAAGCGGAAGGTTCTCGCTCTGGCTGTCCTAGAGCGAGCTAGAAAAAAGCAGTCCTCAAGGATAACCTTGCTTAAAGAGGGGGATGCCAATACGTGTTTTTTCCATCTCCCAATCAATCGGCGGAGACGGAAAAACTTTATCCATCGTCTCCGACACAACCAAGGATGGGTTACCAATCATGACGACAAGAAAGCCATTGTCCATGAGCACTTCTCTACGGTCATCCGTAAGGGGCCGACACGGTCAAAAGATTTCAACTGGGAGGCCATTCCAACCCAGCCATGTGATCTTGCGGATCTGGACCTACCATTCACTGAAGAGGAAACTAAAGCGGCTATTTTCTCCCTACCAAGTGACAATGCACCAGGACCGGATGGCTTCACCGGTATTTTTTTCAAGGAGTGTTGGGACATCATCAAGCAGGACCTGATGGCTGTTGTCAATGGCTTCTCCAACCTGCGCGCCTCCAGCTTCACCTGGCTCAACTCAGCGAACATCGCCCTTATCCCGAAAAGAGACGGCACCGAGGACATTTCGGATTTCAGACCAATTAGTATCATTCATGCGGTCGCCAAAATAATCGCTAAAATGATGGCCTCTCGCTTAGCTCCTCACATGCCCATCCTAGTCTCCAATGCACAAAGTGCTTTCATAAAAAAGAGAAGCATCCACGATAACTTTATGTACGTCAAAAACTTGGCCAGACGCTTTCATCGCACGAAATCCCCTACCCTCCTTTTCAAGCTCGATATCAAAAAGGCCTTCGCTTCGGTCAGATGGGATTATTTGATGGATTCGCTTCGACACCTAGGCTTCCCAAGCCACTTCCGTGATTTGGTTTCGATGCTCCTCTCCACAGCGTCCTCCCGTGTGTTACTTAACGGCATTCCCTGCGACCCGATCAGACATGGACAAGGCCTTCGACAAGGGGACCCGCTCTCGCCGCTCCTCTTTGTCCTTGCTGTTGACCCCCTACACCACATTCTTGCCAAAGCCATGGCCCAAGGGAGCTTGCATCCGCTCAGAGGTAGTCCGATACGTGCGTCCTTGTACGCCGATGATGCTGCCATCTTCGTTGCACCCATTATAAGTGATATTCAATTCTTGGTGTCGACTTTGGCCTCTTTTGGGGAGGTCACTGTCTTGGTCACCAGTTGCGCCAAGAGTCTCATTGCGCCTATCCGTTGCGAGGGCATCGATCTTCATGATGTTCTACGTGACTTTCCAGCAGTTCGCTCCGGCTTCCCAATGCGATATTTGGGGCTGCCCCTCTCAGTAAGAAGGCTCAAAAGGATACATTTCCAATATTTAGAGGACAAGGTCGCCGGCAAGCTCCCTCCATGGGCGGCCAAGCACGTGGCCACCCCTGGTCGTATTGTCCTCGTCAAGGCGGTGCTCACGGCCATTGCAATTTACCATTTCACACCCCTTGATTTGCCGGTGGAGGTCAGGAAGAAGATTGATAGTTTGAGATGCGCATATCTGTGGGCAGGTTGTGACAAGGTCACAGGAGGAAAATGCAAAGTCAACTAGGAACTTGTGTGCAAGCCAAAGATTTATGGTGGGCTAGGAATGCTCAACCTCGAGAAATTTGCCACCGCCTTGCGTCTTCGTTGGCTTTGGTATGAATGGGAAGACCCCCCAAGCTTTGGCTAGGCTCTGGAACACCATGTACTGACAAGGATAGAGACATTTTCGTGGCTGCCACCATGGTTCACATCGGAGACGGTTGCAGCGCGAGCTTCTGGAACTCCTCTTGGCTGGATGGGATCAAGCCGAAAGACATTGCACCCGCTCTCTACGACATCTCTAAGAAAAAGGCGTGCACGGTCCAAAAGGCACTCCTGAACAATTTTTGGGTCAGCCAAATAAACACCCAAGACGGCCTATCCTTGGGGCACATCCAGGAGTTCGCCCTCCTTTGGGAAAGGGTGTCTTGGATCAGCCTTGTTGCCGGTGTCCGTGACACTGTCCTATGGAAGCTCACTACAAGTGGTGAGTATTCCGCTTCTTCGGCCTACATGGCGCAGTTCGAGGGTCATCTCAGGAGTAACATGAACATGTCCGTTTGGAAAGCTTGGGCTCCTCCCAAGTGCAAATTTTTTGCTTGGCTCGTCATCCAGGATCGTGTTTGGACAGCAGACAGGCTGCAGCGTCGTGGCTGGCTGAATTGTGGGCTTTGCCCTTTATGCAAGCAAGTTACTGAATCTGCCCCACATCTCCTATTCCAATGCAGATTTTTCCAACGCGTTTGGGCTGATGTGGCTTCATGGATCGGCATAAACAATACTATCACTGCGGACTGGCGTCATGAGATCTCTGTAAAGGAATGGTGGTTCAAGACTATCCTAGATAGGGGGGCACCGAGGAAGGCTCTGGCCTCCATGCTCATGCTTGTTTCCTGGGAACTTTGGAATGAGCGCAATGCTAGAGTTTGTAGGAATGTCGCTACCACGGTGACCATGGTCACTGCTAGGATAAAGGAGGAGGCTCGTATTTGGGCGCTCGCAGGAGCTAGACACCTATGTAATGTAATGCCGCGAGAGTAGACCCCATTCCCCGCCTTGCGGGTACCTGTTAAAACTTCTTTCTTAATCAATGAAAATGGCAAATCTTTTGCCTTGTTTCAAAAAAAAAAGACGTCAATACTTGGCTAATCGACATGGTGCACAACGGCCATGGCGGATTAAAGTGACACCTCCCCACATAATGCTAGTCTCTTGGGAGCTTTGGTATGAGCGCATTTCAGAAGTATTCAGTAACATTTCTACGCCTCCCCACATCATCATCTTGAAAATCTGTAGCGAGGTGAAAAAAGAGGTGCTGGCAGGGGCAGGGCATTTATGTGATCATTGTGTGCACCAAATGATGCAGAGGTCGGGGGTATTCCTCCTTTTTTTAATGGACATTTATGCAATATTTCTCAGGGAAAGTAGGCACTTTTGTTGTCATTGGGGGTTGCAAAATCTTGCTAAACGATTTCTTATTCGAAGCTACTTTGTGCACGACAGTTGGTGACCAATTTATGAACGATGCATAATCAGACGCTGTTCTGCATCCTGCTTGCTCACAAAAACAGTGTGATAAACACCATCGTGCATAAGTCGGCCAGATGCCGTCGTGTGTATAGTAGGTCTCTTTCTTATTTGATGACATGGCAAATCTTCTACCCTTAGAGCATCCACAATGTGTGATATTTCCGCCTCTAAGCCCGCCTCCAAACGTGTAGCAGCTGCCTCTATACATTGTGTGTTGCTGCCTCTAAGCCAAAAACACTAGCATCGACGCTAGCGTAAGAGGCTGCCTCCAAGATCAAAAGCAATGGTCCAGACCCACCAGTCAGCTGGTGTTGTATGCACTACTCATCAGCCAAACAAGGAAAAACTATTGTTTTTAATTGAAAGATGGGCTCCACGTTAGAGGCAACAGGCTTGTAAACACACTGCAGCTTCAGACGCTAAGATTAGAGGCTCATATGTGGGACCCAGCTTAGAGTCTGGGCTGCCTCTACACACTGCGGATGCCCTTATACACAAGAAAAAGGTGATGACCCGTGTGTTATGTAAGTACACCGCATCCTTGGGAAAGTAACATGACGCTTATTTTTCTTCTTATTATTCTTTCTGTGAAGCATCTATTGTTTCAATAGCCTAATAGTATCATGTTGCTATCCTATCGTTACATCATTTAGCATCTCGGCAAACTTATGCCCGAATACTTCAACCACGTCGGCAGGGCAGAGATGATTGTACACAGTAAACTATGCACAGATTACCTGTGAATGCGTTTGTGACACATCTGCCCAAAGAAAGTGAACAACCAACAGTCCAAAAGACGTTGGAACTATGTTACTGTCTTGCTATGTCTGTCAGTACTTAACTCATTTGATTTCTGCATGCTAAGCATGACGCGCGACGGCAAGACCGTTGGGTTCAGGGTTGGTCACTCACCAAGATGGAGCTCACGTCTCCCAAACAAATAAATCTACTCACGATCGATGCTGACCCTCCGTTTAGTTAGCTGCCCTGTCCGAAGCCCAGTGGATAAGAGGCTGGGAGATATAATAAGTTTACATAAAATACAACACGACTACGACCTTAAGCATATCTGCTTATCTAATCCAATGAAAACAAATGGAATCGGGACATTGATCAGCTGTGCAGTTGGGTGCAGCGAACCTGCAGACACGTACTTACGCCCTCGATTAGTTTTTGTGACGGCATCATCTCCTCGAACGTCTGGAGTCTGAACTCGCGATGTGACAGAGGAAAACACTTTGCAACCGCCCCCTAATTTAGCAGTTTGATTACCTACCGGAGCTGCACTTGTACATCAAACATATACTCTGCGTGCGATCGGGAACAACAAGAGTACAAGAGACAGTAGTAAGAAACCAAGGAACCAGCCAAGCTACACACAATATATAGGTTAATAGTAGGAGTTACGTGGATTAAATTTGAGTTGTCCATTTGGATCACTCGCGACAAGTTCAGAGACCCGATGGAGTCACTGTCGTCAACGGCTTTAATCAATTTTTAGCACCGCACCGATGGATCGCACTGCGCAGCTACACATGTTGCACCCTCGATTAGCATCGATTGATCGCTTGATGCTTAATTTAGCATCATCCACCAAAGCCCTGACCTAATCTTTCAGGCCGCTGCAAGCTTGGGCAGAGCTTTCGTTTCAGTTAAGCGTCACATTTTTGCTTTCGTTACGCATTAATCTTTGTGCCGTTCTGAGAAAAGCCGAGTGCGTACCCGAACGCGCGTCGATCAGGATCAGAACGGTCTGATTTGCTTGCATGCACCCAACTACTCCAGCATTTATGATTAATATTTCAGGGCTAATTAACTACGCCAGCTCTTCCAGCAGTCATGCGGTTTTGATCGTGTGCGCCACCCCTGTGCTGTGCCTGAATTTTGAGCACGGATTGCATGGATAATTTACACGGTGCGGCGACGGCGCCGCCCCCGGTGGGTGGTGGCGGACAGACAGGCGTATAGTGCACTCCCTGAGAATCTCGTCCGGCTCTCACCGGCCAGCACCACATACATATTGGCCAGTTAGATGGTTCCACCGGCCATCATTATCATCATACCGTGAGGAGTAGATGGTTGCAGTTGCACTTGCACTGATGAGTGGCCAACGGTAATGGCGCACCGAGTCACCAACTGTTCTCAGCTCAGTGCATACATGTCCGAATTGTGCTTTCCGATCATTATACTGCCCTAATTTCCTTACCAGCTCGTTCAGTGAATCCTGGAAGACCAGCGACTAGTTTCGTTTCGTCCGTCGTCCAACAAATTATTAATCTCGCCAGTCGCCACCAACCCATTCAAACGGGACGATCGAGCTCGGAGCCCATGAATGAAAATCGTTTGCCATCGAGCCGAAAGCAACGGAGCATGAATCCTGCGGCGCGGCGACTTGCGACGTTTCTATCCACCGAGAAAAGTCGCCGGATTTTGTATTTTGGCCGGCGATTCAGGCCACGGCCTCGCCGCCGTCCGCTACTCATTATCGCTTCACGGTTGCTACTGTACATACTAGTAGTACTACCTCACACGTCAGCGGCAGCTCATGCATGTTTGTCCACAAGAGTTGGATAAGCAACGAGGGCTCTACGTGCCGCTGCGTCAGTTACTAATCTCTATCTATCTTTACAGCTCCAAGCCCAGCCGAAACTGGCACCAGCAGTGACGAGGAGCCTCTGACCGTTCGTTCGATGCCCGGCCACGATTTTGGAGCTTAGCTATTCCTCTTGGCTTGCCTCGTCGGGGGTCACCTCCACTCCTGCGTGTCGCAGGGGAAGCATCCTTCTTGGGCGAGTGCGGTGATCTGGACGCCGGTGTCGTACACCTCGCCGGCGCGCCAGTGGCGCGGCAGGACCTCGCGGTTGGCCCAGACCCACATCCCGTCGTACCCGCCGGTCACCACCGCCCTGAGCTGCAGCGGCCCCGGCGGCGCCAGGCTCGTGCTCCACGCCGGCCCGTGGTCGCGCGTCATGGACCTCCAGCTCGACGACGAACCCACCTGCGCGACGTCCACGGCGACGATGTCGGTCTGGCCGCCCTGGTAGAGGATCGTGACGGCCAGCTCGCTCGGCGCGCGGCTCCTCTGCTCCACCCGCAGCGAGAGGTTCTTGCCCTTGTACTCGCACGGCACCCTGCACATGCGTCGGCAATCGTGAGCCTAGCTTCCAAATTCTACTAGCTCCAGACAACGGGAGTACACTACTTATGATGGCAGGCATGCTCGGCCGGCGCTGTTTTGGTTCTTATGCCGCGCATGGCACGCGCGGCAGGTGAAAAGGAAACCAGAAAGGGGGGCGGTGGATTACCTCTTGTACTCGACGTCGACGGCGCCGAGCTTGGCGAGCCGCGCGGCCATGCCGGGGCGGGCCATGGAGGCGAACGCCGGGCTGCTCAGCACGAGGTCGGTGTCGTTCGTCTTCGTCCTGGCGCGGTCCGTGACGACGACCCTCACGCCGGCGGTGCCGCAGAGCGCCTCGTCCTTGCAGCGCACCTGGAAGCACGCGCCGCAGCCGACGCCTTGTCTGTACAGGGCCGGGCCCGCCGCGGCGAGCAGGCCGCCGTTGAGGGACGCGGCCGCCGCGCCGTACCCGCAGGAACCGGCTGCAGAACGACAATTAATCAGAAACAGAGCGAGCATACGCATACCGTTGTATGAATCGATCGGTGTGTAGAAGAAAACAGAATCGATCGATGGGCGCGCGCGCACGTACCGGCGAGGGTGAGAGAGGAGGTGTAGTAGGCGGCCTTGGAGCGGTGCACGCAGCGGTCGCAGGCGGAGGCGAGCGACGGGAGGGAGGAGAGGAAGAGGAAGAGGAGCGGGAGCAGAAGGATGGATGGGGAAGAGACGTCCATCTTGCTTTCCTTTTTCTTCCGAGCGGAGCAAGTGGTGGCTTCAAGTTGAGAGAAGCTCAGAGACAGAGGAGGGGGATCCTTGTGCCTGACGACGCCTTATATACGCTACCACACCACCAGCACGTCCTGTACACAGAAACTGACAGAGTTCACACCTCTCACACACAGTACAACACCAGTCCTCGTGTTACACTGACTTAACTGTAGTCCGTTGGGACTACCTGTCCTGTTTTGAGATTTTTCGTCATCTTAAGCGTCTCTAACCCCCCTTCTAGCTGGTGCTGGGATCCGACATGTGGATGCCCATCGTTAATTGAAAAAAGTATGTTATGTGAAGGACGCCGATAACGTTCATACATGTGGCATGCTGATCATCTATCCACACACCGTGTGTGGCGTGAGCAGGAGACAGCTCACACGGGTTGTGTGTGGGCGAACATTAGAATTGCCCACACCTATGGACGCAGATACTTCATACCACACGCCCAACAAGTACTACTCATCTTCGCCCCGCGCGTGTGGCACGAAGCAAAAATGCCAGCACATCCTGGCGCAGCTACGTTAGGTACCCGCAGGATGACGATTTAGTTGCCATCCGGGATGGCAGATGTAGTTAAGGGGATGGCAAATGTAGTTGTAAAAGCATGTCAACTCTATCTGTTTTGGTTAACTATAGTTGCCATATCTAATTTATGGTAGTTGCCGCGTGTAATCAAATCATGGTTGTCGTGTGTGATTAACTACTTGCCACATATGGTCAAACAGTAATTGCCATGTGTGTTTACCTAGTTGCCATTTGTGATCCAATCATAGTTGCCATGTATGGTTAATCACAATTGCCATATGTATTTATCTGGTTGCCACGTACGCGCAACTGCAGTTGGTGTCTAGCAATGAATCATAGTTCCCATGTGTGTTTACCTAGTTGCCACGTACGCGTAATGCATTTGCCATCCAACAACGTATGTGTGTCGTGTGGTCGGAAATCAATCGCCCACACGTGCGTGGACTAGGTGTTGGCTGTGTGGGCATAAACTAGTTCGCCCACACAGCGCAGCTGGCAAACCGTGTGCTGCGAGCGTGTGGGCAAACTCTCTAACACCCACACACCAGCCCCGTCCTACGCAGCACGCGAATTCTGCCTCAATGTGTCGAGATTCGTGCAAACACGACTAGACGGTGATCCACGTGTGTGTGCGAGTTGCAAAACTGCCACACGTGTGGGCGTTAGTATTTTCGTATTTGAATGAGCTTAATCAGTTGGTATATGCTGAGAGGGTTGTGCGTGTTCAAACATAGTGCATCATGCAAAACTTATCTAAAATAGCAACATGCAAAACTTACTTAAAATGGGGTCAAACTTGCAATGTGACCCATTTAAAACTTACGTTGCAATTTTATTATTTTTCAAACTAACTAGTTCAGAGAAAACAGCCCCATGCACAAGGATTTTAGTTTCTATGGCTTTATTATTATTTTTATTTGATGTTTTCCAACCTGGAGTCAAACTTGCAATGATGACCATTCATATCAAAGCGTTTGGAATTTCAACTCTGGTTGTGCCCACTGCATACACCACCAATGTAAAAGTTAAAATGATTTTTGTCAATTTTCAATACCAAGATACATCGCACTTCTAGTTAAAATTTGAGCAAGTTCTTGTAATTCACTTGAAGTCCAGTAAATCAATCAAATATAGCAATAATACTCTGAAATTCATAAAAATTCGTTAGTGGGCTTCCAGTGTGGTCTACTTTGTATGAAAAGTGAAAAGTCTCAAATTTACAACTTATTTCAGGCACTTTCTTCACAAAATGTCATTTCTGGCACTTAAAATGAAAAGAATATTAAGTTTTACTCCAAAAACAATTATAAGTTCTATGAAAAAATTGTTCACAATGGTAACATCCATAGTTGTGACAAATTTGGATATGTTATCATGGACTATGCCATGGATGTGGCCATGACCATGGGCATAAGTCTTGAAATCCGTACAAGTTCATACTAGATGGCCGTTGGGCATAAGTCTTGAAATCCGTACAAGTTCATACTAGCCGTCATGCCTTCGTCGTCGCCACTAGCACTGCATCCCACCACCGTAGCAACGTCCCACACCGAGCCGGTCGTGGGGGAAACAAGGAAAGCCTACCCCTGCCGGCGGCAACGAGATGGGGGAAAATCCGACCCAAATTGATGCGAAGCATTCTATGGTCATCCCCATGTACACTACGACTACTCCCCAAGCCCCAAGAGGACATACGATGAGACCTCAAGCATACGCCAATGGACACAAGGTGAACTCGCTCGTCTCCGAACCTTCACTTACCACATGTGAGACATGGCTACTACCTCAAATATATGTGCTATGCATGACCAGGAACCAAGAGGAAGACCATGGAGCAGCTAAGGAGCAAGTACGGTCGAAGGAGAGAAGCATACGTGAAGACGGAGAAGAAGAAGGGCAAGACAGAAGATGCCCGGATGATCCGGACCGCTGTCCGGACGATCCGGGCCCCGACCCGGATGATCCGGGAAATGCACCCGAAGGCACCCGAAGCAACCTCACCAAGCCGGACGATCCGGACGGTCGCCCGGATCATCCGGACCCCTAACACCCGGATCATCCGGGCCACCATCCGGATCATCCGGACCCCGCGTGTGCGCGTGACTTGGGCCGAGCCCGTGTACCCCTTCGCCCCTCACTTACCCATTCGTGGCTTAAACTATAAATAGACCACCTCCTCCTCCATTTGAGGGTTAGCTTAGGATTAGCTCATTTGAGACAGAGCTTTGCTCATCCACTAGTGGTTCATCTCCTTGGGAGTGACTGCGGCGCCTCCACGGAGAAGATCCACACGGATTCAAGACCTCCTTCACGGAGAAGATCCCGCGGGAGTCCCCAAGGCCTCCTCACAGAGAAGAACCGATTACCCTTTGTCTCGTCCCTTCTTGATCATGGATCTTGTATCTCTTTGTGTTTCGAGGATCTAGCATATGTGTGACTTGTTCTTGTTGGTTTGAGTGTTTCTCTCGTGTTTCCCCTCGTGTTCCGCCTCGTGTTCTTCGTGGGATCCCCTCCATTTCGTGAAAGATCGGCCTATAACGGGTTGACCCCGCATCATATGGTATCATGAGCCTTGGTTTCTCACGAAATTGGAGCTTCCCCACTGTTTTCTAGCCTTGTTTTGTTGTGTTCTTCCCCAAATTCGAAAGTTCGCCACCAAAAATAGCCCCATTTTTTTTTTGTGATTTGTTGGTTTGATGATGTTTTGTTGATTTTGATCCATGGATTCGCTTGCTTTCAAGTGGATCTAGCATCTCCACAAGTTTCCCCACTTTCCATCCATGAAATCCTCTCAATTTTGAGCCCAAAATCGTCCGTTTCCGCGCCCAAATTCGTCCCCGAGAGGAAATTGCGAGCGGAGTTGACCCGCCCGGATCATCCGAACAAAGTCCCGGATCATCCGGAGACCTCCCGGATGAGCTGGACCCTCTCCCGGACGTCCGTGTAATCGGCGCACCCGAAAAACAGAACCGGCGGTGACGAACCCGGATCATCTGGATGTTCTCCCGGATCATCCGGACATAGCCCGGATGAGCCGGACTTTCTCCCGGATGTCCGGCTAACCCTGAAACTGACAGTGCTGAAATTTTGTTTTGGCCATAACTAATTCATCCGGAGTCCGTTTTTTGACGTTCTTTAGCTCGTTTTGAAGCTCTTGACATACCCCATCCCACAAAAATACTACCATCATCATTTGACTCCATCAAAATTTGTCAAATTTGGCAAATTTGCCTAGGCCTTCCACCATATCATCCGCATAGCCACCATAGCCTTCCGCAACCTAACCCATTTTGTCCACCATAGCATTTGTGGTTGCTTGAGTAGTGATTTGAGTCTCCTAAGGTGTTTAGGCTACTTAGGGACGATTGCTTCTTCATCAACCACCACCACCACTTCCGCATAACATTGCCCACCATACATTTTCGCCACCTAAACCTAACCCAATTTTGTTTGAGCTTGTTTGAGTTGTGGCTTGTGTCTCCTAAGGTGTTTCGGCTACTTAGGGATGGTCACGATAACTCCGACACGCATAACCCATCATTCCACTTCCGCTTTGCCGAGTGCATAACCACCACCGCTTTCTCACTACCACCATTTGACATTTGTCCTTGAGATTTTGAGTTGTGGTTTTTCCGTTTCCTAAGGTGTTTCGGCTAATTAGGAACGGGTCTACATCAAGAACACCGCCTCTCATCATTGACTCGGACGATAACCTCGACGACATCATTGTATATTTCCCTTGCAATTGCATTGTTAACCCCTAGCCCATTTTGCGTTACTTGCCTATCGAGACTAGCATTTGAGTATTGCCGGCAACATTACTTGTGCACATTAGTGATCATCGATACGCGCTTCCATTGCATACATACCATATCATCTTGGTCTTATCATATCATCTATTGTGTCACAAGATTGTTCCCGCATATACACAATTGCTATCTTGGTTTGTGCATTTCCCATAAGTGGCCATATAAAAAAAGAATAAGCTTTTAAGCAAAAGATCCACAAAGAAGCTTGTAATCAAGAGCCATAGCATCACAAAATATCATATCATACTCGATCATCTTGGATCATCTTGTGCTAAAGCACCGGAACATCATACATAAATAGCATACTTGTGATAGGAAGTCGCTACATTTTTTCTCATATATGTAGTGCACAAGTTCGTATCCGCTTATTGAGCAATCGGCTAGCGTCTCCCTAATGTTGTGCGACAAGAGCATTTTCCGTGGATTCCACATTTTCAGCTCAATCCTTGGTTGCACAACCACATTTATCTATCCGTGTGTGTGTTTCCGTGTGCCACTCATTGCTATTGGTCTACTTGTTACATTTGCGAATTTGTGAATCTCTTTCAACTTTATTGACTCTTGCTAACATTTTGCATCAAATTTTTGTGCACTATCCTCACCGAGCTCCACCATAAGCTTTACTTGTGTAGGTGTGAGAATTGACAAGAATTGGTACCAATTGTGCTATTTCCTTGATACATTGTTGAGTGATCATTGATCCATTTTCAACATCGGGTAAGGTACATTGGTCTAGTTCTTCTCTTTCTCACACTCACCACTACTTGAGTCTTGTGATGGATAGGCAAAGCATTTCATCTCCGGTTTTCGACATCGACGGCGCGAACAACTACATCCACGAGCAAACCATCGGACTACAACGAGCAATGCAAGAGCGCTTGAGCAACATAGCCATCGAACTACGACGCTCCGAGACAAGGAGAAGGGCTTCCTTCGATAACATGTGCGACTCCGTCAACAAACAAATGGCGGAGCTCAAACACTTGGTGGTCGATTACAAGTCTTCTTCCCCTTCGTCATCTTCTCGGCGGCGACATTCAAGTCACAAGTCTTCGGAGTGCAAACATGATGCAAGCGCAAGTCTTCCACGTCCACACCGCCATGGCGACCATTGACATCGTCATGAAGGGCAAGTTGTTGGGGAACGTAGTATTTTAAAATTTTCCTACGATCACGCAAGATCTATCTACTAGATGCATAGCAACGAGAGGGGAGAGTGTGTCTACGTACCCTCGTAGACCGGGAGCGGAAGCGTCAAGTGACGTGATTGATGTAGTCGAACTTCTTCGCGATCCAACTGATCAAGCACCGAACGTACGGCACCTCCGCGTTCAGCACACGTTCAGCTTGATGACGTCCCATGAGCTCTTGATCCAGTTGAGCTTCACGGGAGATTTTCGTCAGCACGACGGCGTGGTGACGGATATGATGTATCTACCGGCGCAGGGCTTCGCCTAAGCATTGCAACAGTATGACCGAGGTGTGTTTCTGTGGAGGGGGGCACCGCACACGGCTAAAACAATTAAACTTGTGTGTCTTTGGGTGCCCCCCTGCCCCCGTATATAAAGGAGCAAGGGGGGAGGCCGGCCGGCCCCTTGTGGCACGCCTAGGAGGTGCAATCTGATACGTCCAAAACGTATCTATAATTTCTGCTTGCTCCATGCCTCTTTTGGGTGATATTGCTATGATATTTATACACTTCCATACACTTTTGATCATATTTGGACTAACCTATTAACTCAGTGCACCCCAGTGCCAGTTTCTGTTTTCGGCTGTTTTTGTATTTCAGGTTTTCACATTACGAGAACTGCCAGGAAAAATCCAGAAAAATTATATAAAAAATCAGCGTTCCAGAAACTACCGTGCGTCCGAAGGACAGCCGGGGGGGGGGGGCACCAGGGCTCCAGGCGCCCTGGCGGCGCGCCCCCCTGGGCCGCGCCGGGGGGGGGGGCCTGGGCCCCCCAAGGCTCCTCCGATGCCCCCCTTTGGCATATATTTAAAGCGTCTCCTAAACCCTTGAGGAAGGAACTCTTTTTCGCGATCTCATCTCTGTTCCGCCGCCGCCGCCGCTTCCAAGATCGGGAGCACCAGGAGAACTCTTCCCGGCACCCTACCGGAGGGGAGGATCACCACCGGGAGCCTCTCCACCACTATGGACGCCTCCCGGATGAGGTGTGAGTAGTCTCCCTTGGACCATGAGTCCATGACCAGTAGCTATGTGATGTTCTCCTCCCATTCTTGTGCTTCACTAATTAGTCCTCGTGAGCTGCCCTACATGATCGAGGCACATATGTAATCCTTATGCTGTTGCTATGATGAGTTTGCTGGGATCCGATGGATTATGAGATTATGTTCAGATTGTGCTTGAGTAATATATTTGATCTACCTCTTTATATTTATGTTCGTAAGTAATTCTTGCATGTTCTCCGTTGTTATTTATTGCTTTGGCCAAGTAATAGGTAGTGACTCCAAGAGGGAACGTTATGCTTGATTGTGGGTTCATGCCCCTCGATGACTAGTTTGAGTGACAGAAACATGAGTCTAGGGGATGTGCTGTTGCCACAAGGGGGAAAACAACGGTGCTTGTGCCCGCGGGTGCAAGGATTGTTTACTTTACGCAAAGTTCTTTTAATGCAGTTGTCTGTTGCATTGAGTTTACACTATGGGTGGGACTCGCAACTTAATACCAGCGAGATGTTCTGGATAGATATCTCAAGGTGGATGATTAGTAGTAGATATTGATGGATTTCAGTCTACTTACTTTGGCGTACCGCCCATGCTTTGAACCTCAACCTTTATTGCAATGTAGTCAGCATTGGTTTGCGCACATGGTCCTGTCAATTGCCCAGCTGTAATTCGTTTACCTCACATAGCTGTTTTATTGTCTTTTGGGAGAGAGACATCACTAGTGAACATCATGAGACTCCGGTCCATATTACCATCATTGATCACATCCGCTATTTACTTTTCGCTATTATTTACTATTGCAATTATATCTATCACTACTATCACTTGCGTTTAACCTTTATGAACTACAAGGCCGGAGGGATTGACAACCTCTCTGTACTCGTTGGGAGCAAAGTTATTTGTATCTGTGTGCAGGTCCACGTTGATTGCTAATATCTGGCGCCGTAGCAGTTGACACCTTCTTGTTGAACCTAGGAGTCTTTGGGGATTCGATCCTTGGTATCTATGCCAAGGGAAAAACTTCCGCAACACTACATCTCACACCTTCCACTTGGGGTAACCAACGAGGGGCGAGAAGCCTAGCAAGAGTTTTTTTGGCGCCGTTGCCGGGGACTCCACTCTTCAAGATAGGGGAGTTGCACGCTATCTTTTACCTTTGCTTTTAGTCTTGTTAGTTTACCTTTCAGTTTTTGCTTTAGTACCCTTTTTATCGAAAATCACAAAAATAGTTATCTCGTTCTTTAGTTGTCATTATGTCGGGTCCTTTTGTCTTTGACAAGGCAGAAGTTCTCACCTTTAAACAAAGAGGTGGAGAAAGTTTGAAAGATGCTTGGTATAGAATTAATGATTCACAAAAAAGAGCCACCAAGAAGCAACCTACTACTATCCTGCTTAGAAATTTTTATGTTGGAATTACTTCTTGGAATAGGTTTATTCTAGATACTGCTATCAATGGGAATTTCCTAGAGGCCCCAGTTTGGGAGTCCCTTAGTATAATTGAAAATCTTGTTGGGAATCTCCGTGTTGTTAGCATTCGAGAGGACATCACCCTAGCTCACATTATGAAAAAACTTGAAAAGATAGAGCTAGAGATGCCAAGCATTAATAAGATAAATGAGTTGGATCGTAAGATCCAAGGGAATTTGAATAGACTTGATAGCTCCATGCATAAAATTTTCAAAATTTTGGAGACCGTCAAATTCCATGACTTGGACTCTTCTAGGATAGACAAGATTGAGGATATCTTTGATACTCTAGGAACCAACTTCTCCTCAATCAAAACCAAAAAGGTAGAAACTCCGGCAAAGAAGGCGCCTAAGTTCGTTCACGTTCCAAAGGCTCCCCGCTCTAAAAGTAATCCACTTATTCCCAAAGGGGTTGAAACTGTAAAGACTTTGGAAGAAACACCTGTCTTTGATGAATTTATAAATGAATCTTCCCTTGACTTTTATCCTTTTGGTCTTCTACCTAGAAGTATCTCTATGAGGCCTTTATTTGAAAGTCCTCTTAAGACTAGTTGTATTATTGAAGAGCTTTTTGATGATCTTGATGATGGTTCAATTGATACAGCTTGATCTATATGCATTATGCCTAGCTTAAAGGCATAAAAGAAAGCGCTTTTGGGAGGCAGCCCACATGAATAAATTTTTATTTTGCTTTTGTTGTGTCTTGATGTTGTTTACTACTGTAGCATCATCATTGTATCTTTGCTTTTCAATTTTGTGCCAAGTGTAGCCTCTGATTGCTAGAAAGTTCAAAAGTTGTGAGGTGCTGTCCAGAAAACATATTCTGTCCTTGGATAGAAAAATTCGTATAAAATCACCAGATCATCTTTTTGGTCTGAATTTTTTCAACAGCGTGCTCTATATAATTTAATTTCGTGCGTCTGTTCTGAGTTTTGTGATTAGAGTTGCATAAGTGCCCCGAACAAATCAATTAATACCTGCTGTTCTGTTTTTCACAGATTCTGTCCTGTTTTGCCTTTCCTTCATTTTGCAAACCAAGAGCTTGCTTTTTCTTTGCAAAAACCTTTTGGCAATCTTGAGAAACAGTAGACCTTCAAGAATATCTTTATTTCCAGCAAGGTATAATTATTTTATTATGGGTACTAACCTCGCTAATCAGATTATGATGAGTTATGTATGAAGGGAGTTTTCAAGTGTGCGAGGGAAGATGATAAAAAGATTCAGGAATGTCAAGCGCTCAAGCTTGGGGATGCCCCCGTGCACCCCCAAGAAATATTCAAGGAGACTCAAGCGTCTAAGCTTGGGGATGCCCCCGTGCATCCCCTTCTCCATCAACATTATCAGTTCGTCTTTCGTTCCACTATATTTTAATCACTTCATGTGTTATGTGCTATGCTTGGAGCGTCTTGCTTTTAGTTTTCTTTAGTTTTTCATAACGAGTCGGAACTCAGCTTTCTTTATGTGGGAGAGAAACACGCTCCACTTCTACCTAGAACATAACATAGAATTTTCATGTCTATCCTTGCTGTGTGTGTTCTTTGTCTTTTAATAGCTACTATCATGTTCAGCTCTTAGCTTTCATGCTTATCTTTTCAAAGAGCTTTTGTTTAGTTGGTTGCTTGAACTCTCTTTAATTACCATGCTCACCTTATTAAGAGAGTTTGCTTCCGTTGCATTGGTTGATATGTCTATGATAAAGATGCTACGTGCATGATGGCGCTTAGTAGTTCATGTTTTCTTATGGTTAGTCTCAAATAGCTGGAGGGTTCCCAATGTGTTATTGGAGTACCAACATGATTTGTTTGCCTATGATGTGGTATGGTTTAGCAATATCTTCCTTCGAGAATTTATTTTGATTGACTTGGTGTATGCTCACGCATATTTAAGACTGTAAAGAAAGTCTATCAAGCCTTGATGATCTTTTGTTTTTGAGTAGCGATATAACTACCATGCCTGATTCAATGTTGCTTTGTCGCTCTGCATGATTATGACCGTCACTGATCTCTTAGTTGTTCGCTCCCAGTCTTTTGCTAACCTTCGCCTGTACTAAGCGGACTGACTGCTTGTGCATCCACATCCTTTAATCCAGTTATGCCATATGAGTCCACCATATCTTCCAACATGGTATTTACCTGCCATTCCTAACGGAGACTTGCATGTGCCATCTCGAAATTATTCAAAGAAAAAGCATTCTTATTTTGTGCCTCTGTAGTAAGTTCATGAGGAAGTAGTGGTTAATTCATGACCTTTTTAAGTTGGACAAGCTTCACCCCGGGATTGCATGTATAATGTGCAAACCCACAATATGAGAAGGAACTGGCATTGAGTGCGCCCGGCTCAAAAAGATAATATAACAAACAAACCCTCCTTCACGCTTTGTTCATGAGAAATCAGAAAACTTTGGCAGTGACAAACAAAGGAGATTAAGAGGATGTGATCGTCCTCATTCGGGAGCCGTTCCTCGAAACTTGTCCATCTCGAAAAGTGATTGAGTTGTCTGCTAGCATTCGTTGACGAAACATGCATGATCTAAAATAAATTATTACCTCTGTTTTAAAGCCAAGAGCTCTGGTACATGTTTTGTCTTTGTTTCCGACTACGGGTTTTCAACCTTGCCAACAAAAGCCACGGTTCGAGAGTCTCCACCTTCTTTTAAAAGCACCAACTACTGAGAGCATGATTGTCATTCTGAGTGTAATGTGCATTGTCCCGAAGTAGCATTGTCTTTTGCATGATTGTGATATCGTTTATTCTGAAATCATTGTATCTAGTCATCACTTAAACCTTGGAGGTGCCCTTGCATTTATGTTTTGCTTCACTAAAGGGGGCAAGCTAGATATCACTTTATCATATTTGCACATCATGTTCATTGCAAATCTATTTGATGTTTCAGTATCATATTGTAAAACTTTCAGTCCTTTGTGATTTTCTCATGAGGCAACTTAATTACTATAGATCCATTGTCTCAGTAAGCTTTTGTCATATGACTATGAAAAAGTCCTATATGGTTAATAGCATGTCACCACAGAAATTATCCTTGTTATCATTTACCTACTCGAGGACGAGCAGGAATTAAGCTTGGGGATGTTGATACGTCCAAAACGTATCTATAATTTCTTCTTGCTCCATGCCTCTTTTGGGTGATATTGCTATGATATTTATAAACTTCCATACACTTTTGATCATATTTGGACTAACCTATTAACTCAGTGCACCCCAGTGCCAGTTTCTGTTTTCGGCTGTTTTTGTATTTCAGGTTTTCACATTACGAGAACTGCCACGAAAAATCCAGAAAAATTATATAAAAAATCAGCGTTCCAGAAACTACCGTGCGTCCGAAGGACAGCCGGGGGGGGGGGGCACCAGGGCTCCAGGCGCCCTGGCGGCGTGCCCCTCCCCCTGGGCCGCGCCGGGGGGGCGCCTGGGCCCCCCGAGGCTCCTCCGATGCCCCCCTTTGGCATATATTTAAAGCGTCTCCCGAAACCCTTGAGGGAGGAACTCTTTTTCGCGATCTCATCTCTGTTCCGCCGCCGCCGCCGCTTCCAAGATCGAGAGCACCAGGAGAACTCTTCCCGGCACCCTGCCAGAGGGGAGGATCACCACCGGGAGCCTCTCCACCACCATGGACGCCTCCCGGATGAGTTGTGAGTAGTCTCCCTTGGACCATGAGTCCATGACCAGTAGCTATGTGATGTTATCCTCCCGTTCTTGTGCTTCACTAATTAGTCCTCGTGAGCTGCCCTACATGATCGAGGCACATATGTAATCCTTATGCTGTTGCTATGATGAGTTTGCTGGGATCCGATGGATTATGAGATTATGCTCAGATTGTGCTTGAGTAATATACTTGATATACCTCTTTTATATTTATGTTCGTAAGTAATTCTTGCATGTTCTCCGTTGTTATTTATTGCTTTGGCCAAGTAATACGTAGTGACTCCAAGTGGGAACGTTATGCTTGATTGTGGGTTCATGCCCCTCGATGACTAGTTTGAGTGACAGAAACATGAGTCTAGGGGATGTGCTGTTGCCACAAGGGGGAAAACAACGGTGCTTGTGCCCGCGGGTGCAAGGATTGTTTACTTTACGCAAAGTTCTTTTAATGCAGTTGTCTGTTGCATTGAGTTTACACTATGGGTGGGACTCGCAACTTAATACCAGCGAGATGTACTGGATAGATATCTCAAGGTGGATGATTAGTAGTAGATATTGATGGATTTCGGTCTACTTACTTTGGCGTACCGCCCATGCTTTGAACCTCAACCTTTCTTGCAATGTAGTCAGCATTGGTTTGCGCACATGGTCCTGTCAATTGCCCAGCTGTAATTCGTTTACCTCACATAGCTGTTTTATCGTCTTTTGGGAGAGAGACATCACTAGTGAACATCATGAGACTCCGGTCCATATTACCATCATTGATCACATCCGCTATTTACTTTTCGCAATTATTTACTATTGCAATTATATCTATCACTACTATCACTTGCGTTTAATCCTTTGTGAACTACAAGGCCGGAGGGATTGACAACCTCTCTGTACTCGTTGGGAGCAAAGTTATTTGTATCTGTGTGCAGGTCCACGTTGATTGCTAATATCTGGCGCCGTAGCAGTTGACACCTTCTTGTTGAACCTAGGAGTCTCTGGGGATTCGATCCTTGGTATCTTTGCCAAGGGAAAAACTTCCGCAACACTACATCTCACACCTTCCACTTGGGGTAACCAACGAGGGGCGAGAAGCCTAGCACAATCCTACTAGGAATAGGATTGCAATCCTATTCCTAGTAGGAACTACCAAAAGGGAGAAGGGGGAAAGGAAGGAGAGGGAGAAGGAGAAGGGAAGGGGCGCCGCCCCCCCTCCCTCCTTGTCCAATTCGGACCAAGGGGTGGGGGGCGCGCGTCCCAGCCCAGGCCCTCCTTCCCTCTTTCTCCTACGGCCCATTAAGGCCCATAGCTTCCCCAGGGGTTCCGGTAACCCCGCCGGTACTCCGGTAAATTCCGAAACTTTACGGAACACTTCAGTTGTCCGAATATAGTCGTCCAATATATCAATCTTTACGTATCGGACATTCCGAGACTCCTCGTCATGTCCGTGATCTCATCCAGGAGTCCGAACTACCTTCGGTACATCAAAACTCATAAGCTCATAATACCGATCGTCATCAAACGTTAAGCGTGCGGACCCTATGGGTTTGAGAACTATGTGGACATGACCGAGACTCATCTTCGGTCAATAACCAATAGCGGAATCTGGATGCTCATTTGGCTCCTACATATTCTACGAAGATCTTTATCGGTCAAACCGCATAACAACATACGTTGTTCCTTTTGTCATCGGTATGTTACTTGCCCGAGATTCGATCGTCGGTATCTCTATACCTAGTTCAATCTCGTTACCGACAAGTCTCTTTACTCGTTCCGTAATACATCATCTCGTGACTAACTCATTAGTCTTTTGCTTGCAAGGCTTATTATGATGTGCATTACCGAGAGGGCCCAGAGATACCTCTCCGACACTCGGAGTGACAAATCCTAGTCTTGATCTATGCCAACACCACGAACACTTTCAGAGACACCTGTAGAGCATATTTATGATCACCCAGTTACGTTGTGATGTTTGATAGCACACGAGGTGTTCCTACGGTATTCGGGAGTTGCATAATCTCATAGTCATAGGAACATGTATAAGTCATGAAGAAAGCAATAGCAGTAAAACTAAACGATCATAGTGCTAAGCTAACGGATGGGTCTAGTCCATCACATCATTCTCCTAATGATGTGATATCGTTGATCAAATGACAACTCATGTCTATGGCTAGGAAACATAACCATCTTTGATCAATGAGCGAGTCTAGTAGAGGCATACTAGGGACACTCTGTTTTGTCTATGTATTCACACATGTACTAAGTTTCCGGTTAATACAATTCTAGCATGAATAATAAACATTTATCATGATATAAGGAAATAAATAATAACTTTATTATTGCCTCTAGGGCATATTTCCTTCAGTCTCCCACTTGCACTAGAGTCAATAATCTAGTTCACATCTCCATGTGTTTTAATACCGATAGTTTAAATCGTTATGTGAATAACACCCATAGTTCACATCGCCATGTGACCAATACCCAAAGGGTTTACTAGAGTCAATAATCTAGTTCACATCGCTATGTGATTAACACCCAAGAGTAGTAAGGTGTGATCATGTTTTGCTTGTGAGAGAAGTTTAGTCAACGGGTCTGACACATTCAGATCCGTATGTATTTCGCAAATTTCTATGTCTAAAATGCTCTGCATGGAGCTACTCTAGCTAATTGCTCCCACTTCCAATATGCATCCAGATTGATACTTAGAGTCATCTGGATTAGTGTAAAGCTTGCATCGGTGTAACTCTTTACGATGAACTCTTTATCACCTCCATAATCGAGAAAACATTTCCTTAGTTATCCAGTAACTAAGGATAATTTTGACCGCTGTCCAGTGATCTACTCCTGGATCACTTTTGTACCTCCTTGCCAAACTCATGGTAAGGTACACAACAGGTTTGGTACACAGCATGGCATACTTTATAGAACCTATGGCTGAGGCATAGGGAATGACTTTCATTCTTTCTCTATCTTTTGCCGAGGTCGGGCTTTGAGTCTTACTCAACTTCATACATTACAACTCAGGCAAGAACTCCTTCTCTGACTGATCCATTTTGAACTACTTCAAAAAATTTGTCAAGGTATGTACTCATTGAAAAAACTTATCAAGCATCTTGATCTATCTATAGATCGTGATGCTCAATATGTAAGCAGCTTCACCGAGGTCTTTCTTTGAAAATCTCCTTTCAAACACTCCTTCATGCTTTCCAGAAAATTCTACATCATTTCCGATCGACAATATGTCATTCACATATACTTATCAGAAAGGTTGTAGTGCTCCCACTCACTTTCTTGTAAATACAGGCTTCACCGCAAGTCTGTATAAAACTATATGCTTTGATCAACTTATCAAAGCGTGTATTCCAACTCCGAGATGCTTGCACCAGTCCATAGATGGATCGCTGGAGCTTGCACAATTTGCTAGCACCTTTAGGATTGACAAAACCTTCTGGTTGCATCATATACAACTCTTATTTAATAAATCCATTAAAGAACATAGTTTCGTTATCCATTTGCCAAATTTCATAAAATGTGGCAATTGCTAACGTGATTCGGACAGACATAAGCATCGCTACGGGTGAGAAAATCTCATCGTAGTCAACACCTTGAACTTGTCGAAAACCTTTCGCAACAAGTCGAGCTTTGTAGACAGTAACATTACCATCGGCGTCAGTCATCCTCTTAAAGATCCATTTATTTTCAATGGCTTGCCGATCATCGGGAAAGTCAACCAAAGTCCACACTTTGTTCTCATACATGAATCCCATCTCAGATTTCATGGCCTCAAGCCATTTTGCGGAATCTGGGCTCATCATCGCTTCCTCATAGTTCGTAGGTTCATCATGGTCTAGTAACATGACTTCCAGAATAGGGTTACCATACCACTCTGGTGCGGAATGTACTCTGGTTGACCTACGAGGTTCAACAGTAACTTGATCTGAAGTTTCATGATCATCATCATTAGCTTCCTCACTAATTGGTGTAGGAATCACTAGAACTAGTTTCTGTGATGTACTACTATCCAATTCGGGAGAAGGTACAATTACCTCATCAAGTTACACTTTCCTCCCACTCACTTCTTTCGAGAGAAACTCCTTCTCTAGAAAGGATCCATTATTAGCAACGAATATCCTGCCTTCGGATCTGTGATAGAAGGTGTACCCAACAGTTTCCTTTGGGTATCCTATGAAGACACATTTCTCCGACTTGGGTTCGAGCTTATCAGGTTAAAGCTGTTTCACATAAGCATCGCAGCCCCAACTTTAAGAAACGACAACTTTGGTTTCTTGCCAAACCACAATTCATAAGGCATCGTCTCAACGGATTTAGATGGTGCCCTATTTAACGTGAATGCAGCTGTCTTTAATGCATAACCAAAACTATAGTGGTAAATCGGTAAGAGACATCATAGATCGCACCATATCTAATAAAGTACGGTTACGACGATCGCACACACCATTACGTTGTGGTGTTCCGGGCGGCGTGAGTTTTGAAACTATTCCACATTGTTTCAAATGAAGACCAAACTCGTAACTCAAATATTCACCTCCACGATCAGATCGTAGAAATTTATTTTCTTGTTACGATGATTCTCTACTTCACTCTGAAATTCTTTGAACTTTTCAAATGTTTCAGACTTGTGCTTCATCAAGTAGATATACCCATATATGCTCAAATCATCAGTGAAGGTCAGAAAATAACGATACTCGCCACGAACTTCAACACTCATCGGTCCACATACATCAGTATGTATGATTTCCAACAAATCTGTTGCTCGCTCCATTGTTTCGGAGAACGGAGTTTTAGTCATCTTGCCCATGAGGCATGGTTCGCAAGCACCAAGTGATTCATAATCAAGTGATTCCAAAAGTCCATCACTATGGAGTTTCTTCATGCGCTTTACACCAATATGACCTAAATGGCAGTGCCACAAATAAGTTGCACTATCATTATTAACCTTGCATCTTTTGGCTTCAATATTATGAATATGTGTATCACTACGATCGAGATCCAACAAACTATTTTCATTGGGTGTATGACCATCGAAGGCTGTATTCATGTAAACAGAATAACAATTATTCTATGACTTTAAATGAATAACCGTATTGCTACAAACATGATCAAATCATATTCATGATTAACGCAAATGCCAAATAACATTTATTTAGGTTCTACACTAATCCTGAAAGTATAGGGAGTGTGTGATGATGATCATATCAATCTTGGAACCACTTCCAACACACATCGTCACTTCACCTTTAACTAGTCTCTGTTCATTCTGCAACTCTTGTTTCATGTTACTAATTTTAGCAACTGAACTGGTATCAAATACCCAGGGGTTGCTATGAACACTAGTAAAGTACACATCAATAATCTGTATATCAAATATACCTTTATTCACTTTGCCATCCTTCTTATCCACCAAGTATCTAGGGCAGTTCCACTTCCAGTGACCATTTCCTTTGCAGTAGAAGCACTTAGTTTCAGGCTTGAGTTTAGCTTTGGGTTTCTTCACGGGAGTGACAACTTGCTTGTCATTCTTCTTGAAGTTCTCCTTCTATCCCTTTGCCCTTTACTTGAAACAAGTGGTCTTGTTAACCATCAACACTTGATGCTCTTTCTTGATTTCTACCTTCGCCGATTTCAGTATCGCGAACAGCTCGGGAATTACTTTTGTCATCCCTTGCATATTATAGTTCATCACGAAGTTCTACTAACTTGGTGATAGTGTCTAGAGAACTTTGTCAATTACTATCTTATCTAGAAGATTAACTCCCACTTGATTCAAGCAATTGTAGTACCCAGACAATCTGAGCACATGCTCACTGGTTGAGCTATTCTTCTCCATCTTGTAGGCAATGTACTGTTAGAGGTCTTATACCTCTCGACACGGGCATGAGTATGAAATACTAATTTCAACTCTTGGAACATCTCATATGCTCCGTGACGTTCAAAAAGTTTTTGAAGTCCCGGTTATAAGCCGTAAAGCATGGCGCACTAAACTATCAAGTAGTCATCATACCGAGCTTGTCAAACGTTCATAACGTCTGCATCTGCTCCTGCAATAGGTTCGTCACCTAGCGGTGCATCAAGGACATAATACTTCTGTGCAGCAATGAGTATAATCCTCAGATCACGGACCTAGTCCGCATCATCGCTACTAACATCTTTCAACTTATATTTCTCTAGGAACATATAAAATAAACGGGGAGCTACATCGCGAGCTATTGATCTACAACACAGATATGCTAATACTACCAGGACTAAGTTCATGATAAATTAAAGTTCAGTTAATCATATTACTAAAGAACTCCCACTTAGATAGACATCCCTCCGGTCATCTAAATGATCACGTGATCCAAATCAACTAAATCATGTCCGATCATCACGTGAGATGGAGTAGTTTCAATGGTGAACATCTTATGTTGATCATATCTACTATATGATTCACGCTCGACCTTTCGGTCTCGAGTGTTCCGAGGCCATATCTGCATATGCTAGGCTCGTCAAGTTTAACCCGAGTATTCTGCGTGTGCAAAACTGGCTTACACCCGTTGTATTTGAACGTAGAGCTTATCACACCCGATCATCACGTGGTGTCTCAGCACGAAGAACTTTCGCAACGGTGCATACTCAGGGAGAACACTTGTACCTTGAAATTTTGTAAGGGATCATCTTATAATGCTACCGTCGTACTAAGCAAAATAAGAAGCATAATAAGATAAACATCACATGCAATCAAAATATGTGACATGATATGGCCATCATCATCTTGTGCTTTTGATCTCCATCTCCAAAGCAGCATCATGATCACCTTTGTCACCGGCGCGACACCTTGATCTCCATCGTAGCATCGTTGTCGTCTCGCCAACTATTGCTTCTACGACTATCGCTACCGCTTAGTGATAAAGTAAAGCAATTACATGGCGATTGCATTTCATACAATAAAGCGACAAACATATGGCTCCTGCCAGTTGCCGATAACTTTACAAAACATGATCATCTCATACAAAACCGTATAACTCATCATGTCTTGACCATATCACATCACAACGAGCCCTGCAAAAACAAGTTAGACGTCCTCTACTTTGTTGTTGCAAGTTTTACGTGGCTGCTACGGGCTTAGCAAGAACCGTTCTTACCTACGCATACAAAAACCACAACGATGTTTCGTCAAGTATGTGCTGTTTTAACCTTCACAAGGACCGGGCGTAGCCACACTTGATTCAGCTAAAGTGAGAGAGACAGACACCCGCCAGTCACCTTTAAGCAACGAGTGCTCATAACGGTGAAACCAGTCTCGCGTAAGCGTACGCGTAATGTCGGTCCGGGCCGCTTCATCTCACAATACCGCCGAAGCAAAATATGACATGCTGGTAAGCAGTATGACTAGTATCGCCCACAACTCATTGTGTTCTACTCATGCATATCATCTACGCATAGACCTGGCTCATGATGCCACTATTGGGGAACGTAGTATTTTAAAATTTTCCTACGATCACGCAAGATCTATCTACTAGATGCATAGCAACGAGAGGGGAGAGTGTGTCTACGTACCCTCGTAGACCGGGAGCGGAAGCGTCAAGTGACGCGGTTGATGTAGTCGAACTTCTTCGCGATCCAACTGATCAAGCACTGAACGTACGGCACCTCCGCGTTCAGCACACGTTCAGCTTGATGACGTCCCACGAGCTCTTGATCCAGTTGAGCTTCACGGGAGAGTTTCGTCAGCACGACGGCATGGTGATGGATATGATGTATCTACCGGCGCAGGGCTTCGCCTAAGCACTGCAACAGTATGACCGAGGTGTGTTTCTGTGGAGGGGGGCACATCACACGGCTAAAACAATTAAACTTGTGTGTCTTTGGGTGCCCCCTGCCCCCGTATATAAAGGAGCAAGGGGGGAGGCCGGCCGGCCCCTTGTGGCGCGCCTAGGAGGTGCAATCCTACTAGGAATAGGATTGCAATCCTATTCCTAGTAGGAACTACCAAAAGGGAGAAGGGGGAAAGGAAGGAGAGGGAGAAGGAGAAGGAAAGGGGCGCCGGCCCCACCTCCCTCCTTGTCCAATTCGAACCAAGCGGTGGGGGGCATGCGGCCCAGCCCTGGCCCTCCTTCCCTCTTTCTCCTACGGCCCATTAAGGCCCATAGCTTCCCCAGGGGTTCCGGTAACCCCGCCGTTACTCTGGTAAATTCCGAAACTTTACGGAACACTTCCGTTGTCCGAATATAGTCGTCCAATATATCAATCTTTACGTCTCGGACATTCCGAGACTCCTCGTCATGTCCGTGATCTCATCCGGGAGTCCGAACTACCTTCGGTACATCAAAACTCATAAACTCATAATACCGATCGTCATCAAACGTTAAGCGTGCGGACCCTACGGGTTCGAGAACTATGTGGACATGACCGAGACTCATCTCCGGTCAATAACCAATAGCGGAACTTGGATGCTCATATTGGCTCCTACATATTCTACGAAGATCTTTATCGGTCAAACCGCATAACAACATACGTTGTTCCTTTTGTCATCGGTATGTTACTTGCCCGAGATTCGATCGTCGGTATCTCTATACCTAGTTCGATCTCGTTACCGACAAGTCTCTTTACTCGTTCCATAATACATCATCTCGTGACTAACTCATTAGTCTTTTGCTTGCAAGGCTTATTATGATGTGCATTACCGAGAGGGCACAGAGATACCTCTCCGACACTCGGAGTGACAAATCCTAGTCTTGATCTATGCCAACACCACGAACACTTTCAGAGACACCTGTAGAGCATATTTATGATCACCCAGTTACGTTGTGACGTTTGATAGCACACGAGGTGTTCCTACTGTATTCGGGAGTTGCATAATCTCATAGTCATAGGAACATGTATAAGTCATGAAGAAAGCAATAGTAGTAAAACTAAACGATCATAGTGCTAAGCTAACGGATGGGTCTTGTCCATCACATCATTCTCCTAATGATGTGATATCGTTGATCAAATGACAACTCATGTCTATGGCTAGGAAACATAACCATCTTTGATCAATGAGCGAGTCTAGTAGAGGCATACTAGGGACACTCTGTTTTGTCTATGTATTCACACATGTACTAAGTTTCCGGTTAATACAATTCTAGCATGAATAATAAACATTTATCATGATATAAGGAAATAAATAATAACTTTATTATTGCCTCTAGGGCATATTTCCTTCAGTCTCCCACTTGCACTAGAGTCAATAATCTAGTTCACATCTCCATGTGTTTTAATACCGATAGTTTTAATACCTCTCCGACACTCAGAGTGACAAATCCTAGTCTTGATCTATGCCAACACCACGAACACTTTCAGAGACACCTATAGAGCATCTTTATGATCACCCAGTTACGTTGTGACGTTTGATAGCACACGAGGTGTTCCTACGGTATTCGGGAGTTGCATAATCTCATAGTCATAGGAACATGTATAAGTCATGAAGAAAGTAATAGCAGTAAAACTAAACGATCGTAGTGCTAAGCTAACGGACGGGTCTAGTCCATCACATCATTCTCCTAATGATGTGATATCGTTGATCAAATGACAACTCATGTCTATGGCTAGGAAACATAACCATCTTTGAGCAATGAGCGAGTCTAGTAGAGGCATACTAGGGACACTCTGTTTTGTCTATGTATTCACACATGTACTAAGTTTCCGGTTAATACAATTCTAGCATGAATAATAAACATTTATCATGATATAAGGAAATAAATAATAACTTTATTGTTGCCTCTAGGGCATATTTCCTTCACAAGTCACCTCCAAGCATCATGTGCATGACGACGACGAACAACATCTACCAAGAGCTCAAGCACGACAACAACACCATCATCATGAAGATGCTCGACAAGCGCATATCTACAAGTCCGAACAAGCTCCAATTCACGCCAAGGCCAAGCTTCAAGAGCAAGAGAGAAGACCACGAGACAACCACCACCATGAAGGAGCTATGGCTACAACCACCACTTCGACATCTTCTCCAAGTGCTATCAAGGCATCTTCGCCTTCGGACGTACGGCATCTTCGCCTACTTCCCATGAGTTTGCCTACATCGACGTGTTCATCATCAAGGCGATCATCTACGAGCGACGGCAACAAGACGGTCGAGCATGGGCCTTTCCCTTCGACCAAGGCGACGAGCATGAACCTCTTCGACACCATGAAGACGGCGCCCATATTGGACTCCTACTCCGGGTCAAGCTACGCGAGCGAGCATGAGACCTTCTCTTTGACCTCGGAGGAGCGTGATGGTTTGCCACACCCTACGGCATTCATCTTTGGAGGCGTTACGGATGAGGAAGTTGATCATGGAGACTATTGCACCTACACCTCCTTGACATCCACATATGACGAGATGCCCCAATTCCCATGTGAGGAGAGCCACCACCACATGAGTGATACGAGTGACTCCACCATATGTGACCTTGAGAGCATTTCCCTTGAGAGTATGAGTGTGCCCACCACTAGCCCCACACATGAGAGCATGCCACTTCTCGTATGTGAGGTTGAGAGCCATTTGAGTGACTCCACCAACCATACGAGTGAGAACATCCACGAGGGAGTGAGTGAGCCACAACACTTAGTGAGTGAGGTAGTTGATAGGGCATGTGAGGCCACTATGATTTCTAACGACTTAACCTCTACTCCGAGTGTGTTTTCTTTGGTGCTAAGTCTCCTACATGACGACACTCCTACCCTCAACGAGTCCATCCCTCCAATGGGAAACCCGATGGCCATGATGGAAGAAGATGCACCACCCACATGGTTCCATCAAGATGATCATGACCGCTACTTGGTCTTCAATGCCTCACCTACAACACATGACCGGAGCTCTAAAGGTAACATAGGTGATGGTGCTTCTCTCGTCCCACTAGTGGACTATCTTGAGAATGATTGCTTGCATGATGTCGACACACCTATCACCATGCATCATGCTAGTGCAACTTCTTCATGTCATGACTTACCCATTTATGATGAATATGATGATGAGCATGTTGAGTTGCCTAGTTGTGATGCTATGCTCCATAGGATATCATGTGAAAATTCTTTTGGTCACATCATGTTCGACAACCCATTAAACTTGTCATATGCTATGAGTGAGATATCACATATTGTATCATTTCAATCTCAACATAGTACCTATGCATGCCCCATTAAAGTAAATCCTATTTGCACTTGTGGCATAGATGACAAGATGATGGTCATTGGCTTGTGTTTCTCTTGCGATGATATTGCCATGCTTCCTTTACATGATTTGCGCAATTCATGAACTATGTCATGCCACGATCACATTGTTCCGGATATGCATTGTTTTGGATGTTATCAATATTCTCCATGTGACGTTTCCATTGATGCTCATGAGGAGACCCCCATAGTTTCCTCATACATACTAGGAGATCTTGATGCATTCCATACCTTGCATGATTACCATGATTGTGTGCACCATATGCATTCCATGAATAACAATGCTCTACATATTTCTTGTGATGCATTACACAATTCGAGTCTCCATTTTGCTATACATAACAACAAACCTCTCATGATGCATGACATGTTTCTATATCACGCATCTCATTTATTTGAGCATTGGCTATTTTGTGCTACCCAACACATGCACGTGCGCATCATGATGGATGATGTGTACATATACCACGCACACACGATTTTTCCTTTGTCTTTGTTTTGTGTAGGTACTCACCAACATTTGTCAACCTCACAATCCTATGAGTTGACAAAACGAGCTCTTGAGAGCAACAACGATTTGGGATCCCGTGGATTGTCCTTACCACCGTTCTCTTCGCGCAACCACTACGCGCATCTCTTTTACTTGGCTCTCACACGGCTATGGGTTATTTACCACTTGTCACCTTATGCCCATACTATCGTGTTCACTTTGCATGTTATGCCTCTTGCTATGACTTTGCCATGCAATTGTGACCCTTGCTTGCATTTACTCATGATTCACCATTATGATACTCCTATGTGTATTTGCATGCTTGGTGGAGATACTAGTAGCGATTGCCATGATTTCTTTGTGCCTCATGCTATTGTTGATTCTTCTGTTGGGAGAGTCTTGATATCCCATTGCTATTTCCATATGGCCTCTCATCAACACATTGATACTATTTTGCTCATATCTTGCTTTCATACTTGTACTATGCCATGTGCATTATTCATGCCTACTATTTGCACACATGCCATGATTGCCATGGTTACCTCTAGTATGTTGCATCTTCGCACTACTAGCTTGTTTGACTTGATCGCTATGATTGCTTGCTATGTTGCATCACCCATGTTCCACTCTTACTCGCTTTCTTGGGTTGATGACATATATGTTCATACATTTCACATGATTTACATCGATCATTGTCACTTGTCTCCAATAGTTGCATCTCTCATATTCACTTATAGTGAGTGCAACCGTGCTATGCTTGTTGATCTCGGAGACTTTGACACCCTTCTTGTGACGCATACTTGCTTGATTGAGCCTATTGTATTTTGTTGTTATCGCATCATATGCTTACATACCATGCCACTTTCCCATGTACTTTCTTATGATAACAATGATGCAAGCACTTGTTGGGTTTTTTCCCGCACAAATGCTAGGTTTTGCATTATGGCTAACCTCATTTGTTTTTCCGAGTGTTTGTCATGTTCTTTAATTTTGAAGGATTCACAAGGCGGTACCATCACGAGGCATCTTGGGCATGTGAAGGCATACACGTTGCGCGACACAAACACCTTCGAGAACATACATAAGGTGAATTCCTTCTTTGTGAGCCATCCTCACATATGCATATTGGATGGGCCATACTTTCATTGTTGTTTCCTTCTTTTTGTCTACATGATACATCTACGGGATGGAGGACCAACATTGAAGATGGACCCTATGGATACACTTCCGGTCTACCACTCTTGCCACGACATTGAGCATTGGTATATCAACACTCCTTTGGCTCATTGCACCAAAACCTCCATATTTGTTGATTGTGTGCCCACATGCCATGCTCCATGGACATATCATACCCATGACAAATTTGCATCTTATGCATGGATTGACTCCCATTATGATTGCCTTGTTGCATCTTGTATCCCCATGTCATCCATGATATATGAGCTTGTGCATTTCCTTAGCAAATTTGTTGTGATCTTTCTTGACGGCATATTCATACATCATGATCATATTGCCTAACATCAATTGCATGATCTCATAGTCATATTGAGCACCCATTGCCATGTTCATGCTCTTGATAAACCATCACACTATGACATCATTTTGCACAATGGTAGCAATTGTAGCTTTATGCACCATGCCAATTACCCTACCTTTGTGTGCACAACAAATGAATTTGCTCCCATGTATGCTTTACATATCATTCTATATCATCTTGCTAAGCTTCATGTACCTTGTCACACAGACTCATTCTTACATGATGAACACTTTGTATGCGCTAACCATTGTATTTCCAAGTGTACTTTGAGTTTTCTCCTTTTGCATGTCCCACCTAACAGAGACACCTTGGAGCACTTGGATTGCGCCATGCCTTCAACTTCGTCCAACCACAAGTCTGTTCACGACAACCGTTTCCATGGTGATGAGCTTTTTGATCCGAGGTCGCTTCCCAAGGGGGGGGGGGAGATGATGCAGAGCATCCTATGGTCATCCCCATATACACTACGACTACTCCCCAAGCCCCAAGAGGACATACGATGAGACCTCAAGCATACGCCAATGGACACAAGGTGAACTCGCTCATCTCCGAACCTTCACTTTCCACATGTGAGACATGGCTACTACCTCAAACATATGTGCTATGCATGACCAGGAACCAAGAGGAAGACCATGGAGCAGCTAAGCAGCAAGTACGGTCAAAGGAGAGAAGCATACATGAAGACGGAGAAGAATAAGGGCAAGACAGAAGATGCCCGGATGATCCGGACCCCGACCCGGATGATCCGAGAAATGCACCCGAAGGCACCCGAAGTAACCTCACCAAGCCGGACGATCCGGACGGTTGCCCGGATCATCCGGACCCTTGACACTCGGATCATTCGGGCCACCATCCGGATCATCCGGACCCTGCGTGTGCGCATAACTTGGGCTGAGCCCGTGTACCCCTTCGCCCCTCACTTACACTTTCGTGGCTTAGACAATAAATAGACCCCCTCCTCCTTCATTTGAGGGTTAGCTTAGGTTTAGCTCATTTGCGACAGAGCTTTGCTCATCCACTAGTGGTTCATATGCTTGGGAGTGACTGCGGCGCCTCCACGGAGAAGATCCACACAAATTCAAGACCTCCTTCACGGAGAAGATCCCGCGGGATTCCCCAAGGCCTCCTCACGGAGAAGAACTAGTTACCCTTTTTATCATCCCTTGTTGATTATGGATCTTGTATCTCTTTGTGTTTCGAGGATCTAGCATATGTGTGACTTGTTCTTGTTGGCTTGAGTGTTTCTCTCGTGTTTCCCCTCGTGTTCTTCATGGGATCCCCTCCATTTCATGAAAGATCGGTCTAGAACGGGTTGACCCCGTATCACAAATTAGGGTTTGATAAGAGTCGAAATAGACAGCAAAACAAACATCCACCTGTTTGCGTTGCCACGTTGGGTCGTGGTTTTCATCCACACGGATGTAAACGGGCGCGAGCGGACCAAATTCGTTGTCCCGTTGGAGTTGCCCTCATTCGTTAAGAAGGTTTTAAAACCCCCTGTGAGATGGCTAGTACGAGCGCCGGCATGAGCAATAGCGCTCTTACCGCATCTATAGTCGGGCACCCTATATCCATCTCAAACGCCCGGGCAGGCCGTCCGGTCATTGACCGGTCATAAAAAAACTGACCCAACCGGACCTCTCAAACGGGCCTGAAACGCCGGGGCTGACCGACACCTCGCCATATCCATACCAAATGTAGAGCGGACATGAGATGGCCCAGGCACACCCTGGCGCGTCCGCCACATCATCCCGGCCCACTGCTGGCCCACCCTGACCGCAAAAAAAACCATCCGACACAAACCTAGATCACTCCACTCCACTCCGCTCCCCTCCCCGACGCCCCCATTTCCCTAATCGGCCAAATCCCTACCGCTGGCGAGCATGTCCCGCACCGGCAGCCACTCTGATGGTAGCTTCGAAGACGACGAGGAGCTGGCGCTTGATACGTCCAAAATGCATCACTATTTTATATCGTAATTCATCCTTATTCATTGATATATTTCACATTACGATGATGTTCTTATGTTGTTTTGGCCTATTTTACACAGTTTGCAACTTTCCGGTGCCGAAGCAGCAGACGCAGGATTCAGCGGTAAAAAGTGGACGCTGAGTTGCTGAAGAAGAATACCTCCAAATTACCTGAAAATCGACGGAGGGTATTTTCCAGAAGGATCACGAAGATACGCAAAAGAGCAACCAGAGGGGGGCCACAGGGTGCCCAGGCGGCCACCTGGCGCGGCCCCCACCCTGGCCGCGCCGGGAGGGCGCCTGGAGCCCCTGGCCCACTCCAGGATCCCCCCTCTGGCCAATATACTCCTCGTCATCCAGAAACCCTAAAAGGGGGAGAGTTTACGGAGTTCCGCCGCCGCTCCGTGGCGGAAACCTACAGAGAAGAAAAGCCATCTCCGGCGGGCAGATTCCGCTGGGGAGATCACCTCCCGGAAGGGGAGATCATCGCCATCGTCATCACCATCGTCACGGGCATCATCGAGATCATCATCAACATCATCCCCAACATCAGCACCATCTCCATCTTCATCCAATCTCATCTCACAATTGCAACTTGTGTTGTAATCCGTACTATCTATCCTCTCTACTCTATCGGTGTTGATTACTACTTTGTGGTGAACGCTATTGAGTTTTGTTGGAGAAATATCATTGTGTCCAAATTGTTTATCATCCATCTATCTCCACTGATCATGATCTCTTTTATGTCTTGTGAGTAGTTACTTTAGTTCTTGAGGACATGGGAGAAGTCTTGTTGTTAGTAGTCATATGATGTTGAAGTAATATGTGTTTTTTGATACTTAAGTTGTGTTGTTATTTTCCTAGTGGTGTTGTGTGAGTCGAACACTCAACACTTCGCCTTATTAAGGACCTAGGGGAATACATTGTGTACAAAGAATGCTTACGGTGGGTTGCCGGAGTGACAGAAACCTGAACCCCAGTTCGCACGCTTTTGCACAAGGGAACAATGGATCATCGATCGTATTGCTATGGTTAGGCTTTTGCCTTAAATACTATCTTGTATTTGCGGATGCTTGCAAGGTGTTTAATCATAAGAGTGCACTCATCTTAGTCTAGAGGGTGTACTGGCATAGATCCACCCACTCAACACTTATCAACACATCACATAGTACCGATACGGAATATGGCGAAAGCACATGACTACCTCTCCCGTGTGTCCTCAAGAACACTTTAGCCTTTATAAGTTCAGTTGCTAGGCCTCTCCTTTGCTCAGAAAGGATTGGGCCACTTGTTACTCGCCAGTGCCTTTTACTTTGCTCGCTTTTACTTTCCTGTTGCTTATATCAAGAAAACCCCTAAAAAGTTATCTTTCAGTGCTTGCAGTTATTCCTTGCTCAGAATCACTTATCAATACCTTCTGCTCCTCGTTGGGTTCGACACTCTTACTTATCGAAAACGCTGCAATAGATCCCTTACGGTTGTGGGTCATCAAGTACCGTTTTCTGGCGCCGTTGCCGAGGAGTGTAGCGCTATTGGTAAGTGAAGCTGGTAAGGAAGTTTTTTATATTTCTGTTTTTATTTTGCTGTTGCTGCTCTTTGTCCTTATGGACAACCTTGCTATTGGATCGTTGCTTGTGGGAAGACGCCCCGCATCTATGGTGGTTGCTCCTCCCCCTACTGAAATTGTGCCCTATAAAATACCAGCTGGTATTATCGATTATGTTTTGGCTAATCGTTATGCAGGAGACAGACATCCCGGTGAACACTTGCTATATCTGTCACAACTATGTTCATTATTTAAGCTTGCAGGTGTATCAATGGAGTTTGTCATGAGGAAATTGTTCTCCGTATCTCTTATAGATAAAGCTTCAGATTGGTATAAGCTTCTCGATAACTCACACTTGCTCGATTGGCAAGAGTTTATGTCTCTCTTTTATACCAAGTTTTATCCTCTTCATGAAATTCATCGAGACATGAACTATATCTATAACTTTAGGTCTCGTGATGGAGAAAGCATTGCTCAAGCTTGGGGGAGATTGAAGTCCCTAATGCTCAAATGTCCTATTCATGAGATCCCCAAGAAAATTATACTTATAAATTTTTATGCCAGGCTTTCTCGTCAGGATAAGGAGATGCTGGATGCCTCCTCTAGTGGGGTATTTCAGACAAAGAGCGTTGAAGAAAGGTGGGATCTCGTTGAAAGGATCCAGAGGAATACCGAAGATTGGGAAATCGATAAAGGTATTGAACCCGCTATAAATTATGAGCATGATTATATTGAGAGCTATGTGAAAACTGATTACTTCAATACCTTTTGCTCTAAGATTGGTCTTGATTCCCATCTAATGATTGATTTCCGTAAGGATTTTGCCTCTCACGTTGATTCTTTTAAAAAGAAGAGAGATCAGCATCATGAACCTTTCAAAGAGTTACCTGTTGATATTCATGTTGCTGACCCTATTTTGCCTGCAGTTATATATGAAAAGCCTCCTTTTCCCGAAAGGATAAGGGAGCACTCTCTTGTGACAGGCATAATAAATAAAAGTGAGAGAAGAATTGATGAGCCTGAGGACCAGATCAAGGTCGATCCTCAAGTTGCATTGGTTAAAGACCTTGTTTCTAATGATGTTTTGGATTCCAATGTAAATTTTTGTGCTGTTTCCACTAACCTTGTCACAGCCAAGAATAAAGGCCCAATTTCAGGTACTCCAGTAGTATCTGTTAAAATAGGAGGTCACAATTATTATGGGCTATGCGATTTGGGATCGAGTGCTAGTGCTATCCTCTATTCACTTTATCAAGAGATCATCGGTGAGATTTCACCTTGTGAACTTGAAGAAGTTGATGTTACCATTCATATTGCAAATAGAGCAACTATCTCTCCTATCGGAATTGTGAGAGACGTTGAAGTCCTATGTGGAAAGGTAAAATACCCTACCGACTTTCTAGTACTTGGTTCAGTGAGGGACAATTTTTGTCCTATTATTTTTGGTAGACCTTTTCTCAGAACTTGTGGAGCTATAATAGATTGCAAGAAAGGTAAAGTTTCTGTTGAATTCAATGGTAAGCCATATGAATTTAACTTTTCTAAGTTCTCTAAGCAGCCTCGTGGTACCGATTTACCTAGTGATGATAAAATTATTGAAAGTATTGCTTCTATTGCTATTCCCCCTAATGATCCTTTGCAGCAATATACGGAGGACCACGAGAATGATTTGCATATGCAGGAAAGAAATGAACTAGATGAAATATTCTTGAGACAACCTGCTATCCTGAAGCACAACCTTCCGGTTGAACCTTTGGGAATTTTATCAAAACCAAAAGAAGACCCGTTGTTCGATCTTAAACCTCTCCCCGATACGCTCAAGTATGCTTATTTAGATGAAAAGAAAGTATATCCTGCTATTATCAACTCTAACCTTTCAGTATATGAAGAAGAGCGACTATTGGAAGTACTTCGTAAACACCGAGGTGCAATTGGCTATACCCTTGATGACCTTAAGGGGATTAGTCCATCTATCTGTCAACATACTATCAACCTTGAGCCCGATGCTAAACCAGTTGTTGATCATCAACGACGGTTGAACCCGAAGATGATGGATGTTGTAAGAACTGAGATTCTCAAGCTTCTAGCCGCAGGTATTATCTACCCTATAGCTGATAGTAAGTGGGTAAGCCCGGTACATTGTGTTCCTAAGAAAGGAGGTACAACTGTGGTTCCTAATGATAAGAATGAACTAATACCTCAGAGAATTATTATTGGATATAGAATGTGTATTGATTACAGGAAGCCGAACAAGGCAACCAGGAAGGATCACTACCCGTTGCCATTCATCGACCAAATGCTTGAAAGGTTATCCAAAAATACCCACTTGTGTTACCTCGATGGTTATTCTGGCTTCACTCAAATTCATGTTAACACTGCTGATCAAGAGAAGACCACTTTTACTTGTCCCTATGGTACTTATGCTTACAGGCGTATGCCTTTTGGTTTATGTAATTCCCCTGCTACTTTTCAAAGGTGTGTGTCTGCTATCTTTCATGGTTTCTGTGAGGAGATTGTGGAAGTCTTCATGGACGATTTCTCCGTCTATGGAACTTCCTTTGACCATTGTCTCCACAACCTTAATAAAGTTTTGCAGAGATGTGAGGAGACAAATCTGGTACTCAATTGGGAGAAGTGCCACTTCATGGTTAACGAAGGAATTGTTCTTGGTCACAAGATTTCCGAAAGGGGAGTTGAGGTGGACAAGTCCAAGATCGAAGCAATTGAGAGGATGCCCTATCCAAGGGACATCAAAGGTATTCGCAGTTTTCTCGGTCATGCTGGTTTCTATAGAAGATTTATTAAAGACTTTTCTAAGACTTCGAGACCCCTCACTAATCTTCTCCAGAAGGACGTTCCTTTTGTATTTGATGAAGATTGTAAGGAGGCTTTTGAAGTTCTTAAGAAAGCTTTAATAACCGCTCCTATAGTACAACCACCTGACTGGAATTTACCTTTTGAGATTATGTGTGATGCTAGTGATTTTGCTGTTGGAGCTGTTTTAGGGCAAAGGGTTGATAAGAAATTGAATGTTATACATTATGCTAGTAAAACCCTTGATAGTGCTCAAAAGAATTATGCTACTACTAAGAAGGAATTCTTAGCTGTAGTGTTTGCTTGTGATAAGTTTAGGCAGTATATTGTTGATTCCAAAGTTATTATTCATACTAACCATGCTGCCATTAAGTACCTTATGACAAAGAAGGATGCCAAGCCAATACTTATCAGATGGGTACTCCTTCTTCAAGAATTTGATTTGCAGATTGTTGATAGGAAAAGAGAAGACAATCCGGTGGCGGGCAATCTTTCAAGGATGGAAGATATACCGCATGATCCCATCCCAGTCAACGACAGTTTTCCAGACGAGCAACTTGCCGTTGTAAAAGTACAATCTCTTTCCGATCCTTGGTTTGCAGATTATGCTAATTTTATCGTTGCGAAGTATTTGCCTCCAGGTTTAACATTTCAGTAAAGGAAGAAGTTCTTTCATGATTTGAGGCACTACTTTTGGGATGACCCACATCTTTTCAAAGAAGGTCCAGACGGGATCGTGAGAAGATGCATACCGGAACATGAGCAGAAGGACATTCTGAGACAATGTCATGATAGTCCCTATGGAGGACATCATGCCGGTGAGAGGACCGCACATAAGGTTCTTCAATCAGGTTTTTATTGGCCTACTCTCTTTAAGGATGCTAGAAATTATGTTTTAGCCTGTGATAAATGTCAGAGAGTTGGTAACATTAGTAGAAGGAATGAGATGCCTATGAATTACTCACTAGTGATTGAACCTTTTGATTGCTGGGGTTTTGATTTTATGGGTCCTTTTCCTTCTTCGCACAAGTACACTCACATTTTAGTAGCTGTTGATTATATGACCAAGTGGATTGAAGCAATCCCCACTGAAAGTGCTGATCACAAGACATCTTTGAAAATGCTCAAAGATGTGATTTTCCCTAGGTTTGGTGTACCTAGGTATCTCATGACTGATGGAGGATCACACTTCACGCATGGAGCTTCTAGAAAAGCTTTAGCAAAGTACGATGTCAATCATACAATTGCTTCACCATACCATCCTCAAACTAGTGGGCAAGTTGAGCTCACCAATAGAGAGATCAAGTTGATCTTACAGAAGACAGTAAATAGAAATAGAAAGGACTGGTCAAATAAGTTAGGAGATGCTTTGTGGGCGTATAGAACTGCTTACAAAAACCCCATGGGCATGTCCCCCTATAAGATGGTTTATGCCAAGGCTTGCCATTTGCCATTAGAATTAGAGCACAAAGCTTTCTGGGCTGTTAGAGAGCTTAATGCTGACCCAAAGTTAGCTGGTGAGAAGCGTCTCATGAACTTGACTTCTCTAGATGAGTGGAGAAGTGAAGCTTACGAGAGCGCTAAATTGTTCAAGGAAAAGGTAAAGAAGTGGCATGATAGGAGGATTCTGAAACGTGAATTTAATGTTGGTGATAAAGTTTTGTTGTTTAGATCCCGTTTCAGGTTTTCTCCAGGCAAACTACTTTCCAGGTGGGAAGGGCCATTTCATATTGAAGAAGTCTATCGGTCTAGTGCAATCAAGATTAACAATTTTGAAGGCACCAAACCTCAAGTTGTGAATGGACAAAGACTTAAGCATTACATAGCAGGAGACCCTGTCAATGTTGATGTGAATATGATATACACAACAACTCACGAAGAACATGTTGCAGCCCTGTTTCAGACACCAGCAGAAGCAGAATAAGAAAAGGAAATCTTTTAGCTAGACCTAGGTGCCATGGCTTCCCCAAGTTCCCCCAAGGACAAGTTCGTCGTCAACGTCATCAACCCTTACCTCGCTGAGGTGAAGAAGCACCCTCAGGTTGTTCGGATGGAGGACGGTGTCCTCCATCAAGAAGATCTGAAGGGACCTATCAAGGAGGGGAGCATCCAGGCCAGGCTAGAAGAAGTGGAGCAAGAAGTCTTCAAGTACAAGAAGATGATCGAGCGTGGTGTTGAAGCTAACTTTGACATCATCAACGAGCTGAAGACCTACTTCCTGAAGGAGATGAAGGAGATGTGGAAAAGCATCACCGCATCTGAAGAAAGAATTCAAGAGCTCCAAGGGCAAATTTATGATCTACATCACCAGAACTGTGAGTATGAACTAAGGTTTGTGCGCATGGGTATGGGTGCTGCATGCAGGATTCAGGAGACAAACTTCTCATATGAGACTGGAGAACCCCTTCCATGGAAGCGCTTCGCCGAGGACTACGTGATCAACGTCAACAAGAATGAGGAGTGAAATCTCCTTGGGTAATGGCATCCCCTTGGCTTGTTCCAAGCTTGGGGGAGTGCCCGGTATCTTTATCTTTATCTTTTGTCTTTTAGAGTCAAGTAGAGTCGTATCATGTCTAGGGAGGTTATTATATGAAATATGTGTGTGCATTGAGGTCTATCACTCCTTCTGTGGAGAGATTGTATCCGTGAGTGTGGAGTCGTCTATGATGGAATATTAATGAGAAGTCTATTGATTCCTTTGCTGCACTCGGTATTCTCTTCACGCAATCGACCTTATATGATGATTCTTATGGGAAGTATTGACCTTATATCAGGTATGGCTCTGAAAACTTTATTTAATCTTGGCAAACATAGCTTTGGTCATAACAACAAGCATGATTTTCTTAAAGTAGCGACATAGCCAAAACCTTTATGTTATTATGCTTGAAGTGTTATGCTGACAAGGAAGACAACTTGATGTGTTATGCTTATTTTAATGTTTATGCTTTATATTGCTTTGCATCTTAGTCATCATCAATTGTCTGTTCTCTCAAAGCCTTTGCTAGCCTAAACTCTGTACTAAGCGGAATTCTGCTTGTGCATCCATACCCTTAAACCAATACCTTCCATATGAGTCCACCATACCTTCCTATTCGTGGTATTCCACTACCACCTCCTAAAGTATGGAATTTATGTGTTATCCTTAAATGTTCAAAATCTTCTATTTTGTGCCCCTGTTTTAGCTCATGAGGAAGTAGTAGTTAATTCATGATCTTTTTAAGTTGGACAAGTTTTACCCCGGGATTGCATGTCTAATCTGCAAACCCCTAATACGAGGAGGAACTGGCATGAGTGCGCCCGGCTCATAAAAGATAATACAACAAACAAACCCTCCTTCACGCTTTGTTCATGAGAAATCAGAAAACTTTGGCAGTGATAAACAAAGGAGATTAAGGGGATGTGATCGTCCCCATGCAGGAGCCGTTCCTCGAAACTTGTCCAGTTTGAGAAGTAATTGAGTTATCTATTAGCATTCGTTGACAAATCATGCACCTCCCAAAACTTGTTTTCATTCTGTTTGATTTAAGGATAGCACATGAGTTTTCCCTACTTCCCTAGAGCAGGGCCTATCTCTTAGTTTTAGGTTGAGTCAGTTATTCCTACTTCCTTCTATTCTTAAAGAGAGCAGACATTTGATGTTGACGAGGATTCATTCATATAAATTTGCATTAAGATTTGTCATATCATATCCTTGTTGACATTATCATTTGATAAGTAAGTTGTTTGTCAAGCCCAGCTAAAGCAAACATCTTCCTTTGTGTTAACACTTTCACTTCTTGCCTAATAACATGTTCTTTCAAAAGCTTCAATTAATCTCATCAAAACATAAAGAGAAAGAGCAAAAGTAAAAGCTATTAGTTGTTCTTTGACCAAAGGACATGTTTGCCATGATTTGATGAGTTTCCTTAGCCCTACTTTCGATTATAAGTGTTACCGCTCTTTTATAAGGGCCTTATGAGTTGAAGATTGCTGTTGAGGATATTTGAGTTTGGTGAAGAAACTGTGATGCTTCTTGTCCGTATTCTATTTATCGACACTTCACTCTCTAAACTTGTGGACAGGTTTACCGAGCTCAGTATTCGCTTGGGGACAAGCGAGGTCTAAGCTTGGGGGTGTTGATACGTCCAAAATGCATCACTATTTTATATCATAATTCATCCATATTCATTGATATATTTCACATTACGATGATGTTCTTATGTTGTTTTGGCCTATTTTACACAGTTTGCAACTTTCCGGTGCTGAAGCAGCAGACGCAGGATTCAGCGGTAAAAAGTGGACGCTGAGTTGCTGAAGAAGAATACCTCCAAATTACCTGAAAATCGACGGAGGGTATTTTCCAGAAGGATCACGAAGATACGCAAAAGAGCAACCAGAGGGGGGCCACAGGGTGCCCAGGCGGCCACCTGGCGCGGCCCCCACCCTGGCCGCGCCGGGAGGGCGCCTGGAGACCCTGGCCCACTCCAGGCTCTCCCCTCTGGCCTACATACTCCTCGTCATCCAGAAACCCTAAAAGGAGGAGAGTTTACGGAGTTCCACCACCGCTCCGTGGCGGAAACCTACAGAGAAGAAAAGCCATCTCCGGTGGGCAGATTCTGCCGGGGAGATCACCTCCCGGAAGGGGAGATCATCGCCATCGTCATCACCATCGTCACGGGCATCATCGAGATCATCATCAACATCATCCCCAACATCAGCACCATCTCCATCTTCATCCAATCTCATCTCACAATTGCAACTTGTGTTGTAATCCGTACTATCTATCCTCTCTACTCTATCGGTGTTGATTACTACTTTGTGGTGAATGCTATTGAGTTTTGTTGGAGAAATATCATTGTGTCCAGATTGTTTATCATCCATCTATCTCCACTGATCATGATCTCTTTTATGTCTTGTGAGTAGTTACTTTAGTTCTTGAGGACATGGGAGAAGTCTTGTTGTTAGTAGTCATGTGATGTTGAAGTAATATGTGTTGTTTGATACTTAAGTTGTGTTGTTATTTTCCTAGTGGTGTTGTGTGAGTCGAACACTCAACACTTCGCCTTATTAAGGACCTAGGGGAATACATTGTGTACAAAGAATGCTTACGGTGGGTTGCCGGAGTGACAGAAACCTGAACCCCAGTTCGCACGCTTTTGCACAAGGGAACAATAGATCATCGATCGTATTGCTATGGTTAGGCTTTTGCCTTAAATACTATCTTGTATTTGCGGATGCTTGCAAGGTGTTTAATCATAAGAGTGCACTCATCTTAGTCTAGAGGGTGTACTGGCATAGATCCACCCACTCAACACTTATCAACACATCACATAGTACTGATACGGAATATGGCGAAAGCACATGACTACCTCTCCCGTGTGTCCTCAAGAACACTTTAGCCTTTATAAGTTCAGTTGCTAGGCCTCTCCTTTGCTCAGAAAGGATTGGGCCACTTGTTACTCGCCAGTGCCTTTTACTTTGCTCGCTTTTACTTTCCTGTTGCTTATATCAAGAAAACCCCTAAAAAGTTATCTTTCAGTGCTTGCAGTTATTCCTTGCTCAGAATCACTTATCAATACCTTCTGCTCCTCGTTGGGTTCGACACTCTTACTTATCGAAAACGCTGCAATAGATCCCTTACGGTTGTGGGTCATTAGCGCTCCGTATAGCACTCGAGCGGTCGCCGGTCGATACGGGCATCTACTCCGGCTCCGGTGCGACGCCACCTATCGCGGCAGCGCCGATGCCGGCGCCCGCCCTTCCCGCCCCGCACGCGGATCTGCGAGGCCTACCCGTTCCGGTCCTCCCGCCCGACGGACACTTCTCCGCGCGGGCAGCGCTGGGTTCGAGCACCTGCTCCGTCGCGGATGCGGACTCCGAAGTCGGAGGCTCGTGCCGCTTGCCGCGAGAGGCAGAGGGCAAGGGAGATCGCGAGCGGGTCTGACGGGTCTCCGCAATCCGCCCGCCACCACTGGGTGCCAGACGAGGAGGACCGTCTCTTCGAGTGGGCATGCCATCGGTCATTGACTGAGGCGGAGACGAAGGCCCGACGGCTCCGAAGGCTCAACGCCAAGCAGCTCCGGCTCGACATTGAGCAATCCGAGCGGGAGGCGGCGAGGGTGGCCAAGCTCAAGCGCAAGCAAGACCGCGTCGTCTGGCGCTTGAAGGCTACATTGTCATCTCCGATTCCTCCTTCGATGATGTGTCCGACGGGTCCGACGTGGACCCACCTCCTGCCACAGACTCCTACAGATGCGCTCGCGATGGGAAGGGCAAAGGACCAGCGAGGAAGTGGTGAAGATCCGTCTTAATTTCAAGTTTTTAGATGTAGTTCGAACTTGTCTTCCGTATTATGTGTATTATGTGAACTTTGCCTATCTTTTGATGATTTGGTTGTGATTTTTTGATGCACATGTGTATGTGTGCTCATGATGTACGTAGTTTTTATCAACCTTGCATGGTTTATTCTGAATATAAGGGACGGAATATGGATACATGGGTATGAAGATGCGGATATGGAAAGTGTCCACGGGCGTGCCCAGTCACGTATGTGGACATATAGAGGGCCTCATTTGCCAGGTCCAACTATAGATGCTCTTACCATACGCCTTTGAGCGCCATGGCCACCTTTGCATTTTTAAGCGCTGGTCGCTGGGTACGATAGCTGTCAAACATTCTGCTGCTCTTTTCCTTTTCTTTTCTCCCTTCTTATTCTTCAAGCTTTATCTTCTGTGGTACTTCTTTTCTTGAAAACATAACCAATTCGGTCCATTTTGTTACATCATCAAGACTAGCGATTGTGTAGCAATTATCTAGAGTATTAAATTTAAATTTTGATGGAACGATGGGTTGCCTCTCATTAAATTCTGATTTTTCAGTTGCTAAGCTCAATTTCATATATTAGCGATAGAGTTACCCAAGCCTCGGTAGCACTAGATATTTTCCTTGGGTTGTCCATTTAGATCACGCGTGAGAACTACCGAGACCCGGTGGAGTCACCATCGTCAACCACGCAAAGGGTAGTATATATACACATACGGCGGCAAAAGTCCAAGCGTAGGACTCGTAACGGGAACTCGGTGTCTCTTTTTTTTTTTTGACCGGAAGGCTTTCATGGCTAGTTTTATTACTCAAATAACACTTACATCATCCGCTGAAAATTTAGAGATAAAGCTGAGAGGTGTGTCCAACCACACAGAAGGTAGGTCAACACATCCCCACTGAGCTGACACATGCGCTACCATATTGGTTTCTCTATTACAGTGCTCAAGTAAAATCTTCCCGGATTCTTCCTTAAGACTACGACATTCATCAAGAATGGGGCCGGCCACCATGGACTGGCCCAAATTCATGTTGAGGGATTCCACCACAATTAGGTTGTCCATCTGCACCAGGAGTGATGTGACACCAAGACTCGCCGCTAGTTTTAGTCCTTCTACTAGAGCCGCTGCCTCCGCTGAAACAATATCCGCCGTGTGCTCTAATTTTGCAGTCGAAGCACCAACAAACGCACCAAGATGATCCTGGATAACAAAACCACAAGCCCCTGAGTGATCCTCCTCTGCAAAGGCTGCATCAACATTCAAAATCAGCTGGCCTAGTAAAGGTTTTCTCCATATGTTCTCCCATCGAGCAGGTATGGCCTACCAACTAGCGGCTGCAATAATTAGTATTTGAACCTCACCCATGTATTGCACTGGTTAGTCGATTCACAGGGCAAACTCTCCAAAATCTCAGTTCCAGATTGTTGAGGAGTGCATGCTCGAAATATGATATCATATATACCCAGAGACCGCCATACCTCCTGTGCTCTGCTACATAGAAACAGTGCATGCACCACATCCTCCACATATATTTGACAAAGCGGACACTGACCTGATGTTGCTATGTGTCGGTTTGCTAGAACTCCCATGCATGGGATTGCATTATGCATACACCTCCAGATGAATATTTTCACTTTCCCAGGCATTTGTAGGCTCCAGATCTTCTTCCAGATTGGGTGAGAGGAAGAACCACCCTGACCGACCGACTGAACCTGATTCAAATAGATGTCTTCCGATTGAATATAATAAGTTGATCCCACACTGAATGTCCCGGGCTTAGTGAAGTGCCAAGAAATATAATCGTCCGTCTGCTGGTTATGGACATGAATTTCTAGGATTCTTTCCGCATCAATGTGCCAGAATTTTTCTCTAACAAGCATCTCATCCCAGTCCCCAGTGATCGGGTCAATTAGCTCCTCCACCCTTGTGAGCACTCTATTGCCCCGAACAGTATTAATTTTCCTGTTAGAGCTATTTGGGATCCAGTAGTGCTCTCAAATGTTAATTTGCATCCCGTTTCCCGCTCTCCATATGCAGCCATTCTTAAAAGTTTGAACTCCCGCCCATATACTTTGCCATACGTATGATGATCCTTTCTTCAAGTGACAGTTTAATATGTCACCTGTGGAGAACATTTAGACCTTAAAACCTTGGCACAAAGGGAATCATAATTTTCGATGAGTCTCCAACATTGTTTTGCGAGCATTGCCAAGTTGAAGCTACTAATATCACGAAAGCCTAGACCACCTTTATCTTTAGGAACACACATCTTCCATCATGCGAACCAATGTATTTTGCGCTGGTTTTCTCCATCACCCCACCAATAATGCGATATGTCATCCAGAGGCAGAGGACGAAAGTGTTATCTCCTATGAAAGTGCCTCTTTCCCACCATATGAAAGTGTTCTCTCCTTCCACCCATTGACTAGTTTCTGAATTCTTTCAATTAAATGTTTGAAGAAACCAAGTCTATCCACTCCAATCATCGACGGAAGACCCAAATACTTGTCTGAGAGGGATTCCGTCATAATATTCATGATTTAGCATACCACAACTTTGTCATCCACATGTGTGTTTGGGCTGAAATAGATTGATGACTTTGTTGCACTCGCCATTTGACCTGAAGCTGCACAATAAGCATCTAGACCCCCCCTTCAATGAGGTAGCATTTGCACTGTCTGTCATCATAAGGATTAATGAGTCGTCAACAAACAATAGGTGAGAAATAAAAGGGGAGTCACGGCAGACATGTACCCCTTTCAGATTTCCTTGTTCCTCTTCATTGTTAATCAAAGTAGAGAGACCCTCTGCACATAACAAAAATAGGTAGGGAGACAGGGGATCCCCCTGTCTTAACCCTCTCGTGGGTGTGAAAGGTGATGTCTCGTTCGAGTTGAATCTCACCTTATATTCTACAAATTTTACACATGCCATGATGAGTTCAATCCACCTGCTGTCAAAACCCATTTTCCCAAGAATTGCCTCCAGAAAGACCCACTCCACGCGGTCATAAGCTTTATGCATGTCCAGTTTCACAGCACATGTCCCCACTTTGCCTTTTTGTTTTCTTCTTCATTGTGTGGAGACATTCATATGCCACAATGACATTATCCATAATGATACGGTCCGGAACAAAGGCGCTTTGAGTTTCACTAATAATGTCTGGAAGGAATACCTTCAGTCGAGCTGCCAACATCTTCGAGATGACTTTGTAGACCCCATTACATAGACTTATGGGTCGGAATTGGGACACCTTTTCCGGTGTGTCCACCTTGGGGATGAGTACAATGGTGGTCGTGTTCCAACCCTCCGGGATCACCCTACTGTTGACGGCGTCGAGTACCTCCTTCACCAGATCTTGGCCTAACAAGTTCCAAAACTTTTTATAAAATATGGCGTGCAACCCATCAGGCCCGGGTCCTTTCAGGTCACCTATGCTGAACAACGCTCTATTAACCTCTTCTTCTGTATACGGAGCAAGTAAAGCTTCATTCATATACGAGGAAACACGTGGTTTGACTTTATTTAAAACTACCCAATTGGGTACAGTAACTTCAGAAGTAAAAAGACTCTGCAAGTAAAGCTTCTCATGGCCTCGTTATCCGCTTTCCAAGCACCATTTTCATCCATAAGACGACGAATAAAATTCCTCTTCTTCCTGGCAGTATTAACAGTGCACGTTGAACCCAGTAGATCTCCTCTTTTTTCATAGTTTCTTCTATTTCAATTAACAGTGCACGTTGCCGATTTGCCGACTCATCAGTGAGTGGCCCCGATCGCAACAAATCCATTGGAGCGCGGAAACTCGGTGTCTCACTCACACCCCATTCCTGCAACCTCGTTTCGTCCGGCTTTAGAATGAATTTAAATTAGCACCGCACCGATCAATCGCACTGCGGGGCTACACATTTTGCACCCTCGATCGGCCAGAGATCAGTTGCACGTCAATTCGATTGATCGCTTGATGCTGCACGCAAGGTGTAGTGTAGGGCTTAATTTAGCATGCAATGCACCTAATCTTTCAGGCCGCTGCAAAATTGCTCACAGCTTGCGATTCACTTAAGCGTCCTCCTGTTGCTTTCGTTACGCATTAATCAATCTTTGCGCTGTCCTGAAAAGGCACAGTTTTGGCCTGAGCACGCGTCGATCAGAATGGTCTGATTTGCATCCACCCAGCTAAAATTAGGCCTAATGATAGTGAACTACACACGCTATTCCAACATTTATGCGATTAGCGTGTGGGTGCCTGAATTTTGGCCACCGTTTTCGGAAAATGCATGGATGATTTACGTTGGTGGTGGCGGACAGACGTACAATGCACTCCGAGAGAATCTCGGCTGGCTTTCACCGGCAAGCACCACATACATACAATTTGGCCAGTACACTACAAGTTCCAATGGCCATCGTTATCATACCGTGAGTAGTAGTGATTGCAATTGCACTGATGAATGGCTAATGTTAGAGCATGTACGTACAACCGGACGTCTCATATTCGTCCGAGACGTACCAGCTGTCTGGCAGGTCACTCGCTAGAGAGAAAAACGCTATCGAATCAAACCGGGCAAATGCGGCTCAAACGTTTGGACTGACCGACACTCTCATGCATAGCTCATATCTAGGGTGAATATGGGAACGCCCGGATGCACACACTACATCGGATTAGCCGCAAGGGCCTAACCATATCGCTTGAAAATGACCCTCTCCTTATCCGATTCGTCCCATTTCTCTCCTCTTTCATGCCTTGTCCGCAGAGTCCCCGCCGTAGCTCTGCCGCCACCGTTACTCCACCGTCGTCCCTAACCCACAACACTGCCACCGGAGACCCCCAACCCATAACGCCTCCGACCGTGCGGCCACCGGACGCCACCCGGTACGTCCAACTCGTCCAAACATACACCTCGCGTTCTATGTGTTCGATGAAATGCCTGAACATTTATTTTTATTCTTTGACCATTTGTAGGTCACCGATAGATTCATCGTCGAATGATGGCTATGGAAACACGGACCTTGGCGAATTCATATACAAAGAGTTCATCGAATCGACGGATTCGGACAATGAAGATGCTAAAATGATGATGATGATGATGATGAGCATCCAAAAAGAAATTGACAAGGAAGAGGAACACATATTGAATTTCAAGGGTTCGATAAAGGGCCGAGAGTTATTCCGCGGAATAGGATTGCCAACGCACGACTTCCGTATACAGACTACTTCATACTTTTGACCCACATATACCATAAAGGTTTCTTTCGACGTCGCTTCCGGATGAGCAAGCCTTGCTCTTGCGCAATGTGACTGCCGTGCAGAAGGCTAATGACAACTTAAAGCTGAGATGTATCCACAACTTCAACATCAAGCAACTTCTTAATGATCTTGTGAAGTATAGGTGGATCCACGCTGAAAATCACTGATCCACCCAAAATAATGCACATACTCTTATACGAATACGTTTTGCAGTATTTGTCTCTACTCCATTTAACCATGTTTCAAATAACATGGATTATATTTGGAACATTTATTTTTATGTAGGAACAATTCGTAGTCGTGCGCGCTACTCATTGTTTGTGTGTGATGCTCAACGTGCATGTGTTTAAATGGATATGAGTTTCAAAAGTAAGGATGCAAATGCGAATAATCGAGGAACGGGCCAACCCTGCCCGCAATCGTGTCCGCGGATGCATAGGGGTCTGGGTTTGCCCAGTCCGCTCTTAATGGCGCACCCTGAGTCAACAAATGTGCTCAGCTCAGTTCATACGTGTCTCAATTGTGCTTATGCTCATTACAGTATTGCATTTTAAGTTTTGTGTTCAGCTCGTTCAGTGAATCCTGGAAGATCAACGACTAGTTCGTCCGGCGTCAAACAAATTAATCTCGCCACCAACGACCCATCCACCCGATCGAGCTCGGCGCCCATGAATGAAAATCGCAATGTCGACGAGCAAAGATCATCATTGCCGAAAGCAACGGAGCATGAAACCTACATGCGTCATTATTCATCGAGTATTTTGTACGTCCGGCGATTCAGGCCGCGGCCTTGCCCTCATTATCACTTCACGTTGATACATACTAGTATCTCAAACCTCAGCTATAAAGCTCATGCATGTTTGTCCACCGTCACCCGTCACTTCCACTCCTGCGTGTCGCAGGGGAGGCAGGCTTCTTGGGCGATGGCGGTGATCTGGACGCCGGTGTCGTACACCTCGCCGGCGTGCCATTGGCGCGGCAGGACTTCATGTTCGGCATAGACCCATGCCCCGTCGAACCCGCTGGTCACCACCGCCCTCAGCTGCAGCGGCCCCGGCGGCGCCTCGCTCGTGCTCCACGCCGGCCCGTGGTCGTGTGTCATGGATGTCCACCTCGACGCCGGACCGACCTGCGTGACGTCGACTTCGACGATGTCGGTCTGGCCGCCCTGGTAGAGGATCGTGACGGCGAGCTCGCTGGGCGCGCGGCTCCGCTCCTCCACACGCAGCGAGAGGTTCTTGCCCTCGTACACGCACGGCACCCTGCACAGTCGCGGCAGCGTTGACAATCTTGAGTCTAGCTCTTTCCAATCTCCATGCTCCGAGACAAATAAAAGAGGGGTGGCTCTGGATTACCTCTTGTACTCGACGTCGACGGCGCCGAGCTTGGCGAGCCGGCCAGCCATGCCGGGGCGGGCCATGGCGGCGAACGCCGGGCTGCTCAGCACGAGGTCGGTGTCGTTCGTCTTGGTGCTGGCGCTGTCCGTGACGACGACCCTCACGCCGGCGGTGCTGCAGAGCTCCTCGTCCTTGCACCGCACCTGGAAGCAGGCGCCGCAGCCGTTGCCCTGTCTGTACAGGGCCGGGCCCGCCGCGGCGAGCAGGTCGCCGTTGAGGGACGCGGCCGCCGCGCCGTACCCGCAGGAACCGGCTGCAAGACACGACGATCGAACAATCAGAATCATGCATATGCATGTGCCATGTATAGGTAGAAAAAACAGAGCAGGTGTATGAATGGTACCGGCGAGGGTGAGAGAGGAGGCGTAGTAGGCGGCTCTGGTGCGGTGCACGCAGCGGTCGCAGGCGGACGCGGGCGGCGGGAGGGTGGAGAGGAAGAGGAGTGGGAGCAGAAGGATGGAGTAGCGAGAGACGGCCATCTTTTCTGTTCTTTTCATGCAGGTGGTGGATCCTTGTGCCTGTCGACTGCTTATATACACCTGCCAGGCTGCCATGGGTCTACAACTATACAACCTCGGCGATCTTGTTTACTGACTTAATTGTAACCCGTTATTTACGTGGAGACACAACTGTGTAATTAAGCCAGCTGCAGAGAGCTCGAGAGATTATTATGGGAACATATCTACACAAACGAAACAAAAGAGAAGATATTTTTTATTATTTGTGCGAAAAGGCCTATATATTTTAATGATTATATATCTATACAAACACATCCATACGGAAAAATAAAATTACATTCAAACCCTTGAGTGCACCGAAGTCTTCTTTCTTTTGTATCCACCGGCAGCTGTGCCGCGAGCATGGCTCGATGTCGCCTCTAAGCCTCCGTCTCATCGGAGCAACCTTTTTGAAACCAAAAAAACTACAGAAGCAGTGGTCGGGTAATCGTCGAAGCAAACCAGCATCGCCTCCTCGAAGAAGAAAACACCGATAAGATCCTATAGAAACTCGGAGGACCATAAAATGTGGCCAAATCGATGAATCCATCGAAAACCTAGGCCAAACGGATCTTGAAACCCTTGTCAAAAATACGTTCCACGCACCCTCCGCCGAGGATAAGCACACCAAAGGCACAGGTAAAAGACAGGGGAGATATTATTCGTGCACTAGAACAACACCGCTACTTTGCCGTACCAGCCAAACTCGAAACCTTTCAAAAGAAAACCCGAAAAAAAACCATCCATGTCATTTGCACGCACAGATGCCTCGTGATTAATGTATTGACAGAATTAGCACCGCACCGATCGATTGATCGCTTGATGCTGCACTCAAGGTGTAGGGATAGATTTAGCATGCATGCACCTAATCTTTCAGGCCGCTGCAAAATTGCTCATAACTTGAGATTCAATTCAGCGTCCTCCTGTTGCTTTCGTTACGCATGAATTCATCTTTGGACTGAACACGCGTCCACCCACCTAAAATTAGGCCTAATGAACTACTCAAGCTATTCCAGATTAGCCTGCGGATGCAGACATACTACATGGAGTACAAGGACGCGCGCGTTTTGCTTGTGTGCGTCACCTCTGTGCTTAAATTTTGGGCACCGTTTTCCAAAAATGCATGGGTGATTTACGTGGTGCCACGGCGCAGCCCCTGGTGGGTGGCGGGCTGGCGGCAGTACCTGATATTCTCCTCATTACCATACCTTGAGGAGTAGATGGTTGCAGTTGCACTCATGAGTGGCTAGCGTTCGAGCATCTTCAACTGGCGGTCCTATATTTGTTTCAAACGTTCGAGTGGTCTGGCCGATCACTATCTGAACAAAAAAAGGTATCCAACCGGACAGAGTAAACTTGACCCAAAATGTTTGGTTGACTGACACTCCTCATACCCGGGGCATGAGATGGATGTGAGGACGTTGGGACCGCCCGTTATGTAGCACTGATCGCAAGGGCCTGCACCAAATCACTTGAAGACGTCTCTCTTTTTACCGGACTTGTCATGTTCATTTCGTCTAGATCCGCCAGTTGCAAAGGCGATGAACCGATGGATGTGGCCGGGGCGTTACAATTGGTATCAGAGCCGATCCTCGTGGTTACACTAACATGTGCAGGTCAGGTTTGTGGGCATGTGGTTCATGGCACTTGTGGTCCGTTGTGATACACGACATAGCACATGTGCCGGACTGGACGCACATATGTGTGCCATGAGGTTATGTTACTGATTGGCCGACGAGGACGCCGATTCCTTTGAGTGGGGGTGTATGTGATAGCATGATTTCATAGGAATTATAGACTACTCATATCAACAAAGAATTTCTTCTTTTTGGGGAGCCCATTTGAAAAGAACTTCAAAGTAAGCATACTTGGCTTGGAGCGATTTGAGGATGGATAACCTATCGGGAAGTTGGTGCCGCGTGCGCATGAGTGAGGATAAAAGTACGCATGAAAGACTAGTTTTGATCTGTGGGGTCAGTATAGAACCCACTAGACGCAACGGCCATGAACCGATGGTTGTGGCCGGGGCATTATAGTTCATTTCTAGGAGAGCTTCTCCGGGTCATGGGAGAGCGTGACCTCCTGGATCTTCCTCCAAAACTGAACGTACTCGATGATAGCCACGGGATTGAAAGTGATGTGGATGTCGGTGATCCATGTATTATTGGTCAGTGCCTCACTCACAAGACGTCATTTTTGACGGTGGCACGGAATGAAGGAGGAAAGGGTTGGCGCGATCTCGGAGATGGACTACCCCTGCAGCAAATGGTCACAATAAAACCGACATGAATTACCATCGCCAAGTTTCCACTAAGTAGAGGCTCGGAAGAACTCGAATGTCTCGCGATCGTCGGGAAGATGAAGGTGCCTCCACGGATGGTCGGAGTCGGTAGCTGAGAGCCACAACCACCGAGTACGCAGTGTGACGGTGTGACGCCGGTGCATTGAGGTCATGAATGGCAAGGCCACTGAGTTTCAAGGGCCAGCAAACTCTGGGCCACGATAACAGGCAGCAGCCTAATTTGGCGTCCTTGCGCCCAAACCAGAGAATGTCATGGACTAGCTTGGAGATTTTCTCGAGGATTGGTGGATTTATCGCCATAGTAAGCAGGATGTGCACCGGCATCACCATAAGGACGTGCCGAACAAGGGCCAACCGTTCCCCATGAGAGAGCAAGGAGGCCTTCCAGATAGCTAGCTTCTTGATGATCTTGTCAACGAGCGGGTGCAAAGCGGGTGTAGATGCCTTCCAGATGGATAAGGGGATATCGAGGTATTTGATCAGGAATTCCACGAGCGGGCAGGAGAGTGATGACTCGACGGTCTTTAACTCGTCGGCAGTGCAGCGGATTGGGGACGCAAAACACTTGAGGAAGTTGGTGTGGTGGACGGAGGCGTCGCCGAAAACCCGTAGGAGGCCCCTGATGGCCGCAAGCTCCTGGGCATCGGGGTGGCGGAAAACGAGGAATCTGACTCGCTCCTCGCCTTGGTGATCGAGAATCCTTTGTTTGAATGTTTTATTCGTCAGAACATTCCTTTATGTGTAAGAACATTCCTTGTTTGAACCGGGATTTGACTGCTCTTCCTTAGTACGTGTTAGAGCCATGGATGTTGAACTCGCTAGATTCCTTTTTGGTATGTCCGCAGGGAATTGTTGACTACTTGGAGGTACTACCTCCGTCCGGGTTTATTGGTCCCCTTCATGTTTTTGGACCAACTTTAACTATATATTTCAATAAAAAATTATAAGTTGTCCGCCATAAAACTTATATTGTTGGATTCATATTTAAAAGGGGATTTATAATGATACTATTTTTATGGTATATAACTTAGTTTTTGATAATTAAATCAAAGGTCAAAGTTTGACCCAAACTTCAAGGAGGACTAATAAACCGGGACAGAGTTAGTAGTTGCTTAGGCTGGTCCCAATGCAAAGGAACTTCCAGCAGGAACTTTGGTCCAACTCAGCAAAGATTAGCATTAAAAAATTCTCCAATTAGCATTAAAAATATCCCGTACGCAGCCCTATGTTCCGGCCGGCCCACACGTGACCAATCAGCATTAAAATTTCTTGTATCTGGTGCAATGTTCCGGTAACCATGTAAGTTCCTCTAAAACTCTCTCTCTTCATTAAATCAATGCCACGTAGTATTTTTTGCTGAGTTGGACCCGAAGTTCCCGCTGAAGTTCCCTGCATTGGGGTCAGCCTTAATGCATATAAAATGCTCAAACAACTGTTAATATTTTATTTTCTACCGAGGCAACCTGAATTGCTAGATTGTTCATTTATCGCTCTATAGTACAGTAAATAGTCTAACTGAAATTCCGATGCAAACATGTTGGGTAAATGAATAATAATAAAATTTATTGACCTCTGTTCTGCTATGATGTTAAGCTTAAATGGTTTTGAAATCATTCATATGACTGTACTAATTAGGTTAGGTATTTTCTAAAATTCTTATTGGCACCGAAAATACATTGTAAGGTCATTGTAAATGGTGTGTAAGCTTCTAAATGTTGATATAAGGAAGATGTCGCCCTCATATTACAAAATCTTTCTGGTGCGAACTTTAAACAGAGGACATGTTAAAAGTTCGAATTACATGTGTCTTTAGGGTAGCTGAATTCATGACATTCTCCAATATCTATGCAAAATATGTAGTCGTGCGGATGCACTAGGTGTGGGGAGTAGCTCGCGGAGGGTGGCCTTCACGTCCTCAAACATTCAGTTGTGATGGTGCGGTTCACTGACAGGTATCTAATGCGATAGCTGAGCTCGTTGCCTTCAGATTGACCATGTTTGGACCAATGAAAAAAATAGCGTGCTACAACAAAATAGCGTGAACCTCAAAATACGCTATTAGCGTGCTATATCGCGCTATAGCGTGCTATTAGCGAGACATTTGTACACTAATATATTTAGTGAGACGATTCTCAATACGCTATAGCGTGCTATTAGCGACGCTATAGCGCGCTATTTTTTTCAGTGGTTTGGACGCATTATGATTAGGTAGACAGTGCAGCAATCGTCGGTGACGACGAGAAGGGGGATACACCATGACACCGGTGGGGCGCTCTCTATTGAAATAGAGGGTGTTGGTGCTTTGGGTCAGGGATGTGTGGTATTTTTTTCCGTTGCAACACACGGCATATTTGTTAGTTTATATAAAATATATACAATGTGAATGAAGGATAATGTATTTAAAAAATGTTAATCGAGTATTCGAAAAATGTTAATGAAGCATTTGAAAAATAATAAATGTGTATAGAAAAAATGTCATGTATACAAAAAGTATATACAAAGCAAATACAATGTGTATGAAAAATGTAGATCATGTGTTCAAAAGAGTTAATCATGTATAGAAAAGTGTTACTGGTGCATATACATTTTGTGTGAAAAAGTGTTGATTGCCACTAAAAATGTCCGCCATGTATCGAAAAACGTCGACCATGTATACAAAAACATGTTCTTTTTGCGGGAATAAATATTAATCCTGTATTTAGATGTGTATATAAAAATGTATTAGAAATATAGAAAAATATACAACGTATACGGAGAAAAGTAGACAAGATAAAATTTATTTTTCAAGCAATTTTAATCCTGTGTTTTAAAAAAGTAAACATGTATATAAAATATGTTTCTGATGTATACAAAAAATGTAGAATGTCTACTATAGAAAGTTAACATGTGTGGAATAAGAAGAAACCAATGAATAGACAAAGAAACAAAGAAAAACAAAGTAACCCAATGAAAAAACCCTACAAAACCAATGCAAAAGAATGGAAACAGTGAAAGCAGATAAAGAAACAAAGAAAACCGATATAAACCAACAATATAGCAAATAAAACCTAGAAAAAATAAAAACAAATAGGAGAGAAAATAAAACGACCCAATAAAAACAGAGAAAGAAACAAAAGAAAACCATAGAAAAAAGGAAAACCGGTAAAAGGGGATAAAACAAAACAACCCGATTAAAAAGGAAAAAAATGAAAAAAACCAGAGAAAAACAAAGCGAACACAACAAACAGCGAGCGAGCGAGCCTAAAATGGGCAGGCCGCAGGCCTAATACTGTACAGAGCACGAATTTTTTCTTCAAGCGAGACCGAAGCTAGTGTGGCTAAAAGCAAGATATAGCTCTCGCGGTGGAAATTGGATGAAACTTCAACTCGTGATAACTAGATTCGTTGGATGAGAATGGGACGTTTCATTGAAAATTGAACTGAAACAAAGACTAGTTAAAGAGCGCTTCATGGGAGCCTTGCAACGATAATTTGCGGGTGGGCTGAAATCGCGGCATTTGGCGCGCTCTCCGCCGCCGCCACATTTCACGCTTTGTGCGTTTCCGCCGGATTTTATTTTTTTCACACGCATTTTCGATTTTTTAAGCGGTTCTTTTTGGGTTTTCATCTGTCTCCTTAGCTTTTGAACACAAAAAATATTTCAAAAAAAATCATGAAAAACATTTTTTTTTCTAGAGAGGCACGATTTTGCTTTCGCGAGAGGCAGGGACGTGCCCTCTCAGTAATGGAAAAAGGTGTTTTCTGTTTTTTCCTTCAGCGAGAGGCATGGTTTTGCTTTCACGAGAGGCATGGCCTGGCCTCTCAGAAATGAAAAAAAAGTGTTTTCTGTTTTTTTTTTCATCCGCGAGAGACACGAATGTGCGTCTCGAAAACAAAAAAAAAAAACGCATTTTGTTTTCTTCCGTGAGAGGCACGGTTCTGACTGCGCGAGAGACATGGTTGTGCTTTCGCGGGAGGCACGGTCGTGTCTCTTTCAGAAAGAGAAAAAAACGTGCTCCCAATTCAGTTTTTTATCCGCTTTTTTCGTTTGGAAACTTATCAACATGGGATCTAGTTTAGAAAATCTCGACGCGAGAAATCAAACGGTAAACAGTTTGAAATTTAGACGTATGATTTAAAAGAAAAAACGTTTCGAAAAAACGAATTTACGAAAAAATGAAAACCTCTCAGATTACGACAAATGACGCACATGCTTTTTTTTACACAGTACAGACAAAAGCGCTCATACATACGCGCATACACTCAACCCTATAAACGCACACACGCACACCCTACCCCTATAAGCATCTCCGAGAGACTGAGCCGGCATATCATCTTGAGATTTTACGAAGTCACCGTAGGCGCCTCGTCGTCGACGGGAACGTCTCCTCCCACTGAAAGCATGTCGCCGGAAATCCTGAAATAAATCCAGGATATATGCGAGCACCGGGATTTGAACCCTGGTGGGCTGCGGATACCACTGTCCACCTTTTTTTTTGCGGGGGCCAAAACCATTCCACCTAACCAACTCAACCAAAGGTTGATTCGCAATGGCGCACATGCTTAGGAGGTAAGAGTCATATTTGCAAAGAGTACTCCTCAACTAGTGATTTCGCTTATAATTATATTTTTAGAGGGAAAGAGGGATGGACAATAGTAGGGATGTCAACCGGGTCGCATTTAATCCCGTTTAAACCCACTATATAATCAAATAGTTTAAACTTTTATTTTTTTTCTAAGAAAATGAATTATAAAGCTAGGTAAAGCTAACTAAACGGGACTTGCGGACACCATTTATTTGTCATTTACATCCCCAATACTCTCTTGTATCAAGCAGTGGGTCGTGCTGCCGCGTTGCCCCTTCCTTGTGAGCAGGCCTTATAAAACGCCCACCACACGACCAGCCCAGCCGCCTACGATCCGTGCACGTTCGTCAAGATCATTCACCCCCGCCGCCCTCCGCGCTCGCGGGGCTCACCGGCCGGCCGTTGGCGTCCAAGAGCAGACACATCAGGTAAACCATCCATCCTCCTCCTCCGCTTCCAAACGCCGAGCGAGCAGAGCAGTGTTCCAGGTCGTCTAGATGCCGACGTCTTAGTTATATACAGTCGTTTACTTGTCGCTGTAAACGTCCTCGCTGCCCTCGCCCTCCCCTTGCCCCTCTCCGCCTCAATCTCCGGCGGCGCGCTCGATCCCCTCCTCTCCAGGGACCCCAGGTGCGATCTCTTCCCGACTCGAATCGCTCCACTAGTGCGATAGAGCCTAAGTTTGGACAGATACTGATGATTCTTTGAAGGAATCCCCTCGTCCCACCGCTAGCTGCTTCTCCTTCTGTGACTTCGTTGCGAATTTTGAGTTTTCCGTCCATGGATTACAGCTCCAATCAGGCAATCAGCTGGTGTGATTTTGTACTGCTTTGTCCCTGCAAGTGTTCAAATTGGCAAGGAACTGTCGTGGGGTTGCAGTTCCTGAACGGCGATTTGGTTCTGCGACCAGACCATCAATGTTTTGGTTTGATGATTGAGCGTCTGTATTTCATCATATTATAGAGTTGAGTCGATGCATTTTTTATGTTCATTCTTTTCTGAATTTGCTAGCTGTGGCCACTTGAGTTACTCTGCCCCATGTCGTTCACATAAAGGAGGGAAGTTGGTCTTATCTAAAATAGCTAGTACCATAAGTTTGTAGGCATGAATCATTTTGGAAGCATCAATACATAGCTGAATGTTGACTTTTCCATAGCTGACCTTTTCATAGCTGAGGCCTGAGGCAATCCATTATAGTAGTATCAATTATGATGCCGTCTAGATGTGCCTTATTTTTGGAACTGCCTAACAAAATGTGATCCACTTGCGCTTAAGTTCTGTTAAACCAATACCTCTGTCATGTGCAAATATCCCTTTTGGAATGTGGTTTTAATACCTGCTGTTTGTGCAAACCAATACCTTTACAAGTTTTACCTTTCACTTCTACCTGTGCTAGTTTTTCTCATATACGGGCAACATGGTTAGATGAATATTGATGCAATTTTATTGAATGAATGTGCTGCTTCAGTTTGTTCCCGCGACCAATGGCCAGAGATCCCTACTTCTTCACATATTTTTTTCACTAGTTCTAGTAGGAAATGCACATCAGAAATGATGTTCTGAACTTCTGATAGCATTGCGTATCGCCCGGAAAAAAAAAATTGCATATCAGTAAATCTTACACCATCATTGTACTTGTGTATTGACTCGAATGTTGTTTTTAGATGGACAGCCACACTTCATCCCCGCACCATGAAGTAACAATGGACATCTCATCTGCATCTGCGAGCAAAATGTGCAGAGGTGCTTCTTGCGACTTCGCCGACTCGGCCAACACCTCCAAAGATGCAAAGGAGAGGTCTGCGTCCATGAGGAAGCTCCTGATCGCCGTTATCCTCTGTGTTATATTCATGGCGGTTGAAGTGGTTGGAGGCATCAAGGCAAACAGCCTTGCGATCTTGACTGATGCAGCACATCTCCTCTCGGACGTCGCCGCCTTTGCCATATCTCTGTTCTCCCTGTGGGCAGCTGGTTGGGAAGCGACGCCTCGACAGTCATACGGGTTTTTCCGTATAGAGATTCTTGGGGCACTGGTCTCCATCCAGCTCATATGGCTCCTCGCCGGCATACTTGTCTACGAAGCTATCATGAGGCTTGTCAATGGAAGCGGGGGCGAGGTACAGGGCTCCCTCATGTTTGCCGTATCAGCTTTTGGTCTGTTTGTCAACATCGTAATGGCAGTGCTGCTTGGCCATGACCATGGGCACGGTGGCCATGGACATGGACATTCACATGACCATGGTCATGATCATGGTAACTCGGAGGACGACCATGGGCAGCATGATCATGAGCAAGGCCACGCACATCACCATGAGCACAGCCATGGCAGTTCCATAACCGTCACCACTCATCATCACCCTCATTCAACCACTGGACAACACCAGGGTGATGCTGAGGAATCGTTGCTTAAGCATGATGATGGTGCCAAGGAAGCTAAGGAGCCTCGCCGCCGCAACATCAATGTACACAGCGCTTACCTGCATGTGATCGGGGACTCCATCCAGAGCATCGGCGTGATGATCGGAGGGGCTCTCATCTGGTACAAGCCCGAATGGAAGATAATCGACCTCATATGCACCCTCATCTTCTCCGTGATCGTGCTATTCACCACGATCAAGATGGTTCGGAACTTGCTCGAGGTTCTGATGGAGAGCACGCCGCGCGAGGTCGACGCCACCAGGCTCGAGGGCGGCCTCCTTCAGATGGAAGGTGTGGTTGCCGTCCATGAGCTGCACATCTGGGCTATCACGGTGGGGAAGGTGCTCCTGGCGTGCCATGTGACGATCGAGCAGGATGCGGACGCTGATCAAATGCTTGACAAGGTCATTGGGTACATCAAGGCAGAATACAACATCGGCCATGTCACCATTCAGATCGAGCGCGAGTAAGGCCATTGTGCTTCCTGCACTTGAATGAGTTTTCTTGGTTTTTTGCTGTGCTTTATTGTGTGAATGGGTCTGGATTGGCAGTCATCATGGTTCCTGATGCACTGCTGGTGGTTCGTCCTTGCAGTAGTCCATTGGGCAAGGTTTCCATGGCGCTGAATGCGCAAGGTTTTCATGGCTCAATGGGGTTTGATTTAAGTAATTATATTCAGATGACATTGGTTTTGTATGTTTTTGGTGGCATCTAATCTGTAGCCTCTTCATCTAGTGCTATAGCTTCGAGCCAAATTCGGCCCCATTTCAATGCAAACTAGGCTCCATCAAATAACAGGGCATGTTGTGAATGCCTCTAATCACTAACCAAAATTTAATTGCGCCATGAGTCATTGGGCAGCTGGATATACATGGAACAACAGTACCAGTTAAACGGCGGGTGTGTAGCTCCCGTGCTAATGAGCCAAATAGTCCCAGATAATTACTGCGAATAGGATTTACATAAGAGTATTCCTAATGCCATGCCAATTAAGGACTCTCTCTCTCTCTCTCTCTCTCTCTAGAGCCCTAGTCAGGACACACATACATAGCTTTGAGCAAAACTCGACCAACCTTCACTATCGGAAAGCTGGCCTACCCCGACGGCCAAAACAATGCCGACGGCTGCCGTCGGCTTACTTGGAGCTATGACGATAGCCACGCCCTGGCCATCGGCTTATCCTGGTCGTCGGGCTACACGGATCTAAGCCGACGGCACCCATCGGCACAGAACGGCCGTCGGCCTAGCTGCGTACACGCCGACAGCAGCCGTCAGCATAAATCAGCCGTGGGCATACTGGTTGGCCCGGCGACCCCGCCCGTGAGCAGCAGCTAACACCGTCAAATCTATGCCGACGGTCAGGACGGGCGGCCGTCGGCATATCTCTGCATGCCACGTCACCGCTCCGCGGCATAGATATGCCGACGGCGGCCGTCAGCATAGACGCCACGTCAGCGATCCACGGCACGCCGCCCACCTAAACCCTGCCCTCTCTATGCCAACGGCAATGCCGTCGGCATAGGTTTTTTTTTTACATATGTTTTTATTTTTTTATGTATTATTATATTAACTAACATGTAGCATATGCTTTTTTATGTATTATTATATGAATAATGTAGTTTCTAATTTTTTCATAGATTATGAATATATATATAGTTTGTATTTTTTTTCAGCACATTAATAATGTGCCGTCATATTCTTTTGAATATAGGTCCTTATATTTTATTAAAATCAAAAACAGCTATGCCGACAAAAGTTTTGTGGCGGTTGCAAACGCTCGGCACCCGTCTCCGGAGTGTGACCCCCTCACGTCCGCGGTGTGCCCCCCTCACGGACGGCGCCGCCGCCAGCACCTGGAGGGCGGAAACAGCCGCACATCGGGTCTATACGGAGGGGACGTTGCTCCCAAGTGTTTCTATGGGATGACATGCCACAACCGGGTGGTGTTGTGGCATGTCCGAAGAGGCGGCACGCATCTCCGGGGCGTGGCCCCCCTAATGGACGGCGCCACCGCCAGCACCTGGAGGGGGGAAACGGACGTGTCGGGTCTACACGAAGGGGATGTAGCTGTGGGTTTGACCCGGATGTTACTCCCAGGTGTCCCTCTAGGCTGACCTGACACAACCGGGTGGAGAGGTCCACTGTTCAAAGCCCGTCCGTGGAAAGTCAAAGGGCTAGATCTCGTGGTCAATCGCTCCAGGGTTAGGCGGGGCGGGGGCCCTCGGGGGGTAGCAATGCCACCGGAGCGTCGCACCGGCCACTCATACATGCGGGGTGGTGTTGTCGCATGTCCGAAGACGCGGCACGCGTCTCTAGGACGTGGCCCCCCTCACGGACGGCGCCGCCGTCGGCATCTGTAGGGGGAAACAGACGCGTCGTGTCTACACGGAGCGGATGTAG
>LR738713.1:823252000-823275685 GCA_902687465.1 Secale cereale | reverse complement strand
AGGGTTAGGCGGGACGGGGGCCCTAGGGTTAGCAATGCCACCGGAGCACCACGCCGGTCCCTCATACATGTGGGGTGGTGTTGTGGCATGTCCGAAGAGGCGGCACGCGTCTCCGGGGCATGGCCCCCCTCACGGACAGCGCCACTGCCGGCACCTGGAGGGGGGAAACGGACGCGTGGGGTCTAAAAGAAGGGGATGTAGCTGTGAGTTTGGCCCGGATGTTGCTCCTAGGTGTCCCTCTGGGCTGACCTGACACAACCGGGTGGAGAGGTCCATTGGTCAAAGCCCGTCCGTGGGAAGTCAAATGGCTAGATCTCGTGGTCAACCACCCACCCACCCTTTCTCCTCCCCCGATTCATTCATTCATTCCTATTCCCGCAGCCGCCGCCGCCACCGGCCCTATGCCAGCTATGTCCCTCTTACGGACTTGGATCCGCCGCCGCCCCACCCCCACCCCCACCATCGACGACCCCCTCCCCCTTCACTCACCTGACCTACTAAGCTCCAGATCAAGCACGCGAGGCGGCGGCCAAGGCGCTCCCAGACCCGCGACCAGGCCACGGCCTCGGCGGACGAAGCTGCTCGAGTTCGACGCCTTCCCTCCCCTCCCCTCCCCTATGTGTGGTTCCGAGAGAGGAGAGGGCCGAGCGGTTAAAAAAAATCTATAGGAAATAATAATACATAAAAAAGGAAAAATATAACAATAAACAAATTAAAAATCTATATGAAATAAAAAAGGAAAAACATAACTATAAAAAAACATTAAAAATCTATATAAAATTAAAAAAGGATAAATATAACTATGCCGACGGCAAAGCCGTCGGCATAGCGTCCACGTGGCGTCGTCAGCTATGCCACGTGGTCAAGAAAAGAAGGGATTACAAGTTGCAGGTGGAGCCACGGGAAAGTCATCGGCGCCGTCCCCACCCGTCTCCGACCCCGCGCCCTCCCTGTCCAGCTGCCCCGACCCGTGCCTGCCGGACCTAGGAGGCCCCCCTCCACCGATGCCCTGCTGCCCCCGGCCGGCCCCCGTCCACCCTTCCCCGGCGGCTGCCCCCCGACCTCCCTGCTGCCTGCTGCACCGGCGCCCAAGACACCCGAGGTGAGCTTTTTTTTTTTTGCATTTTGTTACTGTTTTTTGTGATGAATGAATATGTGCATGCATAGATGGATATGTGATGGATGGATATGTGCATGTATAGATTGATGGTCAAGTTTGTGATAGATGGATGCATTGATGGATATTGGTCAAGTTTGTGAATTTGGACACTTAGTTTAAAATATGGATAGATGATATTGGTCAAGTTTTTGAATATGTGCATGTATAGATTGATGGATATTGGTCAAGTTTTGCATTTTGTAGACACTTAGTTTAAAATATGGATGAATTGATGGATATTAGTAAGTTTTGTGTTTGGTCAAGTTAGTGTTAGATGGAAGCAATTCGAGGCACTTGGTTTCTAAAATACTTAATGAAGCTTTTTTTTACAATGTAACATGTTGTTTCATGTAGATTCATAATGTTGTGCCAATGCTTAATGACCGATGACCTAAATTTTTATCACTCGGTGGAATTAACAGGATTTTTGGTGTTCCATCTTCGTGAGTGATCGTCGACGTTGGAGGTGTTGGTCCACGATCGTCCCTCCTTTGATCGACTACATCCTCTACATCGGAGGGTGAGCAACAATTCCATGACCTCGTCCGCTTTTTTTCAATGTCAGTAGATTAAATTTTCACATCAAGCCGCATAACCTAGGCGTCTCCCATCCGAAAGGGTTGCATCGATAAATATGCATTCAATTGCATATTTATCACCGCAGCTCTTTCGGATTGTCCAGCGCTTTCCATGGACAGCCCGTGGATGTGTAGATTGGGTACGTTGTTCATGCTCTACCCCGTTCCGAGACAGGATTTCGGCGGCGCCTCCCTGTTATTCTCCGGATGCACATTCTCTCAGCATTTTGCCGAGATGTGTATTTGGAAAATAGCGGGGAGGTGCTGCCGAAATTTTGTCTCGGAATGGGGGTAGAGCATGGACAACGTACTCAATCTACACATTCTCGGGTGGGATTAGGACCCATCTTTACCTATTAGAGATGTAGGTGGATTAAATGTCGTTTCTCGTCAACCCTGTAAAAAATATAATATTGATGTGAGTAATTTAAATGAATCCTTAATTTTGTTGTGTGGCTTCCAATAAAGCAGAGATGGCAGATAATCAGTGGATGTATAGTGGGTTTATCCGCCGGAATCAAGTAACAACAGAGTGGGTCGAGAAAACTGATGTGTTTTTGAAAGAGATATTCCATAGTCCAATGATGATTGTGCCAGAATGCCCGTGTGCCAAATGTAAGAGACGTATGCGCAGAGATAAGAGTGAGATGACTAAGCACCTTTGCACGCATGGATTTATGCCCAACTTTAATATGTTGATAAACTTTGCCCAGCGGGACCATGGTAGAGAGGAGGTGATAGTACAATGCGTCGCTGGTTATGAGGACGATGGGGTTAGAGACATGCTAGATGATGTCTTTTCTGCATAGCCGACACCTCTGTCACATTCAGCGAATGAACCGGAGGAGCCGGAGGAAACCGCAAAGGCCTTCCTGGATATCTTGGCCTTGTCAAAGAAACCTCTTTATGAGGGTGCCAAGCTGTCTGTGCTGGATGACATCTCGCAACTGATGGCAGTCAAGGCTGAGTATGGCTGTAGCCGAGGTTGCTTCGAAGCATTTCTGAAAGTATGGCCTCACAGTCTGCCTGAGGGCCATGAACTGTCGAAAACCATGTACGCTGTGAAGAAAATCATGAAGGCGCTCTCCATGGATTATGAGAAAATACATGTTTGTCCAAAGAATTGCCTTTTGTTTAGGCATGAGTATGCGGATGACAACTACTGTAGGAAGTGCGGTTCCTCTCGGTATATTGAGGTGGTCGATGAGCATGGTCAGAAGCAGCAACTAAAAATCCCTGTGAAGGTTCTTCGGTATCTTGATTTTATAAAAAGGCTGCAGCGCCTTTTCATCACCGAGGAATCTGCCAAAATGATGAAGTGGCACAAGGAAGCGAAACGGTACAATCCAAATAAAATTGTACATCCATCAGAAGGTGAAGCATGGAAGTCATTCGATATAGAATACCCGGAGGAAGCAGCCGAGGCTGGGAATGTCAGAATTACTATATCAGGTGATGGTTTCAATCCATATGGTATGTCGTCTAATCCATACAGCTGCTGGCCCGTATTTGTTATTCCGCTCAATCTCCCTCCCGACGCCATAATGCAACACAAGACCATGTTCGTGTCGCTTATAATTCCGGGGCCTGAATATCCGGGGAAGAATTTGAGTGTGTTTATGCAGCCGTTGGTGGATGATTTGCACCATTCTTGGTACTTTCCGAGGTTGACATACGATCGGCATCTGCAGAAAAATTTCTTGATGAAAGATTGCCTACAGTATTGCATGCATGACTTTCCCGGCTATGCCCTATTCTGCGGATGGTGTACAAGTGGGAAGATGCCTTGCCCAGTGTGCATGCAGGCCTTGATTTTCATTTGGCTGAAGAAGGGTGGCAAGTATGTTGCCTTTGACCTGCATCATCAGTTCCTCCCCCCAGACCATCCTGATAGGGAAGACAAGAAGAACTTCACAAAAGGCAAAGTTGACCATGAAGTAAACGAGATTCCAACTTTTTCTGGTGCGGATGTGCTTGGTCAGCTGAAAGCTCTTAAGCCTGCCGGCGAAGGGAAAGGCAAAGGCAAAGACAAAGCCACATGCGAATTCGAGGGCGAGGGCGATGGCAAAGGAAAAGGTAAAGGGAAAAAATGTTTTGAAGGATATGGTGAGACGCAGAACTGTACTCACATTCAATGTTGGGGATATCGCTTATCGGGAACTTATCGGTCGACCCGTGATAAGGGGTAAATCGGACAGTTTATCGACATATCGGCCGATTTATCGCCATATCGGCTGATTTATCGGCAGATTTATCTTATCGGTCAGACAACGGTAAGTGATAAATCGGCCGATTTATCGGCATATCGGAAGATATCTTGAACAGTGCTCACATTACTGTTGGGGAACGTAGTATTTTCAAAATTTTCCTACGATCACACAAGATCTATCTACTAGATGCATAGCAACGAGGGGGAGAGTGTGTCTACGTACCCTCGTAGACCGGAAGCGGAAGCGTCAAGTGACGCGGCTGATGTAGTCGAACTTCTTCGCGATCCAACCGATCAAGCACCGAACGTACGACACCTCCGCGTTCAGCACACGTTCAGCTTGATCACGTCCCACGAGCTCTTGATCCAGTTGAGCTTCACGGGAGAGTTTCGCCAGCACGACGGCGTGGTGACGGATATGATGTATCTACCGGCGCAGGGCTTCGCCTAAGCACTGCGACGGTATGACCGAGGTGTGTTTCTGTGGAGGGGGGCACCGCACACGGCTAGAACAATTCAACTTGTGTGTCTTTGGGTGCCCCCCTGCCCCCGTATATAAAGGAGCAAGAGGGGAGGGCCGGCCGGCCTCCTATGGTGCGGCTAGGGCAATCCTACTAGGAATAGGATTGCAATCCTATTCCTAGTAGGAGTCCACTAAGAAGGAAGAGAGGGAAAGGAAAAGAGGGAGAGGTGGCGCCCCCCCAATCCTAGTCCAACTAGGATCCCTAGGTGGGGCGCCGGCCAGCCTCTATGGGCTGCCTCTCTCCTTTCCTCAAGGCCCACTATGGACCATCTGTTGGGGAACGTAGTATTTTCAAAATTTTCCTACGATCACGCAAGATCTATCTACAAGATGCATAGCAACGAGAGGGGAGAGTGTGTCTACGTACCCTCGTAGACCGAAAGCGGAAGCGTTTATCAACGCGGTTGATGTAGTCGTGCACCTTCACGATCCGTCCCGATCTAGTACCGAACGTACGACACCTCCACGTTCAGCACACGTTCAGCTCGATGACGTCCTCGCCTTCTTGATCCAGCAAGACGGGCGAAGTAGTAGATGAGTTCCGGCAGCACGACGGTGTGGTGACGGTTGTTGATGAAGAATAATCTCTGTAGGGCTTCGCCAAGCACTACAGAAACTAGACGGAGGATAAACTAGAGGGTCGGGGTAGCCGGCACACGGCTTGGTGTATCTTGATGTCTCTTGGGTGCTAGCCCTACCCCTCTATTTATATGTTGAGCCCTGGGGTCGAAACTTGGAGCAAAAGCCTCCTCAAAGTCGGTTTTGCCCGAAAGGAAAGAGTCCCACTCGGACTCCAGGGCTAGACGCCAGGGTTCCCGGCGTCTACCCCCGAGACGCCAGGAACCCTGGCGTCTAGCCTCTGGTCTCCGCAAAACTTCCTTTTGCACTTTCCTAAAGCCTCGTGGGCTTTCCCCTTTGGCCCAAATAAAGTGTTCTCGTACCCAAACATTTCGGGAAACATCCGGAACCCCTTCCGGTGAATTCCGGAACCCTTCCGGAGGTCAAACACTATTATCCCATATATTAATCTTTATCTCCGGACCATTCCGGAGTTCCTCGTCATGTCCGTGATCACATCCGGGACTCTGAATAACATTCGGTCACCAACATACATAACTCATTTAATACTATATCGTCAACGAAACGTTAAGCGTGCGGACCCTACGGGTTCGAGAACTATGTAGACATGACCGAGACATCTCTCCGGTCAATAACCAATAGCGGAACCTGGATGCCCATATTGGCTCCTACATATTCTACGAAGATCTTTATCGGTCGAACCGCATAACAACATACGTTGTTCCTTTTGTCATCGGTATGTTACTTGCCCGAGATTCGATCGTCGGTATCTCTATACCTAGTTCAATCTCGTTACCAGCAAGTCTCTTTACTCGTTCTGTAACACATCATCTCATGACTAACTCATTAGTCTTTTGCTTGCAAGGCTTATTATGATGTGTGTTACCGAGAGGGCCCAGAGATACCTCTCCGACACTCGGAGTGACAAATCCTAATCTTGATCTATGCCAACACCACGAATACTTTCGGAGACACCTGTAGAGCATCTTTATGATCACCCAGTTACGTTGTGACGTTTGATAGCACACAAGGTGATCCTACGGTATTCGGGAGTTGCATAATCTCATAGTCATATGAACATGTATAAGTCATGAAGAAAGCAATAGCAATAAAACTAAACGATAATATTGCTAAGCTAACGGATGGGTCTTGTCCATCACATCATTCTCCTAATGATGTGATCCCGTTGATCAAATGACAACTCATGTCTGTGGTTAGGAAACATAACCATCTTTGATCAATGAGCTAGTCTAGTAGAGGCATACTAGGGACACTCTGTTTTGTCTATGTATTCACACATGTACTAAGTTTCCGGTTAATACAATTCTAGCATGAATAATAAACATTTATCATGATATAAGGAAATACAAATAACATTATTATTATTGCCTCTAGGGCATATTTCCTTCAGTCTCCCACTTGAACTAGAGTCAATAATCTAGATTACAAAGTAATGATCCTCACACCCATGGAGTCCTGGTGCTGATCATGTTTTGCCCGTGGAAGAGGCTTAGTCAACGGGTCTGCAACATTTAGATCCGTATGTATTTTGCAAATCTCTATGTCTCCTTCCTTGACTAGATCGCGGATGGAATTGAAGAGTCTTTTGATGTGCTTTGTTCTCTTGTGAAACCTGGATTCCTTCGCCAAGGCTATTGCTCCAGTGTTGTCACAAAAGATTTTCATTGGACCTGATGCACTAGGTATAACACCTATATCGGATATGAACTCCTTCATCCAGACTCCTTCATTTGCTGCTTCCGAAGCAGCTATGTATTCCGCTTCACACGTAGATCCCGCCACGACGCTCTGCTTGGAACTGCACCAACTGACAGCTCCACCGTTCAATAAAAATACATATCTGGTTTGTGACTTAGAGTCATCCGGATCAGTGTCAAAGCTAGAATCGACGTAACCGTTTACGACGAGCTCTTTGTCACCTCCATATACGAGAAACATATCCTTAGTCCTTTTCAGGTATTTCAGGATGTTCTTGATCGCTGTCCAGTGATCCACTCCTGGATTACTTTGGTACCTCCCTGCTAGACTTATAGCAAGGCACACATCAGGTCTGGTACACAGCATTGCATACATGATAGATCCTATGGCTGAGGCATAGGGAATGACTTTCATTTTCTCTCTATCTTCTGCAGTGGTCGGGCATTGAGTCTTACTCAACTTCATACCTTGTAATACAGGCAAGAACCCTTTCTTTGACTGATCCATTTTGAACATCTTCAAAATCTTATCAAGGTATGTGCTTTGTGAAAGTCCAATTAAGCGTCTTGATCTATCTCTATAGATCTTGATGCCTAATATATAAGCAGCTTCACGGAGGTCTTTCATTGAAAAACTCTTATTCAAGTATCCTTTTATGCTATCCAGAAATTCTATATCATTTCCAATCAACAATATGTCATCTACATATAATATTAGAAATGCTACAGAGCTCCCACTCACTTTCTTGTAAATACAGGCTTCTCCAAAAGTCTGTATAAAACCATATGCTTTGATCACCTCATCAAAGCGTATATTCCAACTCCGAGATGCTTGCACCAGTCCATAGATGGATCGCTGGAGCTTGCATACTTTGTTAGCACCTTTTGGATCGACAAAACCTTCTGGTTGCATCATATACAACTCTTCTTTAAGATATCCATTCAGGAATGCAGTTTTGACATCCATTTGCCAGATTTCATAATCATAAAATGCGGCAATGGCTAACATGATTCGGACAGACTTAAGCATCGCTACAGGTGAGAAAGTCTCATCGTAGTCAACTCCTTGAACTTGTCGAAAACCTTTCGCAACAAGTCGAGCTTTGTAAACAGTAACATTACCGTCTGCGTCGGTCTTCCTCTTGAAGATCCATTTATTTTCGATGGCCTGCCGATCATCGGGCAAGTCAACCAAAGTCCACACTTTGTTCTCATACATGGATCCCATCTCAGATTTCATGGCTTCAAGCCATTTTGCGGAATCTGGGCTCATCATCGCTTCCTCATAGTTCGTAGGTTCATCATGGTCTAGTAACATGATTTCCAGAACTGGGTTGCCGTACCACTCTGGTGCGGAACGTACTCTGGTTGATCTACGACGTTCAGCAGAAACTTGATCCGAAGTTTCATGATCATCATCATTAACTTCCTCACTGATTGGTGTAGGAATCACTGGAACAATTTTCTGTGATGTACTACTTTCCAATCCGGGAGAAGGTACAATTACCTCATCAAGTTCTACTTTCCTCCCACTCACTTCTTTCGATAGAAACTCCTTCTCTAGAAAGGATCCATTCTTAGCAACGAATATCTTGCCTTCGGATCTGTGATAGAAGGTGTACCCAACAGTCTCTTTTGGGTATCCTATGAAGACACATTTCTCCGACTTGGGTTCGAGCTTATCAGGTTGAAGCTTTTTCACATAAGCATCGCAGCCCCAAACTTTAAGAAACGACAACTTTGGTTTCTTGCCAAACCATAGTTCATAAGGTGTCGTATCAACGGATTTAGATGGTGCCCTATTTAACGTGAATGCAGCTGTCTCTAAAGCATAACCCCAAAACGATAGTGGTAAATCGGTAAGAGACATCATATATCGCACCATATCCAATAAAGTACGGTTACAACGTTCGGACACACCATTACGCTGTGGTGTTCCGGGTGGCGTGAGTTGTGAAACTATTCCACATTGTTTCAAATGAAGACCAAACTCGTAACTCAAATATTCTCCTCCACGATCAGATCGTAGAAACTTTATTTTCTTGTTACGATGATTCTCTACTTCACTCTGAAATTCTTTGAACTTTTCAAATGTTTCAGACTTGTGCTTCATTAAGTAGATATACCCATATCTGCTCAAATCATTAGTGAAGGTCAGAAAATAACGATACCCGCCGCGAGCTTCAACACTCATTGGCCCACATACATCAGTATGTATGATTTCCAACAAATCTGTTGCTCGCTCCATAGTTCCGGAGAACGGAGTTTTAGTCATCTTGCCCATGAGGCATGGTTCGCAAGCACCAAGTGATTCATAATCAAGTGATTCCAAAAGTCCATCACTATGGAGTTTCTTCATGCATTTTACACCAATATGACCTAAACGGCAGTGCCACAAATAAGTTGCACTATCATTATTAACCTTGCATCTTTTGGTTTCAATATTATGAATATGTGTATCACTACAATCGAGATCCAATAAAAATAGACCACTCTTCAAGGGTGCATGACCATAAAAGATATTATTCATAAAAATAGAACAACCATTATTCTCTGATTTGAATGAATAACCGTCTCGCAACAAACAAGATCCAGATATAATGTTCATGCTCAACGCTGGCACCAAATAACAATTATTTAGGTCTAATACTAATCCCGAAGGTAGATGTAGAGGTAGCGTGCCGACGGCGATCACATCGACTTTGGAACCATTTCCCACGCGCATCGTCACCTCGTCCTTAGCCAATCTTCGTTTAATCCGTAGTCCCTGTTTCGAGTTACAAATATTAGCAACCGAACTGGTATCAAATACCCAGGTACTACTACGAGCATTAGTAAGGTACACATCAATAACATGTATATCACATATACCTTTGTTCACCTTGCCATCCTTCTTATCCGCCAAATACTTGGGGCAGTTCCGCTTCCAGTGTCCAGTCCCCTTGCAGTAGAAGCACTCAGTTTCAGGCTTGGCTCCAGACTTGGGTTTCTTCATGGAAGTAGCAACTGTTTTGCTATTCTTTTTGAAGTTCCCTTTCTTTCCCTTGCCCTTTTTCTTGAAACTAGTGGTCTTGTTAACCATCAACACTTGATGCTCCTTTTTTGATTTCTACCTCCGCAGCTTTGAGCATAGCGAAGAGCTCGGGAATTGTCTTTTGCATCCCTTGCATATTATAGTTCATCACAAAGCCTTTATAGCTTGGTGGCAGTGATTGAAGAACTCTATCAATAACACTATCCTCGTCAACTTTGCAACCAAGTTGAGTCATATGATTGTAGTACCCAGACATTCTGAGTAAGTGTTCACTGATAGAACTATTCTCCTCCATCTTGCAGCTGTAGAACTTATTGGAAATCTCATATTTCTCAATTCGGGTATTTGCTTGAAATATTAACTTCAACTCCTGGAACATCTCATATGGTCCATGACGTTCAAAACGTCGTTGAAGTCCCGGTTCTAAGCCCTAAAGCATGGCACACTGAACTATCGTGTAGTCATCAGACCGCGATTGCCAGACGTTCAAAGCGTCCACATTAGCGGGAGGGGGCTTGTCACCTAGCGGTGCTTCAAGGACATAATTCTTCTGTGCAGCAATGAGGATAATCCTCAGGTTACGGACCCAGTCCGTGTAATTGCTACCATCATCTTTCAACTTAGCTTTCTCTAGGAATGCATTAAAATTCAAAGGAACGGTAGCACGGGCCATTGATCTACAACAACATAGATATGCAAAAACTATCAGGACTAAGTTCATGATAAATTGAAGTTCAATTTAATCATATTAATTAAAGAACTCCCACTTAGATAGACATCCCTCTGGTCATCTAAATGATCACGTGATCCAAATCAACTAAACCATGTCCGATCATCACGTGAGATGGAGTAGTTTCAATGGTGAACATCTTATGTTGATCATATCTACTATATGATTCACGCTCGACCTTTCGGTCTCCAGTGTTCCGAGGCCATATCTGCATATGCTAGGCTCGTCAAGTTTAACCCGAGTATTCTGCGTGTGCAAAACTGGCTTACACCCGTTGTATTTGAACGTAGAGCTTATCACACCCGATCATCACGTGGTGTCTCGGCACGACGAACTTTCGCAACGGTGCATACTCAGGGAGAACACTTATACCTTGAAATTTAGTAAGGGATCATCTTATAATGCTACCGTCGTTCTAAGGAAAATAAGAAGCATAATAAGATAAACATCACATGCAATCAAAATATGTGACATGATATGGCCATCATCATCTTGTGCTTTTGATCTCCATCTCCAAAGCACCTTCATGATCACCTTCGTCACCGGCGCGACACCTTGATCTCCATCGTAGCATCGTTGTCGTCTCGCCAACTATTGCTTCTACGACTATCGCTACCGCTTAGTGATAAAGTAAAGCAATTACATGGTGATTGCATTTCATACAATAAAGCGACAACCATATGGCTCCTGCCAGTTGCCGATAACATTACAAAACATGATCATCTCATACAAAACCGTATATCTCATCATGTCTTGACCATATCACATCACAACATGCCCTGCAAAAACAAGTTAGACGTCCTCTACTTTGTTGTTGCAAGTTTTACGTGGCTGCTACGGGCTTAGCAAGAACCGTTCTTACCTACGCATACAAAAACCACAACGATGTTTCGTCAAGTATGTGATGTTTTAACCTTCACAAGGACCGGGCGTAGCCACACTTGATTCAGCTAAAGTGAGAGAGACAGACACCCGCCAGTCACCTTTAAGCAACGAGTGCTCGTAACGGTGAAACCAGTCTCGCGTAAGCGTACGCGTAATGTCGGTCCGGGCCGCTTCATCTCACAATACCGCCGAAGCAAAGTATGACATGCTGGTAAGCAGTATGACTAGTATCGCCCACAACTCATTGTGTTCTACTCGTGCATATCATCTACGCATAGACCTGGCTCATGATGCCACTGTTGGGGAACGTAGTATTTTCAAAATTTTCCTACGATCACGCAAGATCTATCTACAAGATGCATAGCAACGAGAGGGGAGAGTGTGTCTACGTACCCTCGTAGACCGAAAGCGGAAGCGTTTATCAACGCGGTTGATGTAGTCGTGCACCTTCACGATCCGTCCCGATCTAGTACCGAACGTACGGCACCTCCGCGTTCAGCACACGTTCAGCTCGATGACGTCCTCGCCTTCTTGATCCAGCAAGACGGGCGAAGTAGTAGATGAGTTCCGGCAGCACGACGGTGTGGTGACGGTTGTTGATGAAGAATAATCTCTACAGGGCTTCGCCAAGCACTACAGAAACTAGACGGAGGATAAACTAGAGGGTCGGGGTAGCCGGCACACGGCTTGGTGTATCTTGATGTCTCTTGGGTGCTAGCCCTACCCCTCTATTTATATGTTGAGCCCTGGGGTCGAAACTTGGAGCAAAAGCCTCCTCAAAGTCGGTTTTGCCCGAAAGGAAAGAGTCCCACTCGGACTCCAGGGCTAGACGCCAGGGTTCCCGGCGTCTACCCCCTAGACGCCAGGGTTCCTGGCGTCTAGCCTCTGGTCTCCGCAAAACTTCCTTTTGCACTTTCCTAAAGCCTCGTGGGCTTTCCCCTTTGGGCCAAATAAAGTGTTCTCGTACCCAAACATTTCGGGAAACATCCGGAACCCCTTCCGGTGAATTCCGGAACCCTTCCGGAGGTCAAACACTATTATCCCATATATTAATCTTTATCTCCGGACCATTCCGGAGTTCCTCGTCATGTCCGTGATCACTTCCGGGACTCCGAATAACATTCGGTCACCAACATACATAACTCATTTAATACTATATCGTCAACGAAACGTTAAGCGTGCGGACCCTACGGGTTCGAGAACTATGTAGATATGACCGAGACATCTCTCCGGTCAATAACCAATAGCGAAACCTGGATGCCCATATTGGCTCCTACATATTCTACGAAGATCTTTATCGGTCGAACCGCATAACAACATACGTTGTTCCTTTTGTCATCGGTATGTTACTTGCCCGAGATTCGATCGTCGGTATCTCTATACCTAGTTCAATCTCGTTACCGGCAAGTCTCTTTACTCGTTCCGTAACACATCATCTCGTGACTACCTCATTAGTCTTTTGCTTGCAAGGCTTATTATGATGTGTGTTACCGAGAGGGCCCAGAGATACCTCTCCGACACTCGGAGTGACAAATCCTAATCTTGATCTATGCCAACACCACGAATACTTTCGGAGACACCTGTAGAGCATCTTTATGATCACCCAGTTACGTTGTGACGTTTGATAGCACACAAGGTGATCCTACGGTATTCGGGAGTTGCATAATCTCATAGTCATAGGAACATGTATAAGTCATGAAGAAAGCAAAAGCAATAAAACTAAACGATCATATTGCTAAGCTAACGGATGGGTCTTGTCCATCACATCATTCTCCTAATGATGTGCTCCCGTTGATCAAATGATAACTCATGTCTATGGTTAGGAAACATAACCATCTTTGATCAATGAGCTAGTCTAGTAGAGGCATACTAGGGACACTCTGTTTTGTCTATGTATTCACACATGTACTAAGTTTCCGGTTAATACAATTCTAGCATGAATAATAAACATTTATCATGATATAAGGAAATACAAATAACATTATTATTATTGCCTCTAGGGCATATTTCCTTCACCATCCCCCTTCGTAGGGGGTTCCGGTAACCCCCTCCGGCAATCCAGTTAAATCCGAAACTTTTCCGGAACACTTCCGGTGTCCGAATATAGTCGTCCAATATATCAATCTTTATGTCTCGGACATTCCGAGACTCCTCTTCATGTCCGTGATCTCATCCGGGACTCCGAACTACCTTCGGTACATCAAAACTCATAAACTCATAATACCGATCGTCATCAAACGTTAAGCGTGCGGACCCTACGGGTTCGAGAACTATGTAGACATGACCGAGACTCATCTCCGGTCAATAACCAATAGCGGAACCTGGATGTTCATATTGGCTCCTACATATTCTACGAAGATCTTTTATCGGTCAAAACCGCATAACAACATACGTTGTTCCTTTTGTCATAGGTATGTTACTTGCCCGAGATTCGATCGTCGGTATCTCCATACCTAGTTCAATCTCGTTACCGGCAAGTCTCTTTACTCGTTCCGTAACACATCATCTCATGACTAACTCATTAGTCTTTTGCTTGCAAGGCTTATTGTGATGTGTGTTACCGAGAGGGCCCAGAGATACCTCTCCGACACTCGGAGTGACAAATCCTAATCTTGATCTATGCCAACACCACGAATACTTTCGGAGACACCTGTAGAGCATCTTTATGATCACCCAGTTACGTTGTGACGTTTGATAGCATACAAGGTGTTCCTACGGTATTCGGGAGTTGCATAATCTCATAGTCATAGGAACATGTATAAGTCATGAAGAAAGCAATAGCAGTAAAACTAAACGATCATAGTGCTATGCTAACGGATGGGTCTAGTCTATCACGTCATTCTCCTAATGATGTGATCCCGTTGATCAAATGACAACACATGTCTATGGCTAGGAAACATAGCCATCTTTGATCAATGAGCTAGTCTAGTAGAGGCATATAGGGACATACTATTTTGTCTATGTATTCACACATGTATCAAGTTTCCGGTTAATACAATTCTAGCATGAATAAAAGACATTTATCATGATATAAGGAAATACAAATAACATCTTTATTATTGCCTCTAGGACATATTTCCTTCAGTCTCCCACTTGCACTAGAGTCAATAATCTAGCTCACATCGCCATGTGATTTAATACTGATAGTTCACATCGTTATGTGAATAACACCCATAGTTCACATCGCCATGTGACCAACACCCAAAGGGTTTACTAGAGTCAATAATCTAGTTCACATCGCTATGTGATTAATACCCAAGAGTAATAAGGTGTGATCATGTTTTTCTTGTGAGAGAAGTTTAGTCAACGGGTCTGTCACATTCAGATCCGTATGTATTTTGCAAATTTCTATGTCTACAATGCTCTGCATAGAGCTACTCTAGCTAATTGCTCCCACTTTCAATACGCATCCAGATTGATACTTAGAGTCATCTGGATTTAGCGTCAAAGCTTGCATCGGCGTAACCCTTTACGACGAACTCTTTATCACCTCCATAATCGAGAAACATTTCCTTAGTCATCCAGTTACTAAGTATAATTTTGACCGCTGTACAGTGATCTACTCCTGGATCACTATTGTACCCCCTTGACAAACTCATGGCAAGGTACACAACATGTTTGGTACACAGCATGGCATACTTTATAGAACCTATGGCTGAGGCATAGGGAATGACTTTCATTCTCTCTATATTTTTCTGCCATGGTCTGGCTTTGAGTCTTACTCAACTTCACACCTTACAAGTCAGGCAAGAACTCCTTCTTTGACTGATCCATTTTGAACTACTTCAAAATCTTATCAAGGTATGTACTTATCGAAAGTCTTATCAAGCGTCTTGATCTATCTCTATAGATCTTGATGCCCAATATGTAAGCAGCTTCACCAAGGTCTTTCTTTGAAAAACTCCTTTCAAACACTCGTTTATGCTTTCCAGAAAATTCTACATCATTTCCGATCGACAATATGTCATTCACATATACTTATCAGAAAGGTTGTAGTGCTCCCACTCACTTCTTGTAAATACAGGCTTCACCGTAAGTCCGTATAAATCTATATGCTTTGATCAACTTATCAAAGCGTATATTCCAACTCCGAGATGCTTGCACCAGTCCATAGATGGATCGCTGGAGCTTGCACATTTTGTTAGCACCTTTAGGATTGACAAAACCTTCTGGTTGCATCATATACAAGTCTTCTTTAATAAATCCATTAAAGAATGCAGTTTTGTTATCCATTTGCCAGATTTCACAAAATACGGCAATTACTAACATGATTCGGACAGACTTAAGCATCGCTACGGGTGAGAAAGTCTCATCGTAGTCAACTCCTTGAACTTGTCGAAACCCTTTCGCAACAAGTCGAGCTTTGTAAACAGTAACATTACCGTTTGCGTCGGTCTTCCTCTTGAAGATCCATTTATTTTCGATGGCTTGCCGATCATCGGGCAAGTCAACCAAAGTCCATACTTTGTTCTAATACATGGATCACATCTCAGATTTCATGGTCTCAAGCCATTTTGCGGAATCTGGGCTCATCATCGCTTCCTCATAGTTCGTAGGTTCATCATGGTCTAGTAACATGACTTCCAGAACTGGGTTGCCGTACCACTCTGGTGCAGAACGAACTCTGGTTGATCTACGAAGTTCAGCAGAAACTTGATCTGAAGTTTCATGATCATCATCATTAGCTTCCGCACTAATTGGTGTAGGAATCACTGGAACGAGTTTCTATGATGTACTACCTTCCAATTCGGGAGAAGGTACAATTACCTCATCAAGTTCTACTTTCCTCCCACTCACTTCTTTCGAGAGAAACTCCTTCTCTAGAAAGGATCCACTCTTAGCAACAAAGACCTTGCCTTAGGATCTGTGATAGAAGGTGTACCCAACAGTTTCTTTTGGGGTATCCTATGAAGATTTACTTCTCCGATTTGGGTTTGAGCTTATCATGTTGAAACTTTTTCACATAAGCATCGCAGTCCCAAACTTAAAGAAATGACAGCTTAGGTTTCTCGTCAAACCACAGTTCATACGGTGTCATCTCCACGGATTTAGATGGTGCCCTATTTAACGTGAATGTAACTGTCTCTAATGCGTAACCCCAAAAGCGATAGTGGTAGATCGGTAAGAGACATCATCGATCGCACCATATCTAATAAAGTACGGTTATGACGTTCGGACACACCATTACACTGTGGTGTTCCAGGTGGCGTGAGTAGTGAAACTATTTCACGTTGTTTTTATTGAAGGCCAAACTCGCTAACTCAAATATTTTACCTCTACGATCATATCGTAGAAACTCTTATTTTCTTGTTACGATGATTCTCCACTTCACTCTGAAATTCTTTGAAGTTTTCAAATGTTTCAGACTTGTGCTTCATTAAGTAGATATACCCATATCTGCTCAAATCATCAGTGAAGGTCAGAAAATAACGATACCTGCCGCGAGCTTCAACACTCATTGGTCCGCATACATCAGTATGTATGATTTCCAACAACTCTGTTGCTCGCTCCACGGTTCCGGAGAACGGAGTTTTAGTCATCTTGCCCATGAGGCATGGTTCGCAAGCACCAAGTGATTCATAATCAAGTGATTCCAAAAGTCCATCACTATGGAATTTCTTCATGCGCTTTACACCAATATGACCTAAACGGCAGCGCCACAAATAAGTTGCACTATAATTATTAACCTTGCATCTTTTGGCTTCAATATTATGAATATGTGTATCACACGATCGAGATCCAACAAACCATTTTCATTGGGTGTATGACCATAGAAGGTTTTATTCATGTAAACAGAACAACAATTATTCTCTAACTTACATGAATAACCGTATTGCAATAAACATGATCAAATCATATTCATGCTCAACACAAACACCAAATAACACTTATTTAGGTTCAACACTAATCCTGAAAGTATAGGGAGTGTGCGATGATGATCATATCAATCTTGGAACTACTTCCAATACACATCGTCACTTCATCCTTTAACTAGTTTCTGTTCATTATGCAACTCCCATTTCGAGTTACTACTCTTTAGCAACTGAACCAATATCAAATACCGAGGGGTTGCTATGAACACTAGTAAAATACACATCAATAATCTGTATATCAAATATACCTTTGTTCACTTTGCCATCCTTCTTATCCGCCAAATATCTAGGGCAGTTCCACTTCTAGTGACCATTTCCTTTGCAGTAGAAGCACTTAGTTTCAGGCTTGAGTTTAGCTTTGGGTTTCTTCATGGGAGTGACAACTTGCTTGTCATTTTTCTTGAAGTTCCCCTTCTATCCATTTGCCCTTTACTTGAAACAAGTGGTCTTATTAACCATCAACACTTGATGCTCTTTCTTGATTTCTACCTTTGCCGATTTCAGCATCGCGAAGAGCTCGGGAATTACCTTCGTCATCCCTTGCATATTATAGTTCATCACGAAGTTCTACTAACTTGGTGATAGTGACTAGAGAACTTTGTCAATTACTATCTTATCTGGAAGATTAACTCCCACTTGATTCAAGTAATTGTAGTACCCAGACAATATGAGCACATGCTCACTGATTGAGCTATTCTCCTCCATCTTGTAGGCAAAGTACTGTCAGAGGTCTTATACCTCTCGACACGGGCATGAGTATGAAATACTAATTTCAACTCTTAGAACATCTTATATGCTCTGTGGCGTTCAAAACGTTTTTGAAGTCCCGGTTCTAAGTCTTAAAGCATGGTGCACTTAAACTATCAAGTAGTCATCATACTGAGCTTTTTGTCAAAACGTTCATAACGTCTACATCTACTCCTGCAATAGGTCTGTCACCTAGCGGTGCATCAAGGACATAATTCTTCTATGCAGCAATGAGGATAACCCTCTGATCACGGAACAATTCCGCATCATTGCTACTAACATCTTTCAACTTAGTTTCTCTAGGAACATATAAAAAATAAACGTGGAGCAACATCGCGAGCTATTGATCTACAACATAGATATGCTAATACTACCAGGACTAAGTTCATGATAAATTAAAGTTCAATTTAATCATATTAATTAAAGAACTCCCACTTAGATAGACATCCCTCCGGTCATCTAAATGATCACGTGATCCAAATCAACTAAACCATGTCCGATCATCACGTGAGATGGAGTAGTTTCAATGGTGAACATCTTATGTTGATCATATCTACTATATGATTCACGCTCGACCTTTCGATCTCCAGTGTTCCGAGGCCATATTTGCATATGCTAGGCTCGTCAAGTTTAACCCGAGTATTCTGCGTGTGCAAAACTGGTTTACACCCGTTGTATTTGAACGTAGAGCTTATCACACCCGATCATCACGTGGTGTCTCGGCACGACGAACTTTCGCAACGGTGCATACTCAGGGAGAACACTTATACCTTGAAATTTAGTAAGGGATCATCTTATAATGCTACCGTCGTTCTAAGCAAAATAAGAAGCATAATAAGATAAACATCACATGCAATCAAAAATATGTGACATGATATGGCCATCATCATCTTGTGCTTTTGATCTCCATCTCCAAAGCACCGTCATGATCACCTTCGTCACCGGCGCGACACCTTGATCTCCATCGTAGCATCGTTGTCGTCTCGCCAACTATTGCTTCTACGACTATCGCTACCACTTAGTGATAAAGTAAAGCAATTACATGGCGATTGCATTTCATACAATAAAGCGACAACCATATGGCTCCTGCCAGTTGCCGATAACATTACAAAACATGATCATCTCATACAAAACCGTATAACTCATCATGTCTTGACCATATCACATCACAACATGCCCTGCAAAAACAAGTTAGACGTCCTCTACTTTGTTGTTGCAAGTTTTACGTGGCTGCTACGGGCTTTAGCAAGAACCGTTCTTACCTACGCATACAAAACCACAACGATGTTTCGTCAAGTATGTGCTGTTTTAACCTTCACAAGGACCGGGCGTAGCCATACTTGGTTCAACTAAAGTGAGAGAGACAGACACCCGCCAGTCACCTTTAAGCAACGAGTGCTCGTAACGGTGAAACCAGTCTCGCGTAAGCGTACGCGTAATGTCGGTCCGGGCCGCTTCATCTCACAATACCGCCGAAGCAAAATATGACATGCTGGTAAGCAGTATGACTAGTATCGCCCACAACTCATTGTGTTCTACTCGTGCATATCATCTACGCATAGACCTGGCTCATGATGCCACTGTTGGGGAACGTAGTATTTTCAAAATTTTCCTACGATCACACAAGATCTATCTACTAGATGCATAGCAACGAGGGGGAGAGTGTGTCTACGTACCCTCATAGACCGGAAGCGGAAGCGTCAAGTGACGCGGCTGATGTAGTCGAACTTCTTCGCGATCCAACCGATCAAGCACCGAACGTACGGCACCTCCGCGTTCAGCACACGTTCAGCTTGATGACGTCCCACGAGCTCTTGATCCAGTTGAGCTTCACGGGAGAGTTTCGCCAGCACGACGGCGTGGTGACGGATATGATGTATCTACCGGCGCAGGGCTTCGCCTAAGCACTGCGACGGTATGACCGAGGTGTGTTTCTGTGGAGGGGGGCACTGCACACGGCTAGAACAATTCAACTTGTGTGTCTTTGGGTGCCCCCCTGCCCCCGTATATAAAGGAGCAAGAGGGGAGGGCCGGCCGGCCTCCTATGGTGCGGCTAGGGCAATCCTACTAGGAATAGGATTGCAATCCTATTCCTAGTAGGAGTCCACTAAGAAGGAAGAGAGGGAAAGGAAAAGAGGGAGAGGTGGCGCCCCCCCAATCCTAGTCCAACTAGGATCCCTAGGTGGGGCGCCAGCCAGCCTCTATGGGCTGCCTCTCTCCTTTCCTCAAGGCCCACTATGGACCATCCCCCTTCGTAGGGGGTTCCGGTAACCCCCTCCGGCAATCCAGTTAAATCCGAAACTTTTCCGGAACACTTCCGGTGTCCGAATATAGTCGTCCAATATATCAATCTTTATGTCTCGGACATTCCGAGACTCCTCGTCATGTCCGTGATCTCATCCGGGACTCCGAACTACCTTCGGTACATCAAAACTCATAAACTCATAATACCGATCGTCATCAAACGTTAAGCGTGCGGACCCTACGGGTTCGAGAACTATGTAGACATGACCGAGACTCATCTCCGGTCAATAACCAATAGCGGAACCTGGATGTTCATATTGGTTCCTACATATGCTACGAAGATCTTTTATCGGTCAAAACCGCATAACAACATACGTTGTTCCTTTTGTCATCGGTATGTTACTTGCCCGAGATTCGATCGTCGGTATCTCCATACCTAGTTCAATCTCGTTACCGGCAAGTCTCTTTACTCGTTCCGTAACACATCATCTCGTGACTAACTCATTAGTCTTTTGCTTGCAAGGCTTATTGTGATGTGTGTTACCGAGAGGGCCCAGAGATACCTCTCCGACACTCGGAGTGACAAATCCTAATCTTGATCTATGCCAACACCACGAATACTTTCGGAGACACCTGTAGAGCATCTTTATGATCACCCAGTTACGTTGTGACGTTTGATAGCACACAAGGTGTTCCTACGGTATTCGGGAGTTGCATAATCTCATAGTCATAGGAACATGTATAAGTCATGAAGAAAGCAATAGCAGTAAAACTAAACGATCATAGTGCTATGCTAACGGATGGGTCTAGTCTATCACGTCATTCTCCTAATGAAGTGATCCCGTTGATCAAATGACAACACATGTCTATGGCTAGGAAACATAGCCATCTTTGATCAATGAGCTAGTCTAGTAGAGGCATACTAGGGACATACTATTTTGTCTATGTATTCACACATGTATCAAGTTTCCGGTTAATACAATTCTAGCATGAATAAAAGACATTTATCATGATATAAGGAAATACAAATAACATCTTTATTATTGCCTCTAGGACATATTTCCTTCAATTACCCCCTTCACGCAGCTTCCCCATTTTAAGGACATCAAGCTTCCATACAACATCGACGTGATGCACACCGAAAAGAATGTTGCAGAGTCCCTTTTTCGCACGATCCTCAACATTCCTGATAAGACAAAGGATAATGTTAATTCTAGAGTCGATCAACAAAATATTTGTGATAGACCACGTCTACACATACAGCCTCCGACAGGTAGTCGAAAATCTTTGTTCAAGCCAGATGCTGACTTCGTACTTAAAAACACGTCGTGAAGTTCACTGATGGTTATGCGTCGAATATAAGTAAGGGGGTCAATCTTTCAATGGGCAAAGCGACCGGGCTCAAGAGTCATGACTATCATGTATGGATTGAGAGGATTATGCCGGTGATGGTTCGGGGATATGTTCCCGAGTGTGTCTGGCGGGTGCTTGCGGAGTTAAGTCATTTCTTCCGCACGCTTTGTGTTAAAGAAGTATGTCCTAAGAAGATAAAAGAAATGCATAAGAAGGCGCAGAAGTCGATATGCAAGCTAGAGAAGATCTTCCCGCCAGGCTTCTTTACTCCGATGACACATCTCATTTTGCACCTAGCGAACGAGGTACTGTTGGGGGGCCCTGTGCAGAATCATTGGTAGTATGGCCCTGAGAGACAGAACAAGCATCTGAGACAGAAATGTGGAAAAAAAGCTAAGATTGAAGCTTCCATAGCTGAGGCAGTTATCCTAGAGGAGGTGGCAGACCTCATGACAGCCTACTATCCGGACCATGTTCCCACGCTGCACAATAAGGTATCTCGATACAATACAGAAGAACCCAAGTATAAACCCAAGCTGCTTTTATTCATCGGGCAAGGTGGCAGGGCTGGATGCTCGACACTTTATCTCATGCCACGAGATGAGTGGGAGGATGTCATGTTCTATATCTTGCACAACATCAAGGAAGTTGAGGATGAGTGGATGAGGTAATACCTTTGCACCATTCTTTTAGTCAATTCGTTATGTTCACTTTGCCTAGTTATTATACCGCTTTTCTTATTGTTATCGATTCGTTGATGAAGAGTGGACGGGAATGCTGCCTCCTACTGAAGCGGAGGCACTTGCTCTTCTCCGAAAGGGTGCTGATGGAAGGAAAAATTTCATTGCGTGGTTCATGGAGAAAGTATATTTTCACACTTCCCTATTACCCCATTTCACCCTACAATTCCAACTAAACTCATGCACCCTATAATTTCAATTAAACTTGTAGGGAAATGATCCGAACAAATCAATGGATGAAGAATTGAGATGGGTTTCCATGGGTTTTGACCCTGCCGTCATGACATGCGAAAAGTATGATGTGAATGGGTATCGCTTCCATACAGAGGAGCACCAGAACAGTCGGCCTGATCCCAAAACTATAAATACCGGAGTCTTCACCGAAGGAGATAATAAAGTAGATTACTATGGATGGGTAGGAAAAATATACGAGCTTACATTCAAACATCGCCGTGAACACCTAAGTCTCACTGTGTTCAAATGCTGATGGTTCGACCCCAAAAAGGGTCTGAGACATACGCCTTCTGTTGGCTTAGTTGAAGTTAAACCATCAACCGTCTATGCCGGAGCTGATCTCTTTATCACCGCTACCCAGGCCACACAAGTATATTATCTACCTTACCCATGCCAGAAAGAGTACCTAAAGGGTTGGGAAGTTGAGTTCAAGGTGTCGCCACCTGGTAAGCTACCGGACCCGAACGATGATGATTACTACAGCATAAACCCCATGACATACGAGGGAGTGTTCTTTCAAGAGGAACATGATGACATGGTTGGAAACAAGGAGGATGATGACTTGGGTTATGTTGACCTGGACCCAAACGACGACGACGCACGGATTGATGGTGAGGCAGTTGTGAATCAAAGAGACATAATTATGCTTGAAAAGTTAAATGAAGACGCTGACGATGAGGAAGAGCCTCCACCTCCGTCAGACAATGAAGACGATATGCCTGATAGTGATGATGAGACCGGTCGACAAATAGATTACGATAGTGATGATTCATATGGGTTCTAGAAAATGCAAGTTTTTATAATGATGATTCATATGTGCTCTTCTGTTATTAATGTTCCTTTCCATATGCTTGTTTATTTGATATCCTTACTAATTGTTTATTCTCTTGTTAATGCAGGTTTGCTAATCATGGGCAAGTCCAGCGGCGCCGGTTTCCTCAACAAATTCAAATCACTTACTCGGAGTGGACGAGCCCAGAAGATCCCCCCTCCCCCGACTACGCGATGATGACACCTCATAGGGAGGTCGAGGGATCGGGGGAGGAGACCCTAGAGGAGGAGGGGTGGGGGGAGAGCCC